>BPTQ01000006.1:290210107-290584602 GCA_019973895.1 Chrysanthemum seticuspe
TTTTTCTCTTTTTATTTGGTATTTTTCATAATTTTAATTAGTTTTAAATAGTTTAAAATTCATAGAAAATAGAAAAATAATCAGAAAAATACAAAAATAGTTTTGAAAATTCTAGTTTGATATTTTAGACTTTTCCATTTCATAATTTTATTTTTCTAGCTTTATTTCCTATTTTCTTGTATTTTAGGTAATTATTAAATAGTTTAAAATAGTTTTTAATTAATAATAATTAGATAATTAGTTATAAAAATAATTTTCCTTTTCTATAAAGTTTCTTTTATCATTAGGATTGTAAAAATGTATTTTTTATATTTTTAGGATTTATATTGTATAAGTTTCACTTTTTATTTTGTACGTTTACGTTATTTTTAATTTAAACGTACGTTTTAGGTTTTAAACGTTCATCACTTTAAATATAGTGATAGCGTTTATTTAATAGGTTTTATCTTTTTAATTTTCTTTAATTTGCATTTAAGCCGTCTTTATTTGTTGGCTTTTTCCTGTAGTTGTAATCATATCACAATCCCTTTATCGTTCAAATCTTCTCGATCACTACACGTCTGACTATTCTCGCACAGCTCGTTGGGACTTAACGACCTGGGGAAACACTATACTCTCCTGGACTTCATTGCATTGGTGTGTGAACTGTTTTGAGTTTCTTACAGTTGGTCATTCACAAGTGACTAGCTCGCGTAAGAAAACTTGACGGTTTTGCACGGATCACTCACCTCACTTAAACGATCCAATATTGAGAAGCATATCAGTCCATGTAACAGATTAACTCCAAAGTACAATAAAAGAAATGTGCAGTCCGACCTTATCACATATACCCATTGTCATACTCTTGAGTTACCACCATTTAACTAAAAAATTCGATTGACACCAAAACTTGTGGTAAACAAAAGTTTTAATACGTTGCTCATTATAATAGAAATTAACCACGAGACCAACACTTCATAAAAATTATAACATAATCACATGGCCCACCAAAACAAATGTCAAGCCCAATACCCATTCAGAAAAGTAAACGAGATATTATTTCGTGCATATGAAAACTGCCCTAAGATTTTGGGTATAAAAAGCTCATTCATCTCACACTTTACCCTAATAATCCTCCTCAACATAAC
Source organism: Chrysanthemum seticuspe (assembly GCA_019973895.1). NCBI lineage: Eukaryota > Viridiplantae > Streptophyta > Magnoliopsida > Asterales > Asteraceae > Chrysanthemum > Chrysanthemum seticuspe. The sequence goes on from BPTQ01000006.1 coordinate 290,211,235, forward strand.
GCCTCCCTAATAGATAGTAAACCACCAAACCCTAATCTTTATTCATATCAAAACAAATCCGCCTCAATCTATGATCCTCTCACACATCAACCCAAAAAAAAACAATAACCAAACAAGTCGCCACCCTAATAAAACAAATTGCCACCCTTAATTATCTGTACGTTTCCTCAAAAAACAGCTTCACATCAAAAGATATTGCCACAGGGATGGTATGAGGACACTTATCAAAGCCATAGGGATGGCATGGGTTTAAACGTACCACAGGGATGGTATTCGACAGCCATGAGTCGGCTTCAAGGACATATTCCAGGTAGGTATAATCTTGACACTTGTAAGCATTAATGCCTAAGAACGAATTGATAGAAAGAAATTAACTTTTTAGTTAAATTTCTTATCTATTTGATTTCGGAAAATAATTGAAGAATTAGCTTCAAATATGAATCGATGAGGATAAGCATTCGTGTGTTAGACTCTTGCCAGTCATGATGTTTTATCACAACAAACACGAAGCAATATGAGATTTAATCGATATAGTCCGAGTCTTAGATCTGTGATGATATTTTTCATTCGTGTAATTGTTCTTGTAAAGGACCTTGTGTATATGAAATACCACACGAAGAAAAAATCTGAGGTCATAAATATTCATTTCTTTTTCGTTAAGGATTTTTGTTATAATGGATCTGTGATGAGTGATGTTCTATCATACAAGATTTATATAGACCTGTAATATTGTAGAACAAACTGAGATCTTAGAATTTGTACGAGTCTTGTATTTGAATGAAATGTGGGGAGTGATAATGATGTTTCTTGATGAGTCTAGATGTAGGACTGATGATGTTGAGTGTAACTGAAGTCGTGTTGATTGGTATTTGGTCAAAGTGGTCATGGTCTTCTTTCATTCTTCTTCTTCCTTTCTTTTTGTCAAGTCGCTAGCCAAATTTTTTAAACCAAGTCGCTACGACTTTTTCCAAACCAAGTCGCTAGGACTTTTTCCAAACCAAGTCGCTACGATTTTTTTCCAAACCAAGGCGCTACGACTTGTTAAATAACAAGTCGCTAGGTCAAATGTTTTTTTTCCAAGTCGCTAGCAAGATTTGTGTCAAGTAGCTACTTCAACAAGTCGCTACATCATAAATTGGACAAGTTGCTAACACAACTCGCTATTGACTTTTGACTCAAAAGTCAAAAGAAATACAACTCGCTAGTTAGAATGATATGACCAGATTATTACGAACAGTTTCAAACCCAGAAAAACTTCATAAAGTTGTACCTTAAAGACCCTGTTTGACCACAGTTTTGATCATATGACAACAATACATTTTGACTATGACCCAATACGGTACAAAACAAACATAAGTGAATGGTATTTCTCATAACTGTTTTGGACAAAAATGACAAAATACAGATTAGAGACCAAGATTAGAGACCACGAAAGCATCCAGTGACATTTTTTATCAACAAGAAAGGAGACAATATACATGATAAAACAGTTTATCAAAGGACACCATTTTTGACCATTAAAACAGTACTCGAATAGTTTAAAAACATGAATCAAAACCACAAAAAATCAACACAACACAATAACCTTGGCTCTGATACCATTTGTAGGATCGAATATATTATTGTGTTGATGATTCAGGTGGTCTTGGATGATCAAAATACATGTTAGCCATTTAGAGAGAGAAAGTAAAGAGAGGGTGTTTCTTGCTAGAGAGTTGCTTTGTAAAATTATCAAATATTAGATTGAAAGCACCACCCCTTCCATGGATGGAAGGGGTATTTATAGTTACAATGAAACCGTCCTCCTGTCGGACTGTGGATCAGGGATACAGTGGGTAAAGACCCGTACTTCCTCCACGGTGTTACTCTAAACTATATTACGCTACAAACTAACTAATTTACTACTGAATAACATAAATAACGACACATCTACGAGCTAACATATGCTAGACCATACTTGGGGTGACCGGCACTTTAATCATGGAATTTCCAATTCCTAACATGATTGTCTATCTTGAGTGGATCAATTCAAAAAGTGCGCGCTCTTCTCTCACCATGCAAATTTCTGTTAAAAAACTTAAGCATGTGTGGAGGGGGAGTATTTCTGCAAAATCTTAAACTCTCAACAGTGGCATTAAAATGTTTCTTATTCATAACCACTTTGAGAGATTTTCATGAAAATGGTTTTATGGCAATGGAGTTATAAGGTGATTAAGGTTAGGAATAACCGTCCTATGATTCGCCAGAGCCGGAGGGATCTACCCAAGGACACTACCAATAGTTAGAATTAGAAGTCCTTAGGTATGATTATAAAAAGGAGAAAATGAGAATCAGAGAAAGAAGGAGTTGAAGAATTAAAAAGAAAAGCAAAGAAAAGGGTGAAAAGAAATAGCCCTCCAGATTATTCAACTTAGGGCAGACACCGGGTTCAATTCATATGCTACTGGTTTTCACTTGATGACACCGGTATTGAAGATTAAAAGACGTCATGGACCCAGTGACGCGCACTAAACCTTCTTAGCCACTCAAGTTTCTCTCAACAGAAGCTTGTTTCATTCTCACAGGGAACCCTACATAAACTATCGGCTTTCTCTTAGAGATTGATGGTATTGAAGAAGGAGACCCTCTCCCTAGTCTCCGCTCAGGAAAACCAAAATGCACTATTGAGTCTAGAGCCACGAGATTCATCAAAAGATCTCTCAGGTACACTTGACATTTTATCGCTTGTCGTTCAACAATAAGAACGAAAGTGATACTTTATCGTGTCCTTCACAGATCTTAGTAATCTGTCGAGAACATTTATGAGAGGTTCACAATTGTGATCCTCAGTGACTGAATGGAAACTCCTGCCAGGGTCAATATCAAACAGCCCTGACAGCAGGTCACTTCGGTAACTCCCCGTGGATTACGCTTAGTGTGTCTCAAACGGTCTACAGTCGTGAGGTGATGCTTCGGTGTACCTCAGCGACTCATCTGAACTGTAGGTGTACTTCGGTACATCGTGTTATCTCACTTGTGGGACTCCAGTTCAGGAACAGCCTTTGTGAGAATTAGAGTTGTGTTTTCACACTATGCTGTTAACACTCTCGAAGTTCAAACTTGTAAGTGCTGGAATCCACTTATTACTAACCATTCTTATGTTTTCGTCTTATAGAAGCTCTGGAGCGGACTGATCGTGCTGATTCTTCCCATGCTCATACCAACAACATCACTAATGGAAGTTCTCTCAATAGGCAACACAAAGTCAGAATGATTCTTCATCAAAGTCAAAGAATCTACAAAGTTTAAATACTAAGAGAACTACATCAGTACTGAAATCCAACGTTAAAGAGCGTGTGAGCATGTTGGAGAAAGACGTGGAGACACTGGAGCAACGGAGCAAACCTGACGCAGACAACAACAACATACTATCACTACCATCACAAAGAACAAAGATATAAGAACAAAGAAAATGATGACGTCAAAGCAGAACTTTTCAAAGGAAAAAATTTCTCTACTCTGGGGAGATTGTTCGAATCAAGGCACTTCTTCTCACAAGAAAGAAGAAAGTCAGAAGACGTCAAAGCTACTATTACATCAGCACCTTCACCGTTCATATCATCAATCACTAACACTTAGGGGAAGATTGTTGGAATCACTCCTAAACTAGAATTCAAGTGTTAGTAATTAATATGTAATAGTTAGCTTAATTAGGCCTTTATGTTTGATATTATGCTAAGGCTTATGTAGAAGGCTGTTAGGAATTGGAAATTCCATGTTAAAGTGTCGGTCACCCCAATTATGGTCTAGCATATGTTAGCTCGTAGACATGTTGTTATTTACGTTATTTAGTAGTTTATTAGTTAGTTTGTAGCGTAGATTAGTTTAGTGTTACACCGTGGAGGAAGGACGGGTCTTTACCCACTGTATGCCTGATCCATAGTCCGATAGGAGGACGTATGCTTTGTAACTATAAATACCCCTTCCATCCTTGGAAGGGGTGTGGCTTCTTTGAATCTAACCTTTCATTTTGTAAAGAAACTCTCTTTCAAGAAACCTCCTCTCAACTCTCTTCATCTATCTCTAATGGCTTTCTTATTTAATCATTGTCCTAGACCACCCGAATCATCAAACAACATAATATTCACGATCCTACAATTGGTATCAGAGCTTGGTTTTTTTGTTTGTTTTGATTCGTGGTTCGATTCATGGTTTTTGTATGCGGTTTATTGGTTCGTGTATACGGTTTGGGTTGTCTTGGATGAGGTTCGATGTAGCGTTGATGTGGGTTATGTTTTATACGAGTTTGATTCATGTCGTGCATAATCTGTTTTGCGTTGTGTTTTTGAATCCGTTTAGAAAATGGTTTTAAAACTACCTTCTGTGTGTGTTTTTAAAATTGGTTTTAAATGGTTACCAATCTCATGTTTCAAAACTGATTACTTATGTTTTTCTGGGTTATTCTGGCCAGATTCGTAAGGTCTAAACTGGTCAATATGAAGCAGTTTTTGTGTTACAAATTCTTGTCACAATATTGTGTCAAAAAGTCTGCTGCTCATACATGATTTTTGAATGCGAGTTGACTGGTTTCATAAATGCGAGTTGACTGATTTCATTATGCGAGTTGACAGTTTTGACTGCAACATGTCCAGATTCAATGTTCCTGTAGCGAGTTGACTAAGTCAAATGCGAGTTGACTGAGTCAAATGTGAGTTGACTTAGTCAAATGCGAGTTGTCATTTTACCTATGCGTTTTGACGCATTAGATCACTTGCGTGTTGTTTACTTGCTGATATGTTATGCGATCTGTCTTAACTAAATCCGAGTATGCGAGTTGTGTATGAATGGGTAATAGGATGCGGGTTGACTATTTAGTCAACTGCAAGTTGCTTACTAATGACAGTTGCGAGTTGATATTGTTGCAAGAAGATGAGAGTTGAGTAAGATGTGAGTTGGACAAATCAGATGCGAGTTGATATCAATGCAAAGCAGATGCGAGTTGTTAAAGTGAGTTGGACAAATCAGATGCGAGTTGTTAAAGCAAGTTGGACAAATCAGATGTTGTTACAAATGCGAGTTGATATCAATGCAACTTGACTCACTATATGAAACGACTTGACTCTAATTCATCTAAGCGACTTGTTAATAAAGTGATGAAGATGAAAGATTTTGATCAGGCACATACATCATCAACAAACGAGTCCACATCTAACAAGCATCAACATCATTATTCAAGACCCACGACTCAAACACTAAACTAACAAGTTCTCAAGATCTCAAGTTGTTTTTTGTGTCTCTCAATGAATTATTTACATTCAAAGTTGTTCTCGTATAACTAAAAGGGTAAATCGTTTAAGATAAACCTGCTTATGACATCGTTGTGAAATCTCGTGGCCTCCACTAACTCAAACCATCCCTGTGGTGAGTCATAGCCTGTCCGAATGATGAAGGACTAACTGATCTTCCTTGTTATCGTGTGTTAAATGATCTGAGGTGAATGGATGTGATTCGATTGGATTATGAATGATACGGTATTTTTGTGATTTGATTTATGAGTGTCGGACTGTAATGATAACGGAGATTAGGTTAAGTGATTGAGATGGATTTGATGAGGTTGTGAGTGTGCTTTTGAAGTGTGCTTTGTAAGATGGGTGTGTTATTTTATATCCGAAAGCTAGGGCAGGAGTAAAGTTGGATTACGATGGGCTTGCTTTGGGATCTTTGACTTCGTGGGTCAGACTTGGATCAGGTTATGGATGGGCCGACTGGGTGATTAACATGGGCCATGTGGTAGCATTGTGAACATGTTGGACCAATTGGTTTGCCGTCTCATGGGGTGTTCACTAATTCAACGATTGGGCGTTGAATTTTATTTGATTATGGACCGTTTATAAATGGACTTGTGCGTAATTGGAGCTTATTAGTTATTCATGGCCGAATATATTTGTTGGTAATATTCTTGGAGGTGCATGAGCTTGAATTTTTATCCACGATATGTTATGACTTTGGATGGTGCTCACATGGGCCTCTCAATAATGGATCATATTTATGAGACTTGAACGTTATGTAATTTTGACAAAGGCCTTCAAAAGCTTAAATGGATCGGATTCAATATCGTAAAGGGGCTTCTCAAAATTGGATCGTACTTATGAGCTTTGTGTTATGTGATTTGATTTGATATTTGATTTGATTTGAGTCGTGCAAGTTGTGGATGAGATTTGTTGTGTTGATACTTTGGTTTATACATTTTCACGGAAAATAGTATGTCACGGCTCGAATTATGTTTGAACGAAGTTGACTACGGGGTTGTTTGTATTTGGTATTTCTTACTTGGATTTGAAGTGTGGTTTTCCAGGCGCGTTTACTTATTTTCGTCTTCTTTCTTTCGACCCTTTCACGAAGATGACTTGTTTGAGCTTTTATTGAGTGTGATAAAGACTTGGCTATCTAGTTACTTGTGTGATTCTTTCTCGACCCACAACGTAGCTATCACTTCGGTGTCTCACGTAGTTGAGGATTCGTCAAGAGGTTTTGTACATTGGGTACACCGTTTCTTTGTCACGAGGATTAGTACGAGTTTAAGTAACAAATATGGGGAATTTTACGTCATGTTCAAGTTTAGCATATCGGGTTTACTTCTCCATGTTGTCACTGCAATGGCCGACAGAATTTGTGGATGATGTGTTTGCCAAAGTATTCGATGCCACCAAATGTTAACGACACTTCACAGTCTAAGCAAAATCTTTCAAGAATCTTCAATGTCAGTCATGATTTTCAAGATGTTTGCTTATGACAAGAACTTTTCGTGCTGCTGGTCGTACACGTTAATGATATTTCTGAAAGTTTGAAACCATCATGAGGGAGAAACGTGTACTTTGATGTTTTACGATCAACCTCAGGGGGGAGTAGTGTATACTACTTGACTTAGTATGGTTTGTGAAGTTGTCTACATATGGGTAATGAATTGTTGATGATATTGGTGATGATGATGAATGAACCGTTGAAGAACCGCTGCATATTCCCCTAAAACAGATATTCTCTGAAACCAAATTTTTCATAACACATTCAAGCTGACATTGTTTACGGTTTTGTCTTGATTTTGTAAAATCCAGTGAAAGAATCTATTTCTCGGTTTAAATCATAGACTTGTAAAATCCCGTGACAATGGAAACATCATGGTAATAGTAAAGTGCATTTCCGGATCTATCTTACGGTTTATTCTTGGTTTTGTAAAATCTCGTGAAAGAAATTATTTCTCGGTTTAAACCATAGAATTGTAAAATCCCGTGATGATGGAACCATCCTGGAGAAAGGAAAGTGTATTTTGGGATCTTATCTAATGTTGGTGCTACGGTTTCTTCTTCGAAGAAGGGATAAAAGGGTGTACTTCATGAATTGGATGTGTGTTTGAATTTTCGTCATGGCAGTATGGTTATTACTTGGTTTTACGGGGTTATGTGCTTTTAACCATGGTCGGGATGAAAACCATTATCATAGTTCACTTAAAACATCAAAGGAGGCTATATTTGAGCTTTTATCAAGAAGATGTGACAACGGGGGTAATTCACTATTATTTATTTGAGGTTGAAGTGAAATATCATGGGCAAGTGTACTTAGTATCTGAAGGTATCGGGGATGGTTGGATGAAGATTCTTCAAGATCCTTGTTCGAGCTTATTATCAAAAATGAAGACTTGAAAATCTAGTTATTTTTGGGTGACTTTTTCCTTTTCTTTTTTCCACTTGGGGGAATTGGTATCTTACCACCACAAAATAACTATCACTTTAAGGAGTTACGTTGTAGTGCTCAGTGTCACATTCAATTGTGGATTTTTAAGAGGTGATGTACGTCTATTACTTGATGGTTGGTTGGATGAAGAGTATAGAGTACTTAGAGATTCAATGGAGGATGAAGTCTCAACACCGCTCTTTGTTAAATATGTGCAAGTTTAAGTAATGAGCTCGGGTTAGTTTACTTCGGGGTCAAATTCATCATATTGGGTTTTCTCCATCAGTTGTCACGACAAAGATCCTATTGAATGATAATGGGTTGATTTCAAGTTTGCCAAGAGTTGATGAAAAGAGAGAGATTTATGACGTCTGTTCACATCAGTTCAGGCCTCGTACTTCAACATTATGACGTATGAACACATCAGTTCGTGCCTCGTACTCTAAAGAAAAGAAAAGTGTACGTTTCAGTGCGCTTTTTCTTCAAGAAGAAGAGAAATCTTCTTATGACCTATGAACACATCAGTTCATGCCTCGTACTCTAAAGAAAATAAAAGTGTACGTTTCAGTGCGCTTTATCTTCCGAAGAAGAGAAATCTTCTTATGATGTTTGAACACAACAGTTCAAGCCTCGTTCTCTAAAGAAAAGAAATGTGTACGCTTCAGTGCGCATTATCTTCAGAAGAAGAGAAATCTTCTTATTTATGACCATTCTCGTCAACATGCTTCATGCTTTTTCCATGCGCTTTCAATTATCAAGTGAACCGGGCTACTGTTGATTGTTTTCTTATTCCACTTTCTCAACTATAATGACGATGGCGACATCATGTGCTAAATTTTACGGGGGAGAAGTGTGAATAGAATACTTTTGGATGATATTCACTTCCTTAATCAAGAATGGCATCTCCGTATGCAATTCTTGAGGGGGAGAAGAAGTGTGAATTTTTTGCATGGTTGATTGATATTAGAGAATAAATGGTCAAACGGCTCCTAACTCATGTAAGAACCGAGCTTCTTCTTATCGGGTCATCGTTACATGGAGTTTCTTCTAAGAGCCGTTGGTTGACATCTTCACACGGGCTGATGAGTTTAAAGACAAGTGCTTACGGTTAATGCTTCACGTGCACATCAACATGATGATTCTGAACAACCTTCTGTTCTTGTTTGATGTGATTGTTTTCTTGGTATTACCATTTCGTGTGTTCGTTGAGAGCTGATTGCTAATTTTCTTGATGAACATCTTTCTGTTCTTCTTTGATTGGGATGGATGTTAGTTAAGGGGAATTGCAAGATGTAAGTTAATTGGGATGCTTTCTTGGTGAAATGGAGATGTTAACTTTCTATTCCCCAATTGGACAATCTTGAAGAAGGTCGAGTCTACAGTCGGTTCTACATTTTTTGCTGCATGTTAGAAGACTAAAGACGAGTTGCATTTGATTATCCAAAGACTTCTTCTTAATCTGGGCATTTATCAAATAGATTGTCGGTTTAGGGGAGAGCACTAATTGGGGGAGAGTGATATGTCGAATTTAATCCCCAATTAGACTTGCTCACATTATTCAGCATGTTGATTCTCATAAAGACTTCAAGCGATCTTCTCAACAGATTTCAAGTATTTGGGCTTATAATGTTTTGCTGATTCTGAAGTGTCAAAACCAGCAAGGGGGAAGGAGACAAGCACCTAAACACGAGTAAACTTGATGAACTTAATACTTCTAAGTAATTGAAGATATCCCGGGAAGACAAATGTTATTATCGCAGAGAAACTCAAGGTTTGACTCATGGCGAGTAAACTTGATGAACTTAATTCTTCTAAGTGATTGAAGATATCCCAGGAAGACGAATGTCATGACCGCAGAGAAACTCAAGGTTTTACTCATCAAGGCGTTTAGTGTTATTATTCCAACTATGTGGGGGAAGTGATGTTAGAGAAAGTTTCTAAAGATATAAGAGGTACACAAGTGTGTGATGATCTCGATGTTATCGCAATCATTAGGGGAGAGAGAATTGTGTACATTGGGGCCGCTCAGCTGTCTCACTTGAGGGCTTAATCAGTGATTCAGAGATATAATCACTTATTCCGGAGTTGACATCCGCAGAGATTGTCGTCTGCAGAGATAATCAGTGATTCGGCCTGCTTCTTCAATGTTATCGGTTGTTCTCTCTTTGGGGAATGTGTGTACTTCGGGTCCTTGAGCTTCATACACGATCATCAGGGAAGGAAGCCATTGTTTACCACAAACATTGGGGAGGTGTTTTCTCTCCGGGCATGATGTGTATTCGGGAGAGTTCTTGGATATTGGTGTACTTTGGGTTCTTGAGCTTCATACACTATCATCAGGGACGAAAGATGTGAACATTGGGGAGGTGTTCTTCATTACCCTCATGATGTGTATTCGGTAGAGTTCTTGAGCATTATACAAAGAGACTGACTGCATCAATTCAACTACTTGGGGGAATTGTTCTCTTGACACCTTTTGGAATGGATCGCTTCAGACGTCAGTTGAAAAGAAATATGAGAAGATTATTTAAGTGTGGGATGAAACGTTGTTGTTCTTCTATTGGATGATATAACCCCGAACGGAGAATCTCGATTATCGTTCTTAAATGGAGCAGCGGGATTTATGATAATGGTGTGCTTCTTCGTGCACCTGGCTAAGGCAAGCTTGAAATAGAGCTTCGAATCTGCTCATCTAATGGATTTTCAGTTTGGGGGGAAGCTGCCAAAGTCTCTCTTTCTTAAAGGCTCATGTTCTATCTTCTATTCTGGAGCCTTGGAAGCTTTGGTGGTGAATGTTTAAGAGATGATGACTTCTATCTTCTACAACGGGGCTGATCGATATCCTTATCTCGGTACTCGTATCATCATCTTCTTAATCTATATCATCTACTCTATCTGTGTATATATTTATCAAAAATGAAATACAAAAAATATAAAACCAACAAAAAGAAAATAGAAAAATATAAAACCAACAAAAACCCATAAAAATCAGAAAAATTTGAAAAAGACCAAAAATATGTTTTCTCAAGACATGTCTTCTGGTATCGATAACATCTGCGGTCTTCGAAATGTCATTCAATAATGGCACGGGACCATAGATGAAGTTCGAGCAGGAGGTGTAAATATTCTTTTTCCATAACATGTCTAAAAATATGGCTTGTAGTTATTTCAGACTGTGACCCGTGCTTAAAACTATGGCTTGCTATTATTTCAGATAGCAACCCGTTAGTCAAGAAAGGAAAGTGCTGCGCTAAACCATTTTTCAAAATTCGTGCACTTTTCCTAAAGCAAAACAAGGAAAGCATGTCGTTAGTTTTAAGCACGGGTCGTTAGTTTTGAAAATAAACTGGACTTCATTTTATCAAAACTAAAGTCACTCAATCAATCATCGACTACATTCATCGATTGAGGGGAGAGTGATTTAAAATAAATTATTTTCAAACAATATTTCTTCATAAAAGTCCGGACTGTACAACAAAAAGTGGTGATCTAAATATTTAATGTTATGTCATGGTATGATTTTCTTCAAAGGTTAAAGGTCTTTCAAAATGAAATTTTTTCTGTTCTTGTCTGATTGTGAAATTGTTTTATTTTACTTAAAGATCTCTTAAAAAAATCATACCTGACACTAACAATCTTTAATGTCTTAAAATGGTCCTTATCTGTTATTTTTCAAAATCAAATCTTGCCACGTCTTTCCCCAAAATTTTCTAAATGATTTAAATCTTTTGGGATCACAAATCTCAAATGGTTTGAAATTTTTGATCGCGGGAGAGATCGTGATTTAAATCTCAAATTTGTTTTAATGGAATTGGTTTTAGTCCTTCAAAGGCACTCCTGCCTCCATGTGCCAAACGATTTCAATATACATAATGCACATGTTGAGGGGGAGCATTTATCCAAAAACAAGATGAGTTTTTAAATCAGGCACATTTTCTCCCATGTTTTCTAAAGCTTATTAAATCACTTGGGATCCAAAATCTCAAAGGGTTTGATATTTTTGATCGGGGGAGAATTTGTGATTTAATAATGAAATTTGATAAAAGGTGATCATTTTGATTCAAATGTGCATGCTGCTCTCCCTTGTTTGCTAAACGCTTTCGAATCTCGAAGCACATATTGAGGGGGAGCATTTCAAAAAGAAAATAAACTATCGAGGTACAAAAGCTTTTATGTTTTAATATAAAGTAATTTGATTGAGTTTGAAATGGTTTCTCTATGGCAAATGTGATTGTGAATGTGCTTCAAAAGAACTCTTTCCTCTATGTGACAAAATTATTTACATATCCTACGCACATATTGAGGGGGAGAATTTACCAAGAAAATCAAATGGCTTTTTCTACGGAAATTGTGATCAAGAAATTATTTCAAAGAACTCTTGCCTCCATGTGCTAAACAATTTCAAGATCATATGCACATGTTGATGGGGAGCATTTCTAAATGATCAAAACTATTAAGGTAAAAAATGCTTTGATCTCGTATCACAAGTACCTTGATTGATTTTTCCAAATGATTTTTCAATTGGTTTCAAGAAGGAAAGAACAATACCAAAAGACCGACCAATTTACTTTATGCATGGTGTTATAAGGATGGTTAGGTTAGGTATTCGTTCCCACGATCCCGCCAGAGCCGGAGGGATCTACCCAGGGACAATCCACTAGATAGTGTAGAGTCCTTAGGTATGATGAAAAAAGAGAAAAATGAGAATATGGGAAGAGTGCAGACTGAGATAGAGCTAGAACTGGAATAAACCCAACAAGGTTCTAGTAATGAAGTCTCGGTAAGCACCTTGATTTCAAGATCATATGCACATGTTGATGGGGAGCATTTCTAAATGATCAAAACTATTAAGGTAAAAAATGCTTTGATCTCGTATCACAAGTACCTTGATTGATTTTTCCAAATGATTTTTCAATTGGTTTCAAGAAGGAAAGAACAATACCAAAAGACCGACCAATTTACTTTATGCATGGTGTTATAAGGATGGTTAGGTTAGGTATTCGTTCCCACGATCCCGCCAGAGCCGGAGGGATCAACCCAGGGACAATCCACTAGATAGTGTAGAGTCCTTAGGTATGATGAAAAAAAGAGAAAAATGAGAATATGGGAAGAGTGCAGACTGAGATAGAGCTAGAACTGGAATAAACCCAACAAGGTTCTAGTAATGAAGTCTCGGTAAGCACTGAAGGGGTTGAAGAATGAAAAAGAATTAAATGTGAAAAAGGGTGAAAAGAAATAGCCCTCCATTAATTCAACCTTAGGGCAGATACCGGGTTCAATACATATGCTACTGGTGGTTACTAAGGTAACACTGGTATTGAAGACAAGACGTCATGGACCCAGTGACGCACTATACTACAACTTCCCAAATTACTCAAGTTCCTCTTAAAAGGGCTTGTTTCATTCTCACGGGGAACCGACATTATCTATCGACTTTCTCTTAGAGATTGCTGATATTGAAGAAGGAGACCCTCTCCCTAGTCTCCGGCATAGGAACCAAATGTGCACAATTGAGTCTAGAGCCAATAGATCATCCAAAATATCTCATTAGGACACAAAATTAATGAAGACTTGCTGTTTCACACAATGTGGAAAGTAAGAATATATCTTAAGAGTCCTACGCATTATCCTTGTGGTATTGCCAGAACATCCGAGTGATATGTAAAAGTATTCACGATGAAGATGGAAATCCTTCTAGAGCCAACATCAAACAAGCTCTTGGTGGGTGACATGTGAGATCTTTTCTAAAGATTAAGCTTGTGACAACTGGATAGAAACGATGGGGCGATTCAATCTTGAATCAACCTTGGTCCAGGAAAAGGATTGACGGATACCTTTGAAAAACCTGTCGTTGTGCTAAAAAAACTCTTTTCTCTAGCACTTTGATTGTGTATTATGTTTTCAAAATAAAAGGGTATTTATGATTGAAAATTGATTTCTTCGTCTAAACCTTCGTCGTATTGAAAAAATCTTTATCTTAAGCAATACGCGATTGTTTTCAAATCATTTTTCATCAATCATTGAATCTCAATTCGCTGGTTCACTCACTCCGTGTTGTCTTCTTTGAGACGTTCCGGTTTGAGAACGGCTAGAACAGCTGCGAAACCCTGTCAAGGAGATTCTTCGGAATTATACCTGATCACAGGCAGTACTTGTACTGATCAACGAGGAACCGTGGGCCGTATACCTCAATTCAACGAAAGTGATCAAAGACACTTTCATGTGTTTTATTGCTAACTGTTGTTTGCAGGTACATTTGGACGATTGCAGCTGATCAGAATTGAGATGTCAATCCAAAGCCGCATGCTCATAGCATCCACACTTAATTTGAAGAAATCATGACCAATGCCTATCTACATAACCTGGCTCAGATATTTTTATATTATGCTTCTGCTACGTTGCTGCAAATATCTTGAACCAGTAAAAGCTTCCGCTACTCTGATGAAAAGATGTCATGATCCAGAAAGTGTGAGCATGTCGGTCCAAAAGTTACAACATCACATGAAGGCAACACAACTATGGATGATACAGGGAGATTTGTTGTGGCTGATGATCTCAATGAAAGCTCTAAGATCATCAAAGATGTGGATCAGTTAAAGGCCTCCACTAAAAGTACAAATCAGTGCAGACTTTGAAGAATCGCTACTAAAGTACAAAGATTGCGGAACTTGAAGAATTGAAGTCTACGAGCTCAGAACTAAAGACAAAGATAGAATGCTTGGATGCAAAATGTATTTCATGGGGTGACCTCCCTTAGGGGGAGATTGTTGGGAATTGGAAATTCCATGTTAAAGTGTCGGTCACCCCAATTATGGTCTAGCATATGTTAGCTCGTAGACATGTCGTTATTTACGTTATTTAGTAGTTTATTAGTTAGTTTGTAGCGTAGATTAGTTTAGTGTTACACCGTGGAGGAAGGACGGGTCTTTACCCACTGTATGCCTGATCCACAAACCGATAGGAGGACGTATTCTTTGTAACTATAAATACCCCTTCCATCCTTGGAAGGGGTGTGGCTTCTTTGAATCTAACCTTTCATTTTGTAAAGCAAATCTCTTTCAAGAAACCTCCTCTCAACTCTCTTCATCTATCTCTAATCGCTTTCTTATTTAATCATTGTCCTAGACCACCCGAATCATCAAACAACATAATATTCATGATCCTACAAAGGCCCATAAGCCTTGGCCAAAGCCTAATAAGGAAAGGATGGGAACTTAGTGTGTTGCCCTAGTTCCCTCCTATAAATACTCTTGTAAACCTTCTATTGAAGGTTGGTTGTTCAATTCACTCTTTACACACTACGCATAACTCTTCTCACATTATTATACGTGTGTGTGTGTCTTGTTCATCCGATCACTTCTTATCTATTTCTTCTATTGATGCTTGTGTTATGAATATGGGAACCTAAAAGTAGTATAAGTAACACCGTGGAAGAAGGACGGGTCTTTAACCCACTGTATGCCTGATCCACAGCCCAAAGGAGGGCGTAGAATATTGTATAAAACTCCCATAATAGAGAGGGTTGGATGTTCACAAGTTAATCTAACCTTGCATTTGTTTCTCTCTCTACAAACATCTCATATCTCTCTTTCTCTCTCTAGACTATACATGACTCTTGGCTTGTTTGATTGTGGTGTTATGATATCTAATATCTTACAGATAGTGTATCAAAAACTGTGAGGTGGATATCATTTAGATCACGCGCCAGCATAGTGAAATACGAGGCATATAACATCAATGGGTATACATTTCGTACAAAAAGTAATAATGGCATAGTTTCCCAGAATAGTGGGCTTAGTGTTGAGGTAGTAGATCTTCACATATCCAAAGAAGTTACAACAACAAGACAAGCATTTTATTATGGGGTTTTACAAGAGATATGGGTGCTAGATTACCATTTTAGGAAAATCCATCTTTTCAAATGTGATTGGGTTAATCAAAAAACTGGGGGGGGGGGGGGGGGGGGGTCAAACGCGATAATCTTGTTATACATTGGTAGACCTGAATGTTTAGGCTACAAGGGTGATCTGTTTATATTAGCCTCACAAGCACGACAAGTGTTTTATGTGAAAGACCAGATAGATAAAAAATTATCTATTGTCTTTAAAACACCTACCAAGAATTACAAAGATAAATATGACAAAGTCAATGAGGAATTTAGTATAGTCATTCACGAGCACAATGATAACATATTACCACGTGTAAATCAACGTGACTTGGGTAATGAATCACGAAATGACTACTATTGAACTGACTGTGATGGTAATGTTATGAAAATCCAAGTGAAGCATGTCATGCTCAAGTTGTCACACTCTATTTAAGGATTTATTTTTGTCTGCAGAACCTATTTAATCTTTTGTTTTGCTGCAATTACTCTTTTAAAGGATTTCAATTTATCGATTAATTGTTTACTTCATGTTGGGATTATGTTGGGATTAAAAGCTTCTTCTTAGGATTTTTGTGTTACTAATGCTTATGGTAAAGATAATGCTTCTCTTGATCTTCAATGAAAATATTAGGGGTGTGCACACTTAGAACAATATTCTAAGTGTTTTAAAACTGCTAGTATAACATTTAAGACTGCTGGTTGAAGTTAAGACTGCTGGTTGAAGTTAAGACTGCTTGTGAACTTCAAAGGAAATACACCAGTGGTTAGTGCTGCTAGTACAAAAGTTACTACTGCTGGGCTTAAAGCTAATGCTGCTCATGGCTAAGTGCAAGGTTACTGATGCTATTGTTAAGTTAGCATTTTTAGATGATTAGCAGTTTTAGTATTTAATCAGTTGCTTGTGTAATTTAGCTTATTGTAATGGATTTTGACTCCAAAAATTCAAACTTTTATATGGAAATGAAAAAATTTACAGTTTACACTAGTATATCCACTTGCAGTCAAGATTTATTGTATTTTCAGTTTTCATTTATCATGTATATGCACTTGCAGGTACTTTAGTAACATGTTACTTCATTAAAGTTGAAAACTGACTTTAGAAAGTCAAGTAACATATTTCCTAGGGGTTACAGAGTTTTATGATGGGGCATTTAAGCCATACAAGTAAACCAAACTCTTTTTTCCCTTCCCTTTTGAACCATCCCATGCATCTTTGGGAGTTTTGGCAACAAAGTGCTTGATACGAATCAGTTCACAAGTTTCCTCATTATGAAGGGCTAGAACCTTAACCCTCTCAGCAAAATCCTTTTTTACATTATGTTTGGGTGTTGGATTCTTGCTAGCATCACCATTTTTAGAGCTTGAACCAAAATGTTGAACCTTTGGAAAATAGTCTGACCATGGCATTAGGTATGATCCACCATCAGAACTTTCACTGCTGTTGGAAATGTTAATGATTTCTACACACACAGACAAAAAAAGGAAAATATATGAATGGTGTGTTACATATAGCATAAATGACTTGAAAAACACAATGTTGAATACTTGGTTTGTTGTTGGCCCTCATTGTTTCAATTGTTGTTTTTTGTTACAGTTTTCTTGTATATGCAGTTTTCATGTATGTGGTTATGCCTTTATGCAGTGCAGGCATTTGGTTGAAAAAAATAGTGTTTGGTATGAAAGATTATCAATTGCAGGCATTTGTTTGAAAAAAACAGTATTAGCTATGAAAGATTCTCAATTGCAGGCAATTTGTTGAAAAAAACAATGGTTGAAAAAGTAGTTAATGTGCAGTCATACATTTGACTATTACCCACTTGTTTTACTACTGCATTAAACTAGATAGACTATAAAATCACAGCATTGTAATAGGGCAAATGAAAGATTCATGACTAATAGTCTAAACTCAATTCAGTGAATATCAAATTAGACTCAAACTAGATAGACTATAAAATCCCATATCTAACCCCTCAAAATTACATAAGTTATCAGAAATGTGTGACCATATGTTTTGAATTTCTGACTACACTTAAATAATGTGTGACAAAATATGATTCTATGATTTAGACACCTAAATAAATACTTCATGTGACCATATATAACATCTTTAATTTAGTGACACAAAAACTCAATGTGACTAATATCAAGGTTAATGATAACAGAGTTCACATTTTGCTATAAATAATAGTCACGTGAATATTTCACAGTGTGACTATTTTGAATGTATTGGTCACATATAATACCCTTATAATGTGGCTATCAACATAATTTAGACACACATTTGTGATATGGTGTGACTATTGTAAAGCCTATAGTCACATGATCGTGCTACAATTAAATGTGACTATACACATTAGGTTTTGGCTAAATATACACACACATATACTAGTTTTCGAAGCCCGCCCATTGGGCGGGCATGACTTATAATTATTTGTTTGTTGTTTTTTGCTAACTAAAATACATTTTTTAGAATTGTCAAACAATATTATAAAACAATTGTTTCTTTGGTTTTTAGTTGTTGGTTTTTTTTACCCAATGGGCGGGCATGACTTGTAAGCCCTCCAGGGCATATGAGCTCGCCCATAGCATGGGCATAACTTATAAATATCGTTGACATATTTTTCTATAACGAAAGAAGGGTGGCAAAAAATGGTTTGAAAGTGTACATGCCTCACTGGCTATTGTAACTAGCCATTGTGAACATTTCAATGTTAGATCTCTTGTATGTCCAAGGTGACATTAGTCCAATACTTGTTAGCGCAATAGTCTGTATTCATATGAGATCTCCAAACAGATCCGCCCATATATTAAAGTATACATTTTTCAAGTTTTATAAGACTTCATAAAGTGTTTTCTACGTCAACCTTAATATATAAAAACATCATTCTTGATGCCTATTATATTATGAAAACAGTGAATTTTTAATTAAAGATTGTACCTGACATCATCCCTAAGTATATTATGCATTGAAGTAGTTGCAGCACTCTTCAATCTGACCATATTTTTACCATTAGCTCAGCATTAGCTTATCATTTTTACCAGTATCATCCGTAAGTAAATTATATGAACAACTTAGCCAGATACAGATTTGTTTTCTCTATAAAGACCTGATCAAGTACAAAGAAATAAAAGTGTAAAATTGAGAGCCGAGCCACAGTGAAACACAGATGAAGGTTGAGATTTGTAAATATAACTCATTCCAGAAGTTTTTAACAATCTATAACAAAACGTTCCCAGTCTACAATTATAGATAATACATGAAAAACAAATGAAAGGTTCTAATGTTTCCAAATGTAGCGAAACAATACTGAACACAAACACCACATGCATTTAGCTTAGTATCCACCTTTAATATTGTTGACCACATCATAGGGAATGGGAGTAACAGTCTCTAGAGTTGTACCTTTGACCATAAATCCTGGTTTGGGTCCCAAAGGTTATATGAGAATTCCCCAACTTAGCAAGCTACGTAACTTTGTGAAACATAAATTATAATAGCTTTTGAAAAAAAAATGACGACACATAGGGCCTAAACATACCACATTTTGATTATTGGGTCATTATTTACGTTGGCAAGACAAATGAATCAGAACTTAATACTATATTACGCTTTAGGCCTTTTGTAACATCTATTATTTCTCTATCTATATACTATAAAATCCAACTCAACTGTAGCAGTTTCACCAATTTTTCTGTACGTTACTAAGATCTCTTGGTCAAAACTTCTGACCCTAAGATTCATATTCTCGTTATCCGCATTCTGCTGAATCTGGAGCATAAAAAATAAATAAATAAATGAACTTAGTAACATATATAGAAGGAACCAAGTACAAAAAATTAAAAGTAAGGTTTATGAAAGTAACTGATAGAGAGCATACCTGAGCCAATGATCCTTTGATTATGCGATGAAAGAATGATCCCTTATAGTGTAGGGGTGTTCCAATTTTCTGACTTTTCCCTTTTCTCCTGAATTTTAATCAAACACGCAATATTAGAAGTTCATTATTTAAACAATAATGAGCCTCACTTCAAACCATGCAAGAGCTAATTCAACTTTTAAATAGTACTGCATGGAAGGCCAATCATGTTTTCTCAAATTGTACCCACGGTTTGCACATCCACCAAAAAATTGTTCCAAAACCAAAGCCTACTAAATATGATAGGGGCCGTGCCTTTATAAACCTAAGCACTAACCTTTACACTATATATAGATCAGTAAAGTAATCGGTATACTACGAAAGTCCTAGCAACATGTAAATAATTCTCAAACAACATAAATGGAAAAGAAGTTTCAAAACACGAATTCGCAATGACAATGTATATTTTACCAGTACAAAGTGCCCGAAAGTTCTCAGCCGTCTTGGGAACAATATATGCGAAGAGCTGCAAAACTATATAAAGAAATGAGTTCTTCTGCAACACAAGCAGTTATGTGAACATCTACAGCGGATGTTTCACTTTAATGTAAATAAAAGGCACGTAGAGCAGTTGTCGTTCAAGATATATTAGAAGTTAAAAGTGAATTCAGCCAGCAAACGAAATAAAAGACAAACTTTCAAGTCACAGATCAGAAAGAAGACCTCAAAAACCATTCTTTCAATAGGATCTCCATCGATAGACACGTCCAAGTATACTCAAATTCAATTAGAAAGAAATGCGTTAAAAGAGAATGGGTCGAACGGGTCGAAAATTGCCAAAGGGTATTTTATTAAAGCATAAACTAGATTAAATATAAGCAAAGAGCAAACCATCGCAAACTCATATTTGATTATCTCGTGGCTGCAACTGTTCTTAGTAAACTCTTCTATCTTAGATGATAGAGATGCCTCGGTGATATCATTAAACCATCAACGGATGTAGGCGGGTAGTAGTTTCAACATCAGCCCATATATAGAGCTGGCAAATACTGCCATAGCATTTGGCCGAACATCAGGCCATATCGAGCACACATTTTGGCTAAGATTGTTTTTTATGATGGCTCCCTTTGCTGCTCATGTTGCCAACTCTGGAAGACCATACGGATTTGCTTCCTCTTCGATGCATCTGAGATAGATGTACTGAAAGAGGGAATAAAGAATCCACGTTTTTGCCGGCTCTTTAATCAATTCAAGAAGCATTTTTCTTGTATAAGATGTTGATTGTTTTGAAACGCGTATGATGAGCAGCGATAACGCAATAAAACCATCTACCTACAAATTAACAATATGTTAGATTGCAAAATGAAAGGGTAGGTCAGGCGGGTAGGGTAAGAAGGCTGTGGGTTGACATGAAAAACAATGTGTTTACTTTCGGGTGTATGGGTGTGTGAGTTTATTGTTCAAAATTTTTCTCTCAAAGTGACTTTTCCGCCATTTCCTTGTATTGATTTTACTTTTATGACAATTCACGGATAAAGCATAAACCAGATTGACCCGTTGATGCATGAATGGCTCAAAAGTGTCATACGTAAAGAATGTTATGACTTTAGTAGAGACTTACCCGTAATTTCTAACAATGAAATGGTAAAAATAGAAGGAACCTAGTTTAAATCTCATTAGCAAGCGACTTCCAAAGTCACGACTATCCAACGCTATTACCCCGTGAACTATGCAACATCAGAACAATAAATCGTGCTTTCCAAGCATGTTGCTTTTGACAATCGATCAGTACCAGACAACGAATCCGTTATCAGTGACTCTTATCCATAGTCATGTTCCCACAGTAGGTAGTTCATGGTTTTGCAAACCCGTTTTTGTGATTTGTGTTTGCTTCAGTTTTTGGGATCATGCATTTATAATTATACTTTACCTCTCATCTAGATCAATCTGAAACGTATTTTATATTAGTTTCAGTATTCTTAAACATTGATTCTTAAGTATTTGAAACACTGGAACTGTTATCTTCATTTGCTACTATTTTATCACAGTAGCATGATCTCATATATGAAAATCTCTCATACATTAAGAATAAAGGAAAGACTTCGTCACTTCAAAATATAAATTTGAAACAACAGCTCCCTATAGCCAAATTAAGCTAATCATAAGTAAATGGATAAATCTCTAGGCGGGTCGTTAGCTTGAGTTGATTAGCTTAGTAATCCTCCTGAATGAAAGTGTGCGTATCATTGGTAGGTATAGATTTTCTAGCAACATATAAAAGGGAATGAGACTTTGAATATGTTTGCTGGTAATATCTTATTTCTATTTGTTGCAGAACCTTTATGGTTTCAAAAATTGTGAAGGTTGTGTACTTTTCTTTAACTTGCATCATAGCTTTGTATCTCTGTCCATTTATTTGCGGTTTTGGTAATATTTGACTGCTAAAGACTGGATTAAGTGGACGTCGGTACATGTAATTATACTTATAGATAGGTTATTGACGACATTAAGTTTGAGTTATTTAATTATGGCCATTCGATCAGCTTTCCTATGAATCGTACCCTTTTAAACTCCACCTATATAAATGGGATTTGATGATGTTTAATGCCAACGTACCTAAAGGGGTAGAGGAGCATTACATAGCATCCATAACGCGTACATTTTTTTAGCAAAATACATAGGGATGCTGCGTTATTGTATTTTTTGTGGGTTTAAGTTGCACTAATAAAGTACCAACTTAGTTTCAGTTAGCATCTTTTAAGCTTATTTCCCATTAGTTTGGGAAAAATAAAATGTAAGCTTATCATGTTATGATTACTGTATACAGATTTTGGAACTTAAATAAAAAGTTGCACCAGGAAATTTGATTATTGAAATAAATTTGAGTTACTTACATATCCGTACTTTTATTATACAGCTTATCTAACACTTGTCTAAAACATCCCCTTGTCAAGTATCAAATATCCTTTTGCCCCTTCGTCTTCATAATGGACCCCTTCCTTATAAACATGAATACTGACTCGCAAGCGTGCAGATTCAGTAGTGCCTTGCACATTTACACCTACACCGATAAAACAAAGTCGGACTGTACATTAGTTTAAAAGACTGCGCTTTACAAAAAAACTTCAAACTCAAAATTATCACATTCTATGTACCAAAAACATAAGACACACAAAAAGCAGTCACAAGATTTATATGTACCTGATTCGCAGTATATGGTCTTTTGGAATTGTCAGAGTGCTCCACTTGCAAATAGTGTTCTTTTGCACCATACACATTGTTACCATAAACATCTTTTTTCTGAAACCACAAGGGCGAGTTAAGACATACAAACAACAAATGGATTTGTATTGCTACAATGTTCATGCGGTGAGGTCTTCTGCAATTTTTTATCGAAAGGGGAACTTTACAGACCTGAAAATAGTCGAAGCAATATCCGAGTCCTTAAGGGGTGTACGAAAGCTCCAAGACTTATGTGAAAACTTCCACTGGTACACTATGAGTTCCAATAATGAAGTACATAGTTAGAAACCAAATTAGATAATGATTTAGAAATGCTCAACGAAAAGAATAACATACCTTTGAGAACTCCTCATCTGGAACCTCTAACTTCTTCTGTATCCGCACTTTAACTTCAGCTAACGTCTCACACTCATGAATGACCAGCAAAAATGGCTCCCCAAAGATCTGGGATAACTGCCAAAAAAATACCCATGTAGATCTGAACTATTAGCATTAGAGTAGCAAAATGAGCAACGGAAAAAATAAATTTATTTAAAGACATAACACCAGGCCACCTGGTTAAAAGTCCAAGGTGAATCATTATCACAATGATGAACACGAACTAAACAATCCTGAAGACCCAAATCTTTTTCTTCTTCTGGAACCTGTAAGAAAATAATCTCAGAATACTTGCCCAAAATCTTGAACTTGTCGGGTGGGAACATAACCAGCTAGTTCAGTACAAAGAGGAAGAAGTAGGTGTTGGCATTTTAGTGAGGATTGAGGTGACTTAAGTAGCCTAACTAATTCAGACAAAATGAGTGTCAATAATGGACATTACCTCAGCAAATATATAAAAACATTTTCAAATTACGACAAACATGAGTATCACATACCTCTTCAACACGTTTCCTTTGCTATGAACATAAGAATTCAGACTGCCACTGATGATTGACAGGTGAATGTTGTAAGAGGTCTGAGGTTGTATGAGAACATACTCACGGATACCGAGCTAACTCGGTTAAATGACTATGTGAATAAACTCCGAGTTGCTGGAAAGAACGGAGAACTCTCAGGTGGATCCCATACTTCCTGATGTTTTTTAGGTTTTAATAGTTATACTTTTTGCGACTGAAGTTTTGACATAGTAAAGAATTGAACAGGTTTGGTGATTGATTTTATCTGCAATAAAAAAGAACCTTAAAATTTAACCCCGAGGACTTTTGACACAACTCTATACACATTACTTAGAAGTGTATTATGATAATATCATGCTATTTTTAGTTCATGTTTTAAGTACATATTCAATTAGAAAGTTCCTAAATATTGCCAGGCTGAATATCCCATTATTGAGTTTGTAATGTTCTAATTTTATGTCATTGGGTGAGACATTTATAATGTACAATCACCAGTCAAAGGCTATTAAGAGAGAGCTTATTCAGTTTGGAGCTCCCATTTTTTGCCAGTTAGAAGACGAAGCTACAACCAAATCCCAAGACAGTAACTAATCTGCCTGCCGAAGCTTTAACTAATGGTGTCTTGATGATACAGTATGCAATTGAGCTAAGCCAAACAACCCAATAATCTAACAGGCTTTAACTAATGATTTTAAATGCCTTTGTTTAAAGGATGTTTAATCCTTTTTGCTAATTATACCTATTTAAGTGACTAACTGCTATAATGATGAATGTGGTTGTGGTAGTGCTTCGGGAACTTACTATGTTCTGTATTGTTTTCCATCTCGATCTCGTACTTGCTGTTAGTACCATCGGCTAAAACATCACTGATGGAAAACACCTCATAGGCGTTAATGATAGGGGGAGATCAGATGTGCAAATAACTTTCATCAGTTTATATCATTGTTTAAATGATGATACTGCTTCACTTTTAGAATTTTCTTTACAAAAGAATCATGCAAAAACATGTATGCATATAAGATCATACATATACATAATATAGGTTAATAACCAAAAAACATGTATTGATATCAGTAGAACATAAAACATATATTATACAAATAAAATCTTACTAACGTAGGTTTATAACCATTAACATTACCTTCAAAAGATCATCATATAAACTATTACCTTCAAAAGAAGAAGTCTTCATTCAACCCATAATCGAACCTTTATTGCTTCACTTAGTTTTGGTTAATCATAAAAACAGGTTTGTCAAAGTTCCAAGTCTTCCGAGTTTCAAAAATCAAGTTATGTCTTTAAGGGGTGTTTGGATTGGAACAATTATGGGTCAAAAGGGGAGTTTTAACCACTTTGACCCAGGTAGTCAAATTACATTTAGTGTGTTTAAATCAGTTTTGGTATTTTTTTATTTGATACAAAAAGGTTTTGAGAGGTTTAGGCAAAAATTTAGAATCTGTCAGCTAGTGCATTCAGTCCCTAACAAACCCTTATTTTTGATTTTTAACTCATTCATTTTTTGAAATTATGCCCTATAAATTGTTATTTCCCTTATTTAGTTGCTTATAAAGTTGATAGTATTTTTTATGATTTTTTATAACAGCTTATAGGTAGCTTTTTAGGCCCTCAAAACATCCCCCTTTGCTCTTTTCTGCACTGCAGTGAGTGCATCAGCCCACTGAGTCATTTACTTAAGCTCTTAGCAAGCTTGTAAAAGCTCTCCCATGGCCTTCCATAGGGGCAAATGGTAGTCAGGTAGGTGAACTTCATGTTCCTATAAGATCAGGGGCTTATTTCTTCTGTACCTTACTCAAAATAAGCTAGAAAGTGCCCACCTTGGACTGTTTTCATAACAGCACACCACCAGTGCAGCAGATCAGTTCCTTTTTTTTTGCTTATTAGGTTTGATTCCAAGTTTGCATGTAAGTAGCATCTCGGCTTTTGCAACGGTTAACATAGTGAAACCTTTAGCTCCTTTAATAACTGGTGCAGGAAAAGACCTTTCAGGATTTATCTTGGCAACCTGCCCAAATCATAATAGTAGCTTGTTGTAAATCAAAGATAAACATTTATAAACTTCTTTTAATGAATCTACATCAAACCCACCATCTACCGGTTTTTATCTCTTGACACCATTTCAGTTGATTAACGATGTCTGTTGTGGTTGCTTCCATGCCTACTATTCTGATGATTTTTTAATGGTAAACCCTTCCACTTTGGCAGATCATGCAACTCCATCACTTGTATCGTTTGTTTCTCATTTGATGTTAGAAACAAATACTTGGTCCACCTATTTAATTTTGGAAGTCAAATTATCTAATATAGAAGTTATCTTACTGCACAATGTACGGCAATAGGGGCCCATAGACTTTCAACGTGTAGCATTAGTAGATGGTCCACAATATTATATTTATCTACAATAGTAAAGAAGGAAAAAAGATGAGTGATGATGATGCATAAACCCTATTTAAGAAATTAAATGACCATAGTGAACTTCTGAAACTAACCTGGACAAGAACAGTTTTGTTTGTCAATCTGTTACTCTTGCTTGAAGGATTAGTTTCTAGACCTCCATTCAACAGCAAAATAATGGATGAACAAATCAATTATGGGTAGTATAAAAACATTAAGTTTAACTGAACTGGTCAAATGGGTAGAAGGTTGATATTTTTAACATCTTAAACCTTATCACTCAGAAATCCAGATTATTCTGTACTGATACATTTTTGGTAATCATATTTTACACAACTATATATTCAAAGTTTCGGCATAAGGTGTTTCAGGTCAACCTGACAGGACCCATTCCTGTTTCGACCCATTATATAAAGATACCCATTCTGTAAGGTTACCCGACTTGCACGACATCCCATTTTGCCACATCTAAATGGTGCCAATCAAGTCTACACAGACGGTCAGATACTTAGCTATATATTAGACTTACACAGTGAATTGTATCCCCTGGGAGACCATTTAAAGAAGGACATACTGGCCTATCAAGTGAGAACACTTTGCATTTCGCCTGCAAGAAAGCCTCTTAATATTAATATGATGAAAATGAATGAAATTCGATACATAAACACGAGTTTGCCTAAAATCACAAGTACCTCAGTGGCAGGGGCGGATCTAGATTGAACACAGGGTATGCACGTGCATACCCTGTGTAAAATTTTAGTAGTGTAAAAGATTTTGTAATTTCTCAGATCGAACTGAAAATACACTACAAATTTATGTGTGCATACCCTCTAAAACACATGAAAATTACGAGTGCATACCTTAATCTAAGTCACCATTGTTTAAAAGAAAAAAGGAAAAGAAAGAATATGCACTCTGGTTTTAAAGCGAAGGTGCAGACGGCAGCGTTGAAGATGAAGGAGCCAAATAGACATTGAGATATCAGGTCAAATGGTAAATGTGTTTTTTACTTGGGCCAGTTGCTAGTGTTGTAAAGTTTTATGACTTTATCCAACCGAGGCCCAGCTAACTCAACATTACAACCTACACATAAAGGCCAAACTTTAGTTTTTTTATATTTGTAGTTGTTAATGATTATTTGTCTTTGAATTAAAAGATTAATAGTGATTAGAACTTAAAAATAATGCTAATAATATGTAATCACAAAATATGAAAATAAAGTTTGCCTTATAATAGTGATTAGAACTTAAAAATAATGCGTATAATACGTAATCACAAAATATAAAAATAAGGTTTACCTTTTAAGCTAAGTATTTGATTAACAACTAAACCAGATCAATTTTAATTAGATACTGGAATCCTACTGTCAATTCTATCTTGCATAGACCAAACTTCTCAAGCCAAATCAACATTAACAACTTCGGACCCATAAAAAAATTATCATGCCTAATCCAAATCCAAGAAAACCCGACCCGAAGAAACCGACTTGAAAATGAAAAAAAAAAACGACTCGAAAAGCCAAAAAATTTAATAGCTCTCTTAAAAATCGTGCATACCCTATTTTGGAATCCTGGATCCGCCACTGCTCAGTGGCATTCAATACTTTCTTTGTTGACATGTTTAGGCTTTTTGCAATTTTCTGTTTCACCAGGAATATATAGCTCATTAGTTCAAGTTAAAAAATGAAAGTAAAACAATGAAGTAACATTTATTATGAGTAAATGCAATGTTTAACTTACCTCGATTGATGGCGTTATTCCTTTTTCCTCAAGCTTAGCCTTGGAATTTTGTATTGCACTCAGTCTTTCATGCATATGGATCGGTAATCTTAGGGCCCTAGAGCTTTCAATCAATGCTTTGGAAACACCCTGAAATTAAAGAGATAAAAGTTACAAGGATGAATCCATGTACTGATTTAAGCAGTCTTCTACTTTTCTATATACAAATTAAATTATAGTTTCCCTTGCTTTGCTTGTTGAAGAACATTCTATATAAAAAAACCTTTTAGTTGTACACCATTTGACGTTGATTTTGACTGGGCAGTTTATTGTATTATATTCAACCAACGATTGATGATGATAAATTTAGAGTCAAACTTTGCAAGTGACATATAAGGTGAGTGGCATATCAGATAACGCGTACTATACAGAAACTATAACCAGAAAACACTAATGTGAGCGAAATTGGTGCTAGCCTCACTTATGGATCTTGCATTAATTCTATCAAATGAAGTAACAACATTAAAAAATCCATGTCTCATTCTCACCTGCCGTATCCACCAATAAACATAGGTCGAAATCTTGAACCCTATGGAAACTGTGAATTTCCTTTTCTTGCTTGGTTATCATATAAATCATAATACTATGATGCAACCTTTAATTATATATAAGTAGTAAAACTGAATAAACATGATACTATTCTACAACTCTTGTCCCCTCGATACATGCACAAATATATAAAGGCTAGAAATATATATCAACATACGTACCAGAATAATAGCAAACAAAGTGCACTAATCTCTGTGTCTATAATCTCCAACAAAAAACTCAAATAAAACCTAAAGATAATCATAATTCTTAAACTTAAAAACTCTAATGCAAAAAATAAAAATTTGATATACAACTCAAATTATATCTAAAAGCAAAATAAAAATTATATCTAACCTGATGTTATTAGCATGCATGCACACAACTCAACATGTGTTCAAAGAAGAAGACTAACCTGCAAAGACGATGTCTAACCTGAAAAAAGCTGTAAACAAACCAACATATGCATACACGGTAACAAAGTTTCATCATAAGGGTTTTGAGGGAAAAGAGGCATACCTTTTTCTGTCAAAAAAATCCGGTCATATGATCCATTGTTTATACCTGCACAAAAACACATTAAAAAACAATAAAACCCTAAAATCTTATTTCTGTTTTAAAAGAGGCGTAATTTTTTTTTATGTATAATAAGTTTTTAAAAAGATAATTACTTAATATAATTTTTGTAGATAAATTGTATTTACTATATGATTCCAATAAAGTTATAGCCATTTATAGATTATAATATGCAACATAATTATCAAAATAACTTGTTGCCTAAGTGGTAAACACACAAGTTATTTATCAAAATAACCAAGGTTCAAACCTTGCAAGGAACCTTTTTTATAAATAATTTTCAAAAATGCTTAAAAAATTCCAAAAATTACAAAAAGAAAATAATAAAATTCCGAAATTTAACAATTAATTGCTTAGTTGGACAAAAAACGATTATGTGGCATTAAATTGGATTATTTGGCATTGAGGTGGCATTAATGCCAAATGTCTCATGTTATATATATAATATATATATATATATATATATATATATATAGAATCTAGATCAAATAAGATCAAACTTAAAGTTGTTAAAATGAGATCAATCTAAAATTTGACAAGTGACAATCTCATTATAACAAAAATAAACTTTTTATTAGCTACAACTAAAAATGTTAAAGTTTTGATAGATTTCTTTTTAAAATTTACAAAACGTAGGTGATACACTTTGATTAGAAGTGTAATGTGCATCAGGTTTTTATATGTGTATCAGATTTTAGAATATTTATTAGTGTAATGTGTATCATGTGTATCACTAATTCAAACTCGTGTATCATTTGATTATTAGTTTCTAAAATGTTAATTTGTATTAAAATATAATATTTTTGTGTATTATTGCTAAAATTGTTATTTATAAATGTTTTAGTGGATTTTTAGACTTGATCTTATTTTTACAACTTTAAGTTTGATCTCACATTAACCCTCCCCTATATATATATATATATATATATATATATATATATATATATATATATATATATATACTAGTTGGATACCCGCGCACAGCGACGGCGATAAATATAGTTATATAATAAATATAGTAAATGAATTGCTAACCCAACTCTCCTCGCAATTCCCTACTCGCTTAGTGAATTCATTTCACAACACTCCAAATATATATGTGTTAGTTGTATGTGTTTGTTTGGGTTTTCCGTATCTTTCCGGTGACATCATTATTCCCGCATATAAAAAGATCTTCACAATCTCTTTCCCGTCAAACACTTTCCCAAAAGTAAATAATTTTGATAAATAAAGTTTGTATTGATTGAAATAAAGGGTAAAGTTATAAAAATTTGAATCAAAATAAAATAAGCCTACTAAAAATGTTAAAAACTAAAAACTCATAAAAATATATCAAAATGGATGTTGAATTAAAGAGCACAAAATTTTAAAAAATATGATGAAATTAGATCATAAAAAAATTAAACGAATTAGAATATATTTAAATTTAAAAATAAATGTGATTAATTAGTTAAGAAGTGACATGTGTCACCCCATTATTAAAGCTCTTTATTTTAGTTTGTTAGAGCATGGGGTGTGGGACGTTCCACTTCTCGCCGAATCCTACATGGAAGCTCGCCAATTCATTTCGTGGCTCACCACGACACCAAGTGGCTTCGCCACTTTGGGTTTCGCCGTTCCAACGACAAAGAAAAAGACAAACTCAAAAATTTAACCGTTTCTCACAACGGTTTACAAATTCAAACTCAAAAATCTTACCCTTTTATTTTTATTTTTTTCCTTTTCAAATTCAAAAACATTTACCAACTCTATAAATATAACCAACATCTACATAAAAAAATTCACACTTCTCAAACGCAATTCAACTTCAAAATACACATTCTCTTTACACAAGATTATGATGGCTTGCCGTCTCCCGCATTCCGCTAGTGATATGTATACGTACGTTGAAAATCAATGCAATAACGATGATGAGGCTAGAAAAGACACTATTATACGCGTCATCCAATTCTTTGAGCAGGGGAGGACGGAGAAGCTGCAGATGAGAGAAAGCTACAAGACTTGCAACGACATCAGCACTGAACGAAAAGGTGATATCGAGAAATTTTTTAATGAGGAAGCCCGCAGAGATGACGAAATTATTTACAAGTTGTGGAAGTGTGTTCAACGGGTAACGAACAACATCAACACCAAAGTCAATTGGAGCTATCGGGTGAACAAAGATGATGATCCAGGAGTCTCCGGTGAGGAATCTCCGGTAGACGAGGAAGCTTTGTCTCGCCTCGAGGATTATATACCTCCCGCGTATGATCTTGCGGACGAGGATTTTTCAGATTAGGATTTAAGATTTATGTATTTTTCGTATGGTTTATTTTAATATCGTAGGATTTATGTATTTTTTCGTATGTTTTTTTTTTAAATTTTCTGTATTGTAGTTTTATTTTTATTTAAGTGAATGAAATGAATTTAATTGTGTTTGGAAAATATGGAAAAGAAATAAAATGAGGGTGGGTGGGGCCCAAATGAAGAGAAGTGAGTAAGTTGTGATTGAGGGGTATTTTTTAGTTAGTGTGTTGGAGTGATGTGGAGGTGAGGTGGCACATGTGGGGCCCAAATGAAGAGCTTTGAGCTCTCCACGACACCCCTTGCTCTTAGAGCTCCTCCTTTTTTGTTATTTTTTAGTTAGAGAAGTGACACATGTCACTCAATGATTGGAGCTTCTTATCTTAATTTTTTTGGAGCCCACAACTTAAATGCTTTATACAGTAGTATATATATATATATATATATATATATATATATATATATATATATATATATATATATATATATATATATAGTGTGACTAATGTTTCAAACTTATTTGTATCCGTCACACGTCCCAAATTATAAATGACTAAATAATCAAAAAAAATTACCAGTTAACTCTAAATAAATGACATAAATATTCAAATGTGTGACAATGAAATTCCGAAATGGTCACACAAGTCGGATCACGTGTGGCTGTTTATTTTATTCTTGTACATTTAGTCACATAAATATCTGACTGTGTGGCCGTTCAAAAAACAACATGTTTGACGAAATCCCAGATTTTTACTAGTGAATAGCATTAATCTTTTCAAGTTTTGTGATATTAATAGTTGAAGCATTAATCATTTGGTTGTTATTGGTTTTTAAGAGGTTTCCAATTTTATTTGTCATCTCCATTTGGTGTTGTTTTAATTGATTTTCAAGTTTCGATAATTGAGCTTCTTGGGATGACATAAAATTATGTATCATTCCTTATAAACCATGTTCATTTGGAGATGAGCTGTAAGAGTTCTTATTAGGTGAATTATGACATTGAGTCCAAGTGAATGGTGGGGAATCATTAGTTGAGATGGTTCGAGTTTGGCTCCAATTGAAATTTTGTTTGTCTTTACATGCTTCATAAGCTTCATTAAAATTTCTAGGTCCAGGATTTGTAGCGAACCACTTATCTCCCGCTCCGTTGGTACGCGAAGATGCATAGTTCGCAAAAGCTTGTTCGGGGAGTTTCATGCAATCACAAGTGTCATGAGGACCACTACATAATTCGCATGAAGAAGTGATTTTGTTCACTTGACGTGAAGGTTTAGGAGCTTCGTAGGAACTCATCAAGAATTTAACTTCATCTTCAAGTTCAATGATACTACGATCGGGTATGCTTGAGACATTAGAAAGCAAGGAGATTGCCATGAGAGTTTTGGTCAAGTCGCAAGGGTTATTCCTACTTTTGTTGTCAAAGAGGGGGATATCCTGTATAATACCCCATGACTCTTCCGCATTCTTGCCACTTAGCTTACCACCGGTCGCATGGTCAATGGCTTGCCTTGTGGAGAGATTGATATGGTCATAAAGAATTTCGACTTCGAGCCAAAGATTAATGCCATGATGAGGTACTTTTTGTAGTAAGTCCTTGAAACGAGTCCATCGTTCGTAAAGAGTTTCACCTTGACGTTGTTGGAACATCAAAATGTCATTCCTTAACTTAGTAGGTCTCCCCGGTGGGAAAAACTGAGCAAGAAAATGGGAAGTAAGATCATCCCAAGTTGAGATAGTGTTGGGTTTAGTAAATACCCAAACCCCTTAATCTAGGATTTGAATAGAAAATAACCTAAGTGTTTAATCCTTTAAACACTATCAGGTCACTGAGTGCATAGTCTCTTAGTGAGCCATCTTCAGGATACTCAGTATGAGGCGAAGAAGAAGCCTCTCCACTTAGCAAGGCGGAACTTAATGGGTGAAGACTAAGTCAAGAAGAAGATGGTGGATTCAGTGAGTGATGGCAATAACTCACTGAATCCCTTAAGACTCCTCTCCAACTGTTAGCACTGAAGACAAACTGAAGGAAGAGACTGAAGGCTTTGAAGACTCAAGAATGAGCGGGACTAGGCGGGAAAAGTTTACCCAGATAAAACTAAGCCCCCAAGTGCTTTACCCAGATAAAACTAAGTCCCTATCTACTAAAGCCATATCTTCCCATTTATAGTAAGCGGCGATACTAAAGGATTCTCTGTTAAGGAAAGAAGCTTCGCCGCCTAACTACAAATAGCAAAGTAAACAGTAAACGAATATATCTATATTCGGGATTACTGTGATCAATGTTTTTGTCTTCTAGGTTAAAGTTAAATATCCATACTTGTATAAATAGCATAAGAGAAGGAGTGAAAAGTTTAAGCTTGTGAATTGTAAAAACACACATACACATAAGTCAACTTTTCACTCCTCCAAATACAACTTTATCCTTGAGCTAGCTCAGTGGGTTCTAAGAGTTGTGCTCAGACTTAGCCTGAGCTTAGAGAGGAGTCACCCCAAACTTTGTCATTTCAATCCCAAGTACTATTCCGCAAGTACTTAGGTAACGTATTCTTTTGATTTATTTCTAATAAGAATATGATGTTGAAAATTACTTTGTGTGTGTTACTAACATTACTTTCAGTCATTATTCACTGTTAAATTGTTTTAGGTACTTCATAGTTTTTTAAACAATAGTGAATAGGGAATAACAAGTGGTATCAGAGCAAGGCTAATTATAAAACCTTTTAAGCCGCTCTAAAACGTTTTTAAATCAGGATCCCTATGGCTGAAACTGATGTACCCTAACTAGTCGATAAAAAGGGTGGAGCTTATTCAGCTGTTGCCCCTAGACTTGAAGTTGGTAAATTCAACAAATGGAAAAAGCGTATGCTTTGCTATTTGATTGGGATGGAACCTTATTATGTCAAGTGTATAAATGAAGGTCCATTTATCCCAAAGACTGCTGAAGGTTTGCCCAAACCTGAAGCTCAGTGGACTCAGGATGAAAGGAGATTGGTCAACCAGGACCAAAGACTCAAAAGTATCATCATATCATGTCTTCCTGATGATATAATGGAGTCAGTTATAAGCTGTAATACAGCTAAACAAACCTGGGATGATCTAGTCCATAGCCATGAAGGTCCATCTGATACCAAGGAAAACAGGATTATGGACCTGAAACTTGAGTATAATACCTTCAGGGCTAGGGACTCTGAAACTCTCTCACAAACTTACACCAGATACAAAACTCTTTTAAATGAACTGACAAATGATGGTGTTAAGTTGTCCAAACATGAGATTAATGTTGGTTTTGTCAATTGTCTCCCTAGGAAGTGGTTGAACTTCTCTCAGTGACTCAGAAATGCAAATCACATTCAAAATCTTGAACTTTCTGAAATTTATGGGAAATTTGTCTATGAGGAAAACCTCATCAACAGACGATACCCTGACTTAAAGAAGTCTCAAGAAGTCAAGAAGTCCCTGACCATCACCTCACCTATATCAACTGCCTTCTTTTCTAACAATGTGGTTCAAGATTTTCAAGAAAATTCTGATGATGAGCCTGATGAGAGATCAAGTGAGGAGTACCTAAACGACCTGAACGTTGAATTTCAGGAAAGGGCACTCCTTGCAAACTCTCGAAGGTTTATTAAAAGAAACAAAGGTTTTTCAACTGCTAAAGCAAATGAGGACACTGAATGCTTTAAGTGTCACAAAAGAGGTCATTTTGCAAAGGACTGTTTTTCAAAAACAAAATCTGAACCCTCTTACAGACCATCAGGGTCAAATCAGTCCTCAGGCTTTAGCAAATTTCAACCTAAAATCTATCAGTCTCATCAAAACTTTCAGAATAAATCTGACCAGAACAAAACAATAGATTTTGAAGCTAAGTATAGGAAAATCAAAGCTAAGCTTGCATTACTTGAGGCCAGTCCCTTAGAACCAAAAAGTGTTCAATCTGTGCAGGGTAAAAACAAAGGTCTTGTTGCTGAAACCTTCGACTGGGATGAAGAGCCAGTCTCATCAGATGATGAAATTGTGCATGTCAGCGCACTGATGGCCCTCTCAGAGGAAGACAAGCTAGCTGTTGGAAAGAATCATTCCAGAAATGGAGAATGGGTCAACATCACAATGAAGAAGGTAAAAATTCTACTTTTTATGGATGATGATTCTGATTGGCAGTCCTATATGAACTATATCAATGTTGATCTTAAGTTTGTAGAGGAGCAAAGACTAAATCTTTTTTCTAAGTACAACAAGTTAAGTTTTGAATTGAATAAGTGTAGGGATGAGTTACTTGTGTTAAAACAAAACAAGCTTGAGGCTATCACCTTACAAATTCAAAACACTGATTTAGTTAAAAGAAATCAGGCTCTTCAAGATGAACTTAAGAAAGAAAAAGAAATCATTGATAGTTGGACAAACAAGAATCCAAGAGTCTTTGATGCTGTGGGTGCCCCCAGTAGCAAAAAGAGAGTCATAGGTGAACATCATCTTTCTGACTCTCACAAAAAAGACCAGAGTCCTAAACCATTTGTGTCAGGTGGCATGATTACCAATATGTTGTCTGTTCCCAAGCCCAGTGACTGGATTGAAAGACTTAATCCTGAGAGTAAGCTTCCTAACTTTGACTCTGGAAGAATTCTAGAGCCTGAAAGTCAAGCTCTAAAGAGCATACTTGGACTCCCAGATGTGCCCAGTAGCACTGAATACATCTCTGAGTCTGAAGATGAATCTCAAACACCACTTCCACCCTTGGAACCTCTTCAGGGTGTTGATCCTATCTCTGAGCTTACTCCATTACAATACAATCCACACTCTCCAAAAGAAAGGTCTGGTCTTGGTAGAACCATCCTGAAAAGACCATCAAAACCAACTCAACAAGAATCCACCCCCACTGAAACTTCTACATCCTCTATCCCCACTGAAGCTGATCAGATTCAACAACTGACTGAACTAGTGAGGAAGCTAACTGACAAAATGGAATCCATTGAAAAGGTCCCTGAATCAATCAAGGAAACTAAGTCAGCTTCCTCAAGTTCCTCAAAGTCAAAAGCCACCACAAAAAACAAGCAGAAATGTGATCTGTGCCACTATACCAGTCATACCACTGACAACTGTTATAGAATCCTTTTTTGCATGATCTGCAAAAAGGATGATCACAGAACTGCAGACCACTTGCAATATGTAAGTTCTCTTAGTCAAGCAAACTACACCAAAGTTGGTCATCAGTATGCTTCTTCGTCTTAGTCAGCTCAAAAGTTGAGAGCTAAGCCTTTTCCTCCTTGCCCACACTGTGGCTTTAATGATCATCGCCCTGATGATTGTCTTATGAACATATGCTGTGATATTTGCGGTAACACAGCTCATAAGACATCCCAGCATGACAGTGTCATCCATGCAAGGAGAAGTTCAATGCAACCCAAATCCACTGAGTCATCCTCAGTCTCTAAATGCAAAACCTGTGGTAGCTCATTGCACTCCACCACTGACCATGAATCAATTGCTCAATTCAAAGAGACCATGAGACCCAAGCCCACTAGTAAGTGGGTCACGAAGAGAAACTAATTCAGTTTACTACTTGTGCAGAGGCATGCCAGGGAGCCTATCTGGCATCTAGACAGTGGATGTTCAAGAAGCATGACTGGTGTGAAGGAATATCTGCACAAGTATGTAAAGGAACCAGGGCCCAAGGTAGTATTTGGTGATAACTCATCATGTCCCACTGAAGGTTATGGTTCAGTAAACTGCAATGGAATAGTTTTCTCTAGGATTGCTTATGTCAATGGTCTCAAATACAATCTCATCAGTGTCAGTCAGCTATGTGATGCTAAGTACATTGTACAATTCAATGACAAACAAGGTACCATTTTCAATGCCAACAAGGAAGTTGTGTTGATTGCTCCTAGGAGAGACGATGTTTATGTCTTAGACATGTCAACTCTCTCTGAAGATGGAACCTGTCTGTTTGCCAAAGCCACTGAAACTATCAACTGGCTGTGGCACAAGAGACTCTCACACTTAAACTTCAAAAACATCAACAACTTGGCAAAACAAAACAAGGTCCTTGGCTTACCATCACTGGTTTTTGCAAAAGATAAACCATGCTCAGCCTGTGAAAAAGGCAAACATAAAAGAGCATTTTTCAAAACCAAGCAAAATTTCTCTATCAAAAGCTGCCTTCACCTCTTGCATATGGATCTCTTTGGACCAGTCAGTCCTAGATCAATCCAGCATGAGAAGTATACACTTGTCATTGTTGATGAGTTTTCAAGATACACTTGGGTATACTTTCTTTCCAAAAAGAGTCAGGCAGCTGATACTATAATGTCATTCATCAGGAACATTGAAAACCAGAATGACATTACAGTGAAACAAATCAGAACTGACAATGGTACTGAATTTAGAAATGCTGAGCTTGAGAGTTTCTGTGATGAGAAGGGAATCTCCCAAAATTTCTCATCTCCTTATACCCTTGAACAAAATGGGGTAGCTGAAAGGAAAAACAGAACTCTCA
The DNA here is from genome assembly GCA_019973895.1 of Chrysanthemum seticuspe. Taxonomy (NCBI): domain Eukaryota; kingdom Viridiplantae; phylum Streptophyta; class Magnoliopsida; order Asterales; family Asteraceae; genus Chrysanthemum; species Chrysanthemum seticuspe. The sequence goes on from BPTQ01000006.1 coordinate 290,248,896, forward strand.
TTGAGGCTGCAAGAACCATGTTAAATGGCTCAGCCCTTTCAAAGCATTTCTGGACTGAAGCAGTTAAAACAGCCTGTTACACTCAAAACAGGTCAATCATTTTCAAAAGACATAATAAAACCCCATATGAGATATTCAAAGGTAGACTTCCTGACATCAGCTACTTTCATGTGTTTGGATGTCCTGTGTTTATTCACAAGCACAAGGATCATCTAGGCAAGTTTGATGCTAAAGCTGATGATGGATACTTTCTAGGTTACTCATTGATCTCCAAATCCTTCAGGGTATTTAACACAAGGAGACAACAAGTTGAGGAAACTTTTCATGTCACCTTTGATGAAAGTGTAGAAAGCATCAGGTTCACCAACACTTCAGTGGAGGATATAGGAATTGACAAATCATCAAGATATCCTCCTGATGAGTACAACATTGAAACCAATTCCTCATACCAAGCTGATGCTGACATCTCATATTATGTCTTACCTCACAACCTGTCACAACCAACTATCAGTGAATTCATTGATAATCAGTCAATCCCTGCTGGGATAGGTAACACTGATCCAAATGATCAGGATCCTGTAACTCAAGAACCTCTACCAGAACAAGACATCTCAACAGATGATCTAAATGATCCTGTGGCTCTTGCACCTGAAGTCACACCTGAACTTCCAGTGACTTCCTCAAGCTCAGAACCTAGACCACAAAGTAAGTGGACAAGAACTCAGGACATTGAGCTTGTAAACATCATTGGTGAACCCACTAAGGGCATGCTCACTAGAAGCATGGCTGCTAGGTTAACTGCAGCTTCAGCCAATGAATGTCTATATGCTGATTACCTCTCAGATATAGAACCCAAAAGTGTCACTGAGGCTCTAAAGTATCCAAGCTGGGTTCAGGCCATGCAAGAAGAACTTCAACAGTTCAACAAAAACAAGGTCATGACCTTGATCAAATGCCCTCAGGATGTCATTGTCATAGGAATGAAGTGGGTTTTCAGAAACAAAACTGATGAAAACGGCACTGTCATTAAAAACAAAGGCAGACTTGTAGCCAAAGGTTACAGTCAACAAGAAGGCATTGACTATGATGAGACATTTGCTCCTGTTGCAAGAATGGAAGCCATCAGGATCTTCCTTTCATATGCTACCTACATGAACTTCAAAGTTTACCAAATGGATGTAAAAAGTGCATTCCTGAATGGTGAACTCAAGGAAGATGTTTATGTTCAACAACCTCCAGGCTTTGAGGGCAGTGAATTCCCTGACTATGTCTGTAAGCTTGACAAAGCCCTTTATGGACTGAAACAAGCTCCCAGGGCATGGTATGAAACTCTCTCAGCCTTCCTGATACAAAACAAGTTTGTCAGAGGAAAGATAGACAACACACTGTTTGTCTATAGAACACAGCAGGATGTGATACTGGTCCAAGTATATGTTGATGACATCATCTTTGGCTCAACAAGCTACAAACTTTGCAAACAGTTTGAAAAACTGATGACAAAGAAGTTTGAAATGAGCATGATGGGTGAACTCACATACTTTCTTGGACTACAAATCAGGCAAACTGAAAAAGGAATCTCCATCAGTCAAGAGAAGTATACAAGAAATCTCTTGAAGAAATATGAGATATCTGACTGTGCCTCAGTGAAGACTCCAATGGTCCCACCTAACAATATTGGACCTGATCTCACTGGCTAATCAGTCAATCAAACCCATTTCAGAGGGATTGTTGGCTCACTGATGTATCTAACTGCTTCCAGACCAGACATACAATTCTCAGTCTGTCTAATAGCAAGATATCAGTCCAATCCCAAAGAATCCCACCTTACTGCAGCCAAAAGAATACTCAGATACCTGAAGGGCACACCAAGTCTTGGACTCTATTATCCAAAGTGCTCAGGGTTCGACCTCAAAGGTTACTCTGATTCTGATTATGCTGGCTGCAACATGGACAGAAAAAGTACCTCAGGGTCTTGTCAATTTCTTGGAGGAAAACTAGTTTGTTGGAGTGCTAAAAAGCAGCAATCAGTGGCTATGTCTTCAGCCGAAGCTGAATATGTGGCTCCTGCAGGATGTTGTGCCAATATCTTATGGATGAAGAGTCAACTCAGTGACTATGACATCCATTACAAAATGGTACCCATCTTCTATGACAACACAAGTGCAATTGCAATCTCCAACAATCCTGTCCTCCATCAAAGAACCAAACATATTGATATCAGATATCACTTCATCAGGGATCACATAATGAAGGGAGACATAGAACTTCATTTCATCCCTACTGAATATCAACTTGCTGATATCTTCACCAAACCTTTGGACGAACCTACCTTCAGGAGACTGAAAGCTGAATTGGGAATGCTTGACATTGAAAGTCAAGCATCTGAAAACCAATCTCAGTGAGTTCTGTGAACTGGTTCGTCTCCCTGAACATCCAAAATCCACCTCTCACTGAATGAGTAAGACTCACTCAGGGTCCCTGACAGAAAAGCATTGAATGAGTAAGAGAAAAGCATTGAATAAGTAACTAAATGCTCCAAGTATTAGTTACTTAAGTGTCCTAGGTTGGTAATCCCACCAATTTAATATTGGAATATATGTCTTACTGTCAGGGGTCTCATCACTTACCCACTTGGCATTAAATGCCCTCTCACACATAAAATATCCTATGGATATTTTAACACTGCAAAAGTGCACTCTTACTGTGCATTGCAACTGTTTCCTTGAAAGATGGGATTTTACTGCGGGTAGTGGTGGGTGGCATTAAATGTGGAATTTCAAACGATTTCAAAAACCGTCTTTACAAATCTACATTTATGCAAAAATCACCCTTCTCACCACTCTATAAATACCCTCTTCTAAAACAAAAACACACACACAAATCATTTTCTTCAACTAAACTCTGTCAAAATCCTTTCTCAAATCCAGAAAAATTTGTGTGTGCTCAAAAATCATTAAACCTCCTTTTGGAAAACACTCCTTGTAAACATTTACAAAAGTTTTTCATCACAAACTTGAGAGATTCAAAACCTTTGATTGTTCTAGTCAAAATACTCTTTTCAAACCCTAAAATCTTTTAAATGGAAATGGCTAGAACACAATCTCTCCAGTTTGCTTCTCAGTGGGTAGGGGATCTTACAAACGTTGAATTTAAAACAAACAATGTCATAGGAAATTTTGAATACCCTGAAACTGTCCCAGCCTACAAAGACATTATGAAATTTTTATTTAACTGCCCACTGAAAACTGCCTTTGTTCAGTGTCCCTCTATTGTTTACCAAAATCTCCTCAGGGAGTTTTGGGCAACAGCCAAGGCCTTTGACCCGACACCCTCTACTGATGAGAACAACCTCAGACCTCTTAGGGAATATCTCATCAGATTCAGTCTTCATGGGGGGCAAAAACAATTCACCCTGGATTATAAAACATTTTGCACTTCAACAGGGCTGGATTACAATAAAGTAGTTTATGTCGCCCATCCTGAACCTTCCACGGTGAAGGATGGGTTAAAACAAATCATTTTAAATCCAACTTTTTTAGACAAGACCCCAGTCACCAAAAGCTCCTTTCCCGTGGCTTGGAGGATCCTATTCACATTTGTAATTTAGGTCCTCGGCGGGAACCACTCATCCACCGAACAAGTTAACTCTATTCAGTTGATGATGGCCTATTGCTTAATGAATGGGGTCACTATCGATATAGGGGAGATCATTTACTGTGATCTCGTGACCAAGCTACAGAGCAAAACTAGGACGAAATACGTTTCGTATCCTAGGTTTGTCTCTTGTGCTTTGCAAGTGTTACTGGGTTCAAACTATCCTCAAGAAGAAAAATTTGGTGCTTTACCAGGCATTCTGAGCCAATCAAATTTTCAAAAAGACCCATCCCTTGTCACTCCTATTGAATTGACAGCCCACATGATTGCTGTAAACAATCAGAGTGGATCAGTGTCTCCAAACCCTGCTCCCAAAAAGAGAAAGGGGAAGTCTCAGACTGGGACTAAGACTAAACCAAAGTCTCAGGGCCCTGAGGCTTCAGGAACACTGCCTAAAAGGCACAAAAAGCCCGAGACTAAACAGACACCCACTGACCAGGCAACATCCACCCCAGTGACAATGAAGGACACTGATACATCATAGTCAGTGCCCTTGGTCACATCTACTACTCCCCAAGATCCAGAGGGAAACAAACAACCCGCTGGTAGGGGAGCGCCTTCCACAACGCCTAATGATGACATTAGCCAATATAAGCCTTTGTCTGAGGGCACACTGATCGATCCAAAAGACTCAGGGGGAAACAAACAACCCACTGATAGGGATACAACAATCACTGACTCCGCCAAAGGCACTAGGAAACACCCACCAGTGTCTCAGGGGTCACTGGGGGACAAAGACTCGGAGGGAAAGAAACAACCCGCCGATACGGAACCCAAAACCAATCCTGACTCCGGAGAAGGCACTGGGAAACTCCCACTAGTGTCTGAGGGGTCAACGAGGGACAAAGACTCAGAGGGATATATACCACCCGCTGATATGGAACCCATCACCAACCCCTTACTCACAATTGCTGATGTCACTGGTATTCTATTCTCAGAGGATGAACTTGCTGAAACTGAAGATTAAATTTTATCAGCTGGAGAAGAGATGGACGCTGAGGTTCAATCTGAACAAGAGCCTCAGCCTGATCCAAAGGAGCATACTGAGTCACCATTTCATCCAGAAGATAATAACTCAGACTCCTCATCATCCAGCTCTGGGGAATTTAACCGTTTTGACAACATTCTTCCAGTCACTGAAAGACAGCTGGTTCAGTGGATCACTAAAGCCTCAAGAAAGCTGTACACTGGGGTTACTGATCAATTTTGGGATCAACACACTGAAGCGGCAGCCAGCTACGCTGATCTTCGATCTGATGTGCTCACCTTCAATGAAAATGTTCATGAGCACAGAGATCTCATGTACCAACACCTTATCAGACTGGATGAAAACCTGGTTAAGTTTCTCAAGCATCTTTAGTCATGTGGAGTTAAGATTGATGAAATCAGGGATGCTGTTAAAGAAGATCCAGCACTCAATGCCAAAGTGCTGGAAGCCACTGAGGTGTATGTGAAAAATTTATCCCGACTCACTGAACTGATTGAAATGCTCCAATCTGCAAATGTTCAGGGTCTCCAATCTTCAGTTCAGTCTCTTCAAACCTCAGTGGACTCTTTGAACACTTAGGTAGCTGCTATGGCTCAGGCCACATCTTCTATGGCCTGGAATCTTGGTCCCCGGATGACTGCCTTGGAGCTTTCTCAGGCTAACTTGGATACAAAGGTCACTGGTCTTCAAGCAGATACTTAGAGATTAAGGCAATGATCACTGAAATCTATCAGGCCTTCAAGGGTCAAGTAGCTCCGTCCCCCTCAGTACCAACTCCAACTCTTGCCCTCACTGAAGCTCCGGCAACAGTTGAGGGGGAAAATACTGCTGAAGAAACTCCTCTTCACACTGAGGGGGAGCAAACACCACCTGTTTCAGTAGCTCCAACATCATCTGCACCAGTCTCAGCAGTACCCATATCCTCACTGCCACCACAAACATCAACAACAACAACAACACTGACGGTCACCACATCAATCATGACAACACCACCCTTAGTTACATCATCTTCCTCAGGCCAGGACAAGGGCAAAAGCATAATGACAACTGCTGAGCCTGAGAAGATTCCCTATAAAATCGGCGACACTGAATACCTGCTCACACCACAACAGCTGAGTAAACATCTTGATAAAGAAGAAAGAAGATTGAAACTAGTTGAGGAAGAGAAAAAGAACAAAGAATCACTGGCAAAGGTTGTCGCTAAAGAAGCTGAGAACATGAGATTAGATGCAAGCAAGCTCCAAAAGGGTCAGGCAGGTCAAAAGTTCAAGGATGCTCAGGCTGCTCAGATGGCTGCTATGAGAAAGCAGTTTGAAGCAAAGAAAAAGAAAGCTAAAGCTGTCAGGCAAGAACGAATTGATCATTACAACTGGACAATGACAAGCTGAAGGCAACCTGAAAGGATCACTAATGTCAAAATCATCCCCAACTCTAAACCACTGGCTATGAATGTATACAGGGGGGCTGATAAGAGACATTTCGAGATTCATGATCCCTTTACCTTTGTTGACTTTCGGATCACTGAACTCGATGAGCTAGGTCCAATCATTGAGTCTAAAAGGAATGCAGTTGTTAAGGACCTGATGAAGATGCTCAGCAAAAGATATGAAAGGCTGAGAGATGCACCAGCCCAACTGGGAATTCAGCCTGCCTTGACTGCACCTCAAGGATCTCAACCACAAGCATCCACTGGAAAAAGGAAAAGAGTTGAGCTCCAGCCTGAGATCAAAGTGCCTAGCTTAGAATGCAACAGGGAGCTGCCTGAGGGTGTGAAATTTGTGAACTGTTTAGTAATTGAAAAGCCTGAAAGAGGGCTATTTTTCATTGATGTCTACGGGAACCCATCATTCCAAAGGTGGAGTGATATCGATCAGGCAGGAGTGGCTACTATGATCAGCTATATTCCAGTGGCCTCTCAGATCCAATCCCCAGCAAACATCAGGTTTTGTCAAGACCTGAATGCTAAGATAAGAGACCATCCTGACAGGGAAACACTCATCACCAAGAAAGTAAAGCTTGAAGCATTGGGAATCCATCTGGACTAACATCATGTTATCTGTTCTTTGTACTAGTGATAGGAACCATGTAAGGTGATTAATAAAGATGTATGTTTTTGTTAAAATACTCAATGTTCCTTATTGTATTCATTAGTACATTCAGTGTAAGAAGAAGCCATTTGCTCGCTTACACTGATCAAACACTTAGGCTATTTGTATATCCAAATAGGGGGAGACTGTTGGGTTCAGTAAATACCGAAACCCCTTAATCTAGGATTTGAATAGAAAATAACCTAAGTGTTTAATCCGTTAAACACTATCAGGTCACTGAGTGCATAGTCTCTCAATGAGCCATCTTCAGGATACTCAGTATGAGGCGAAGAAGAAGCCTCTCCACTCAGCAAGGCGGAACTTAATGGGTGAAGACTAAGTCAAGAAGAAGATGGTGGATTCAGTGAGTGATGACAATAACTCACTGAATCCCTTAAGAATCCTCTCCAACTGTTAGCACTGAAGACAAACTGAAGGAAGAGACTGAAGGCTTTGAAGACTGAAGAATGAGCGGGACTAGGCGGGAAAAGTTTAACCAGATAAAACTAAGCCCCCAAGTGCTTTACCCAGATAAAACTAAGTCCCTGTCTACTAAAGCCATATCTTCCCATTTATAGTAAGCGGCGATACTAAAGGATTCTCTGTTAAGGAAAGAAGCTTCGCCGCCTAACTACAAATAGCAAAGTAAACAGTAAACGAATATATCTATATTCGGGATTACTGTGATCAATGTTTTTGTCTTCTAAGTTAAAGTTAAATATCCATACTTGTATAAATAGCATAAGAGAAGGAGTGAAAAGTTTAAGCTTGTGAATTGTAAAAACACACATACACATAAGTCAACTTTTCACTCCTCCAAATACAACTTTATCCTTGAGCTAGCTCAGTGGGTTCTAAGAGTCATGCTCAGACTTAGCCTGAGCTTACAGAGGAGTCACCCTAAACTTTGTCATTTCAATCCCAAGTACTATTCCGCAAGTACTTGGGTAACGTATTCTTTTGATTTATTTCTAATAAGAATATTATGTTGAAAATTACTTTGTGTGTGTTACTAACATTACTTTCAGTCATTATTCACTGTTAAATTGTTTTAGGTACTTAATAGTTTTTTAAACGATAGTGAATAGGGAATAATAGATAGATTCTGCGGGTAGACGCTCAAGCCAATTACTAGCTTGATTACATAGAGAGAATTGGAAGAGACGCAATCGCGTTATCTCCTGAATGGCAACATCAAGATCAATTGAATCAACAATTTAAAAAAAATCCTTGAGATGTTGGTTTGGATCTTCAGAATGAAGTCCATGGAATGCACATCCGTTTAGCACCAACTGGATGGTTTCGGATTGAAAGGGTGTTACATTGGCTTGTTTTGGAATCTCAATGGTGTTTCGATAGCCTTGGTGGCTTGGTCTAGAGTACTCACCAAGAATACGGGCTCTAGGTAGGTCTTGTGGTGGTAGGTTTAGGTATGGTGGGTCACGGTTATTTGGTGGGTCTTGGTGAAGGGGTTCAAAGATACTATCATCCACAATGATGGAAAATGATAGTTTTTACGAACAAAAACACGAACAAAAGATAGACTACGAGAAAGCTAATAAAAAAATCTCACTTGATAGGAATGTAGTGAGTAGACCTGAACGAGATAGAAGTCGAAACGTAAACTATTCCCCGAAAGCAATGCCAAAAACTTGATGGTGAAATTTTTCAAAACCACTAAGTTTTACAATCCTCCTAGGCAGTGTATGATCTGTGCTGAACTACAGTCAAGCTATCTCACACAAGCCAGCCACTTGTGAATGACTGACCGTAAGAAGCTTAAAACTGCTCAGACACAAATACAATGAAGTCCTGGAGAATAGATTGAATTCCCGGGTCGTTATGTCCCAAGGAGACTCAATGGTGTGTAAAACTGATTCAGAGGATAGAATGATCACTAAGGATAGTGATCTGTAAAGGTTATGATTAGAAATATTACACTACTGATTGATTGGGAAGGAATAGGATACAGAACTGGAAAGCACAACAATCAGATGAAAGAAACGTAAACGTAAGTTTTAAAAACTACGTATACGCACAAAATAAAAAGTAAAATCTAAGAAATAAAAGACCTAAAAATATGAAAATAACATTTTTGGAATCCTAAAAATAAAAGAAAATTATTAGAAAAAGAAAATTATTTTTAACACTAATTAATTAATTATTATTAATTAAAAACTATTTTAACTATTTAATAAATACTCTAAAATAAAAGAAAATAGGAAATAAGGCTAGAAAAATAAACTTATGATTCTGAAAAATCTAAAATACTATAAAACTAATTTTAAAACTAAAAATATATTTTCACACTTTTTATTTAATTATTACTAATTAATTATTATTTAAAATACACTTAAATACTAGAAAATATAAAATAAACTTGGAAAAATAAAATTTTAACTTTGAAAAATCTAAAATATGATAAAACTAATTTTAAAACAGAAAAGATATTTTTTTATACCTTTTAATTATTTATTACTAATTAATTACTATTTTTAACTATTTAAAATTATAATAAATACTAAAAAGATAGAGAAAAATATGAAACTTTTTCTAAAAATACTATATGATAACAGAAACCTAAGAAAAATAGAAAAACAAGATTTGCTTATTAAAAAGCTAAAAAGAAAAATCAAAAAGCTAAGAAATATTAAATAAACACTATCACTGATTTTTAATTGGACTTTTTCTGGATTTTCTTTTTGAAAACTACTTTAATACTGATTTTATGAAACTTTAACAAAGACAAAAATTTTATAAACCACAAATAAGCTGTTTTGATGGCTTATTGACCAACAGTGGTGCTTTTGAGCTTATTTGGTGAAATAAGCTCCAACAAGCTCACAAGTTGAAACAAAAGCTCAAAGTGGATGCAAGCAATCTATGTGAACTGAAATGAAGCTAAAACATTCAAAGGAGCACCCTGATAAGCTAGAAATAAGCAGACAAGCACTTGATTAAAACAGAAATGGGACAATCTCTGAGCTTCTTGCAGCCCTAACTATTAAGCTTCAAATTGAAAAACAAGAGTTGGAACCTCAAGATAGCTTGGTTGGCTACCCAAAGAAACAAGTATCACAGTATAAGACCAAAAATTGAGCTCTGTGCAAGCTTTTCAAAATGGGCTTATTCACTGTGCACAGGGCACTTTTCAGAACAGGTATCAACAATAAGCTAGCTAAAAAGCACTTTAAAAGCTGATTCAAGGAGATCTAGTATTTTTATATTTTTGTTAAGCAACTAAACTTTAAAAATCCAAAACCTTATAAACTGAATCCTACTAATAAGCACTCAGTGAAATTCCAAAGTTTATTCAAAAGTGACCTTATGAAAATTTGACTTTTATAGAAAACCAAGAAAGTTGACCAAGATGAACTTTGATTCACTACTGATCACTGAATATGTTGTTTTAAGTTATTTTAAGACTTACTTGAGCAAGATTAGCAACTTATAAACACAAATTCATGATCATATATCCTAAAAATTCAACAGTAAGCACATAAGACATGGTTAACTGATTTTTTGACTTTTGATGAACTAGGACTGGATTTCTTGACTGATATGAGTTGTTTAAACCAAGTTAGACAGATTTTCAACAAGTCCAATTACCAGATTACCTTTGAACACAAAAAACCAAACACCCCTTGAGATGACTGTTTTGAAGCTTTTCAAAGCAAATCTCAAATTTAAAACATGGACTTAATTTCAGACCTTATAAGAACATTTAATAGGACTAATTAAACCTTAAACAACAACAATTACCACAATACACTAAGAATTTACCAAGATGCAGTTTTAACTGTCAAAACTAAATTTTTGTAAACTACAAATTAAAAAGAACAAGTAACTGATTTAAAAGCTTAAATACACTAAATTAAGACTGATTATCACAAAGAAAAAGAAATTAGAGCTAATGAACAAGTACAACAGTGAAATGCCAAAATGGTTAAAAAGCTTACAAATGGGAATTCAACTGCAAACCAAGAACCAATGACCAATACCACTCCTAATAGCTTTCCACAAAGCTTCTAACCCAAGGCCATCCACAATTCACCCTGCTCCAGCTGTGTACACCATTTTCAACTGATTTTTGATTTTTTAGCTATTTAATTGGTATTTTTGGTGATTTTTGCTTTTTGATGCTAAACTGAATTTTAAATGTATCTAAAAGCTTGATTAAGCTTTCTAGGAGCTTAAGTGTACTATATCAGTCCATATAAACAACAAACAACAACATTAGCATAAATTGAGATTTTTAAGTGAAAACTGCATACAATGAAATTGATACTAAAAACTTGAAATTGATTATTGCAAAAGATTCAAATACACTTAAGAAACTTAGACAGAACACTTGGAATTGAAATCATACACTAGAAAGCTTATATAAAAAAAAACGACTAAAGAAAATTTAAAGTACACTAGATACATTTCATACATTGCATTTTCCTCCCTATATAATGACTTTTAGCAATCCTCTTTGACCTCTGGATGTTTCCCACCAAATTCTAGCCATTGGATCTTCATCTATCATCAGAACCGTCCATATGGATTTTGGCGCCAATTTTCTTCAAAGCAGGTTTAAGAATTAATGAGGTTTGGTTTCAATCAATTAAAGCTTTTGGTGTTTAGAGGAGGTGGAGGGGACAGGGTAAGGGAGGGGAGTTGAAAATGTGGGAAAACCAGGACTGGTTTTGATGTTTCAGTGTTTGTGAGGAAGAGCTACAGTGGAAGTGGTATTGGGCTCGTTTTTCTCTTGTTTGACTTCTGTTGACCGTAGTTTAATAATACGGGGGAGGTCAAAAGGGGTTTGGCTGGGGTTCACAATGTAATATGACCTGGCTCAAGGGGGGTCAAGGGTCAAGAGGTTTGGGCTTGGATAAGGGATTGGGCCAAGGTTGTGTTGGATTGGGTTTGGATATATATATATGTCCGTTTGGTTAAGTAGTAACAACAAGGACCAAAAGTGTAATTTATCCAAACTCAAGGACTGAAAATGCCAACTTTCCAAACTTATAACAAGGACCAAACATGACAAACATTGATAGAACAAGGATCCTTTTTGCATAAAATCCATTTTCAAAGGTCCAAGGACTAATTTTGCAATTTTCCAAAGTTTGAGGACCTTTCTTGCCAATTGACCAAAGAATCATTCAAGGATCATTTTTGATAACTTAGAATACTTCAGGGACCTTGAATGACAAAACTTCACATTTTTTGAATTCCAGGGACTAGATTTGACAACTTTTAAAACTTGGGGGACTAAAACTGCCAATTTTGCAAACTTTATACATTTTTCATCTGATTTTGATATTTTTGCATTTAAAACACATAAAACACTGATTTGTGATATTTTGATCATTTTGATGTGTTTCTGAGTGTTTTCAGATGATTTTGCAGTTTAGATTATACGAAAATGATGAGTATTTAGACACTCATCAGTGTACCTAACCTTTGTAGTGTAGTATAGACAAGACATGGGGGATTGATCGTTCTATAGAGGAATAGTGTTGTGAAGGTCAAAGTTTATGACGAATTAGTTCTAGAGGTGTAGGATGATTTTTTTTTGTATTTTTATATTTTTATATGAAAGCAAGTAAAATCTCGAGGTTTGAAGAGTGGGTTTTTATACTACTTAATTGAACTAAATAAAACTAAATATGCGGAAAAGTAAAGTGGTAAATCTTATGATAGGAAAAGTTTGTTTACTTAGATTTCTTTACTCCCTAGTTATCTCTTATTAATTAGTCGAATTGTCACGTCCTTTCTTAATTGGCACGTTGTATTGCGGTATTATCGTAGGGTGATGCCAAATTCTCTAACTCTATGAACGTATAAGTCTCCTTTAAGAATCCCTATATCTACAAGTGACAATTAAGTGATCTCCCTAGAATATCCTAATATATACAAGCCGTAATTCACACAATAAATACAACGAATAAAAACGACCAGTGCACTCTAGGGTATAAACGGGTTTAGTAGGACTCTCAAGCTAATAATGGGTGAGAAAGCTAGTTTTCCTACTCCTAATGCAAGACAATCAATCAAACAAGAGACGATAATTAATATTTAATAATTATGCTTCATTAGATCTAAGCAAACACTAATTAATTTAACCTACCATGTTAAAGTGAAGAAAAGAAAAGCATATAATCAAACAACACATAGACATATTGAATGTTTAAAGAGGGCTTACTTAACTTCAATAAAACATGGGCAAAAGTGGTTGTAAAAACCTTACAAAATTTGTGAAATTCATTTAGGGTTTCGCCTCTTCAAAGTGTTACATGAATAAAGGAAAACATGAGAAAATATATATACATTTATAATTGTGACGGCGTCACGTTATGGTTGTGACGCCGCCAGCTCGCCGTCATTAGGTTTTCTTCAATTGCATCGTCGTCATTGTGATGACGTCGCCTTGTGTCTCTGATGCCATCAGGATGTTTGACGCCGTTGCTCTTAAATAAGTCTGAGCCGTCTCGTGTAATTTTTACTTTGAATTTTGGTCTTCTAGTACAAGTGACGTCGTCATGTTCTAAACTTGCTCAAATGTTCTGAGCCATCACATGTAAAATATCTATCAAATCATCACATCCAAATCCAAGTGTCGGTGTCAGGTTGAGGTTGTGACACCGTCTGGATCCATTTTCCAAAATGATTCTTGACTTGGTCATTTTCCTTGTTTCTTCGTCCAAAATAGCTCAAAATGTGTCGGTTTCCAGCTTTTTCGTCCCACGTACCTAAAATGTGAAAAGGAACGACTTAAGGCAATAACTGATCACAAATGGGCGAGTTTAGAGCTTAAATGACCCCCTAAAAATGCACGTTTTAAATCCTTATCATAGCTCCTCATACGTTTACTATACGACCTCTGAATTATGATAGCCTAAATAGTGGTACGATATTTAACTAAACACGTTTCATAAACTAAACCATTTCTATAAACGTGTTTTGACCATTTTCGTGACTTATAACCTTTTTAACTTCGGTAAAACACTAACTTGACCAAAAACAGTTAACGAAACGTAAAAAAACTAATTCACAAACCATGTGACCATTTTAGCACTTATATCATATAAACATACGCATAAATTATGCGTCTTAACTATATATTAAAGTAACACATTAGTTGGGAATTTCATATGTGGGGCCTTTCCGGGATGAACGTATTGATTATTTAAAGTGTCCTAGTTCCTCATACATTTAATACATGACCTCTGAATTATGATAGCCCGAACAGTGGTATGATATTAAACTAAACATGTTTCATAAACAAGTAAACCTTTTCTACAACAAACACGATCATTATAAACTACCATTTACAACATCATGATCACTATAATGACTTATATAGACTCATTTTTATTTTCACATCATTATTCCTAAACCTAAGACGTAACATCATATTCTAGGTTGCACATAGAGGTTTTCCAGGCTTATCTATCGATCTCGTTATACATTTGATATCATCTGATAGAACCTAAAAACATGATAGATTCTGAGATCATTTAAGCTCTAGATTTTTTAGATGTAATCTAGGATGAATAATAACAAAGGTGGAATATTCAAACAAAGAATCAATGTTATTAACAAGATTTTTCATCATTATCATTCACAACATTCACAACTAGCCCCAATTCTACTTTGATCAATAGTAGAACGTGTTATCTAAACTATAACAAGGAATCAAAGATCAATGAGGCTAAGCACAACTAATCTAAGCATTTACTTAGGAAACTCATGCCTAGAACACACACTATTTAGTCGACTACATCTTTTTGTGCAAACTAAAACCTACGACATATATCTCTTTATATAATAGAGATATCTAGGTTTACAAAGGACTCATAACTGTATTAGGAATGTAAATCTTCCTAACTTTAATAATTATCTTCTAAAGAATCTTCTATAATCTTCCATATTTTGTAGAATTCCTTCTTTGTCTTTTAATTCCTTCTTGTTTCTTATTTGCTTCATTCATCTTTTATTTATTTGTATTATCAACTCAATATAATTCCCAACAATCTTCCCCTAGTTGATAATTACAAAACATTCTTCTTGATCTTCCATGAATGAAACAACCTTCCCATTAAGCTCAACTCATGTGACCTTACATAACATGTTGTACCACCAAGGATCTATAAGTTGCAAAACTTCTATGTAAAATCTTTCTTCTTGTTTCGTATTTGCTTCATTCTTCTTTTATTGTTTTGTATTATCAACTCAATATAATTCCCAACAATCTTCCCCTAGTTGATAATTACTAAAGATTATTCTTGATCTTCCATGAATGAAACAATCCTCCCCTTAAGCTCAACTCATGTGAACTTACATAACATGTTGTACCACCAAGGATCTATAAGACGCTAAGTAGATGCAACTTTGATTTTGACAACCACAAACCAATATCACACTTCTAATCCAGCCTTCCAATGTCTCAAATTATCCTCCATAAAGCATAATAAGAATAATGAATTTAAGACAGTAGAAACTTAAACTAGCAGTAGGAATAACGACTTACAATAGTAAAAACCTTCACCTCATGTGGTGCATGTAAATGATTAAACACTATATAATATGCTTCCTCTGAAATCCATGTATTAACCATTTCTTGAATCTCTAAATCTGTAAGCTTCTTGTAATGATTACTGTTGAAGAAAACTAAGTATAACGAATTTGATGCTGAAGTAGAACAACCCAAACTTATCTCTTATGTCTTGTACTATCCGCGTGACTTTGAACTTATACGAACACCCAAAGTATAAGTAGATCACAACCTCTTGACAAAATCCTCATCTTCTATGAGATATTGAGCACTACAATATAACTCCTTTAAGTGATAGAAAAAACCAATTGCTAGATTTGATAAGTCTTTGTCACAATGTTATAAGCACGAACAAGTTATCTCCTGCTAAAAGAATAAGAACACGCATCCATGAAACTCCACTTCAACTTCAAATAAGTGATAATAATCATTTCTGTAATCAACTAATCCAAATAAATCCAATAAACAAGCCTTTTAAATGTTTAAAAATATTTAAACCAAAATCAATCTTCTGTGTGTGTTGTCCGACATCTTCATACCCAGCCAAGAACCAAATTCATGTATTGTCCACAAAACTGTCATTGCATCCAAGCTAACATGTAAACCAATTACCATCCACCCTGGATCATGACACCACTTAATCTTCATATTATTCTCGACATACGACCAAACAGTAGCAGTAAATTTTAATGAGTAGCACTAACATATAAGGAGCAATATTAACGAGCAACTAACAGCATTAAGTTATATTGAGAAGCATTAAAATGCAACTGGCCACATTTACTTGATACAAGTGGTATTAAAAATCATACTAGTAGCATTAAAATTCAACTAGCAGCATTTACTTGATACAAGAAGTACTAAAAATCATACTAGAAGCATTAAAAATCAAACAAGTAGTATTAAGTTCCAAATGAGCAGCACTAACATGTTGGAGACATTAACTAGTAGTAGTAATAACTACCGAAACCACATGAAGTATTAATCAATCTCTTGCTTCGAATCTGACTTACCCTTGTTACTAGTCCTTTGCATATCTCCTTAACCCACAACCAATGCTCTTCATTCAAACCGCGAACCAGTGAACATAGAAGACTTATCGTGAGTAGCTTTTAAAACTAGGTATACTGATTTGAGTATCGTCATTGGATGTCTCAGTAACCACAAAAGTAAGTACATCAGATGAAGTAACATCAGTTATACCACCAGTAACCTCAGTAACATCGTTAGGGTTCATAGTCGACTTAGGGATCAACTCACCAAAGCTAACAAATAAAACAGATTCACCCAAGATATCAGTGTTTGATTTAGCAGCATAAGTATCACTATCCACACTAGGGTTATGCAACACTCTAAAATACATTCAAGGCTGAGAAACACCATAGTTCCTAGCATGTTATCCCTTTAACAGTTGCATACATACATCCAGTTCATCAAGTAAAACCCTAATTATAAACTAGGGTTTATAATTAATAATGGAATAGTATTCAACCCATAATGATGATCCATAGAACAATGATTGGAAGATATAAGTAATTAATGAGTTGACCAACAAACCATAAGTGCGATAATAGGAACCCAAAGTGAAGCGATACTCATAACACCCTAAATAGAAATTACCAAAATAAATCAATCAACAACAGCAACAATTTAGTAATCGATAACAGGAGCAGTCAGTCTTGAGAAAATGATTAAGAACAAACAGATCTTGATAGCTCCTAATGAATAGTATCACTAGATCAGAAGCAAACGTGCTGCAGAAAACCCTAAATAAAACAAAGTTGCTTTCATTTTTCGATAATAAAACCTTGCAAATCCTAGGTCAAGAGTCCCATTGCTCTGATACCACCTGATAGAACCTAAGAACGTGATTGATTCATAGAACATTTAAGCTCTAGATTGTTTAGATCTAATCTAGGAGGAATAATAACAAAGGCGGAATATTCAAATAAAAAATAAATGTTATTAACAAGATTTTTTTATCGTTATCATTCATAATATTCACAACTAGCCCCAATTAAACTTTGATCAATAGTATAAAGTGTTATCTAAACTATAACAAGGAATCTAATATCCTTGAGGCTAAACACAACCAATCTAAGCGTCTACTTAGAAAACTCACGCCTAGAACACACACTATTTAGTCGACTACCTCTTTTTGTGCACACTAAAAACTACGACCTATATCTATTTATATAATAGAGATATCTAGGTTTACAAAGGACTCATAACTGTATTAGGAATGTAAATCTTCCTAACTTTAATCATCATCTTCTAAAGAATCTTCTATAATGTTCCATATTTTGTAGATATCCTTCTTTGTCTTTTAAGTCCTTCTTGTTTCGTATTTGCTTCATTCTTCTTTTATTATTTTGTATTATCAACTCAATATAATTCCCAACATCATCCACTCACAGTGAGTTCATGACCTCACTTTCTATCGTTTAACTGTTTTATAAACCTTTTGGGGAGATACATGCTCGTTTTACTTACATATTTTACTTGTTTATCTGAAATGTTTTACTCGATTAATAAAATACCCTATTTGTTTGTTGAATACGTTTAGCTGAACTGATATTTTTATTAGCATTAAATAACACTATTGCTACTTTTACGTTTCTATATCATGAACCGTTGATCACTAGTTAAGTAAGCACGAATATTGTGAATAGGTCTATCCCGTTTGTGTTGACCAGGTTACGACAAACAAGCACACTATATTTGAGAACACTAGGTATAACAACAAATCATGAATCATTTGATAATCTAACGGACTTGGATAAATCTCGATCTAACAGACTTGGAGAATAACAATCTAATGGACTTGGATAATAACAATCTACCGGACTTGGATAATATCAATCTAACAGACTTAGATAAAATCAAGTAAAAACCAACCGAATAGATGAAATCAATTGCTACCGACGGTAATGATGAAATCAGGAACTACTGACCGAATAGATGAAATCAATTATAGGAGTAACCATTGTGACTTTATTGGACTAAACACAAATACAAAATAAACTTTAACAGAAAAATTGTTTTTAAGTTTTATGAAAACTTTGTAGGACAGTCCAATAAAAGGTTTTTATCTACAAAACCTATATTATCAGCAATAGATAATGTTTACAATGTTTTTTTTATTATATCTATATCTATACTATATAATAAAATAAGCTTTTGTACAAGTGCTCTGAAACACCGCATTAAATTTTATTATTAAAACATCTACAACACCTTCAAACACACCTAAATGCCTTTAAACAAATTAAATGCTTTTAAACATACCTAAACCACACACACAGAATGTCAACACCAACAATCCGCTCCTTTTGTTTTATTTTAGGACAATCATTAATTAAAATACAAAATACTTGACTTCTTTTATACGCTTGATTAATCACTTCAAACAATCACAAATTGTCACCAATTCAAAATCTTCCTCAACGTCCTCTGTTATAAATCGGTATTCAATTTTCAGTTTCAATTCACTAATTAAATTCAATGCATTAGAAAAAACATCCAAAAATAACTTACAAATTGGTCTATATATCTTTGATTCAAGGATTATCATCAACCCCAACAACTCAATAATTTCGATAAGTTTAAAGTGTATTGAATCGATTTGGTTTGTATTATTGTTGATTTTTTTTATGTTTATGATGTTAACCAAGTAATTCCGGAATTGGATGCAGCCGAGTAAGAAAAACCCAGACTGAATCATATGTGCTTTATAATTGGTATGTGTTTTTTTTAATATGTTGTCACTTTAATTTTGTTCTGATTCAATTGAATTTATTTAATTTGATATGTATTGTGCAAAACTAGAAAGGCGGGGGGGGGGGGGGGGGGTTGAATAGTTTTTCCGATTTTAAGTTAGTTTCAAAAACTTTTAGATTCGATGTTATGTGAAATCGTATGAATGAAGAGATAGGATAGATCTAAGAGTAATGCAAGTAAAGTAAGTAAAGTAAAGGATAGAAATGACACAACCGATTTATAGTGGTTCGGCTACAAGGACACCTTCCTTGCCCTACTCCACTCCCCGAGTCACCTACTCGAGAGTTCAATCACTATGTCAACAAACTCCTTCAACTTGGCGGAGAAGCCTTCACAACGTTGCTTACACCTTTTTCCGGTACAAAGCTAAATACCGAGTCCGTAACACGGAGGACCAAACCAATACTACTATAACACAACAAATATGTGAAATATGAAATACAAGATCTTCGCTACAGAAATATTGTGGAGGAACAAATCAATCAAGGACCCCTTGCTTGGATGACTTGTAGAATGCTCGTTATCTCGCCTTAGGGAAGGACCTATATGAGAATCACAATAGAAGGAAGAAAAACAACTCTCTAGATCAAGTGATCTTGTGTTAGAAGAGTGTAAGAATATATGAGAGAGTTTGTAAGAAGAGGGGTGAGTAAAAATGAAGAAATGGCTCTCTATTTATAGGCAAATTCTTGCCACTGTTGCACGGATCCCACGGATCCCTAGCTTGAGGGATCCGTCTAGTGTAACTCCAGGGATTCGTGAGACGCTCTTCTTTGCCCATGGGTTTTTGGGTTATGGTTTGAACCATGGGTATCTAATTAGATACAATGTATCTAATAGATGCAATGCATCTAGTCAATGAGTATGGGTTAACTCCATGGGTTATGGATATGCTCCATGGGTATGGGTCGTGGGTTATGGTTTTTACACATCCTAATAAACTATTACAACAAGTGAATTATTACAACAATTTGTATTAAATGACTATATGTAGATTCTTTATAAATATAACATATATCCTTATAGTTTTACTTATGATAACATTATATTTGTTATCAACAAAACACAAAGAGATCGCTAAATATTAATAAACGTTTTTACGGTTTATTTTTATTAACAATTTCCCCCTTTTTGTTGATGACAATACATAATATTATGATGAGTAAAACCTAAGATTAGATGTATGTTTTGAAAGCATAAGTTTTACTTCTTCTCCCCCTTTTTGTCGAAACAAAAAGTGACCCAAATGAAGAAATAAAATGTGGAAAAATAGTCCACGTATCTCTAACTCCCCCTTGATGGTAGCTCCCCTAGAATGGGGCGTCAAGTGAGAAAATATAAAAACCTACAAAGAAAAGGTTGGTAGTAACATGCATAAAGAATCTTGTGATTGACGAGAATCAAGATTGGGAGCCAAGGTATGTAAACAAAGCCTTGTAATAAAATAACAAAGTATAGTGGTATTTATGCCACATACAAGCATGTAAAACTAAGAACAAGACTTGTTCTAAAAATGACTCAAAAGAAAATACTAAAAATAATAAAATGATTCCTTCCATGCTTGCATATGGTTATGGATAGAATTTTTGGTGAGTAATGATGTTGATGCGATCAAGGATGAAGTTAAGTATGACTCGCATTTCTTCCCTAATTTCTATTGCAAGAACCCTAGTGGATTGGCAATGTTCACAATGTAAATGATGTGGGTAATGTGTGCGGAAGTTTTCCAGGTTAGTTTGATTTGTGAGATGCGGAAGTTGTGGTGGAAAAGTTGGAAAATACGGATCAAAGTCTGGAATGTTTGGAAGTGGTGGTGGAAAAGAACCTAGATGTTCTTGTAACACAATGGGAGCTAAAGGTGGTGAGGTTTCAAGGTATTTGAAGATTGTGTTTGGAGATGTGGGAGGTGCTAAAAAGACTAGTTATTTTTGGTTGGTTTGTTGAGATCTTGTTGGAGTCTTAAGGAGTTCCAAAAGAGTGACCTTAGGTAGAGATTTGATGGGTGATGATGTTGGTGTACTTGTTGGAGATGAAGGAGGTGCTAATATGGAAGAATTTTGTGGTGAGTGAGTGGTTGGTGATGAACTATTTGATGATGGTTTTGCTAAACAACAAGGCCGGATGCTAATTCATGCAGTTTTTCTATATTTGGGTGGTGGTACTATGGAAGGTGGTAGGACAAAATTTTGGATTTCTTGAAAGGGATTGTTTGCATTTGGTGATTCATCTATGTTGGTAGATCTTTGGGATGACATGATTATATTTGTTTGTGAGGTTGAGAGTGATGAATATGCAAGCATTTTGGGAATCCTATTTATAGAAAAATAATGCATTGTAATGAATGCTTGACCCAAATTGTGGATTAAAATCTAATGATTAGATATGAATTTAAGGCATGTGATCATGAGAACACAAGCATTAAGTAACATTGTCACATATTCTGAGATTGGTTTGAGCTTGATTACTACACAGATTGGTAATCCTATTACCTTGGACTCTTATACTAGTACCATGTGCTTGAAATCATGGGGTAAAAGCACGTACGCGAGAGCTTTGATAGAAGTATCTACTGATACAGAGTTACTGGAGTCTTTGGTAATTGCTATTCCGGTTGATCGAGATGGTAAGCATACTCTTGCTTCTATTGACATAGAGTATGAATGGAATCCTCCCCGTTGTTCAACGTGCTTAATATTTGATCATCACTCGGACAAATGTCTGAAATTGCCTAAAACAGCCCCGGCTGAAATAAGGGATGAGGAGCGTTTTGTAGAAGTGAAAAAGAAGAATAACAAGAATAAGAATCGGCAACAAAAAGTTATTGGCATTCGTCTCACTAAACCACAGCCGCAATTGCAATATCGACCTGTGGATAAAGGCGAGACATCTCAATCGGTTCTAAAGGAGAAGCAACCGAAGACCATGCAGGTTCCTGAGCTTGTTGTCAAGAATTCTTTTAATGCCTTGGAGAATAATGAGGATGAAGGATTCTCTCAATTTGACTCTCCACAGAATGAGGAATTGTTAAATGTTAGTGATGAAGAGGTGGATGAAGAATTTCAGGTTAACCGAGATGGCAAAGTTACTTCGAATATTCCGGGGGCAAGCACTCCTGTTAACGAGGTTTCAAATGATTAGTGTCGCTTCTTGGAATATTCGGGGTATGAATCTCTCCCCCAAACAAAGTGAGGTTCGTGATGTCATTAATAGTAATAATTTGTCTATGTGTGCTATCTTGGAGTCTCATATTGCTAGTTCTCTTTTGGATGGAACTTGTAAGAAGGTGTTTAAGAATTGGAATTGGGCGTCTAATAGTTCCTGTTGTCATAAAGGTACTCAAAATATTATGGGTTGGAATGCCGATGTTGTAAACGTAAGTATTATTGCTATTAATGATCAAGTTATGCATACTCGAGTTTGGATCAAGGCGGATAGGAAGGAGGTTTTTTTATCTTTCATCTATGCTCATAATCGTTATATTCAAAGGCGTGATTTATGGTATATCTTGTGTATGCATAAATGTTTTTTAATGATAGGCCATGGTGTATTCTTGGTGATTTCAATGCGGCGCTCCACTTGGAGGACACTTTGGCTGGTTCATCTGGTATGGACATTTCTATGAGAGAGTTTCGGGAATGTGTAGATGAGGTGGAGCTTATGGATGTTCCTAGATCTGGTCTTCAATATACGTGGAACCAGAAGCCCCAAGGAATTGACGGTATTCTTAAAAAGCTTGATCGTGTAATGGCGAATGTTTCTTTTAGCAATGGGTTTGTAGGTACTTATGCGGTTTTCCAACTGTATGGTATTTCGGATCACTCTCCAGCGGTTTTGCGGATTCCTTTATCTAATAAATTAGTTCCCAAACCTTTTAAATTTTTTGAATGTGGTTACCACATTTCCGAGATTCAAAGAGGTGGTTAAGGAGGTTTGGGATTCTGAGTTTAGCGGGTTTCATATGTTCAAAGTCGTGAAGAAGCTCAAACGCTTAAAGAAGCAGATTCAGAAACTTTTGTATGACAAAGGTAATTTGCATAATAATGTGAACAGCCTTCATGTGGAATTGGAGAGGGTTCAAGCTGATTTGGATATGGATCCTTTTAATACAACTCTTCGGGAAGAAGAGGCTGTGTATGTTCGTGCTTTTACAGACGTCTTGGTCACGGAAGAGTTGTTCCTTAAGCAAAAAGCGAAGGTCGAATGGTTGAAAGCGGGTGATTGTAATTCTGCTTATTTTCATAATTCGGTTAAAAGCCGGACTTGTCGAAATAGAATCGATGTGGTTACTTCGGCGAATGGTGATATTATCTCGGGAGATGGTGTGGCTGCTGCTTTTGTGTCCCATTACGAGGCGTTCTTAGGCCAACCCGGTATTGCTCATCCTTTTGATTCTAATCATTTGTTTATGAGGAAATTGGATGCAGAAAAGGCTTTGGATATGATTAAACAGGTGACTCCTCAAGAAATCAAGGAGAGTATGTTTTCTATGGGAAATGATAAATCCCCGGGGCCGAACGATTATACAGCGTGTTTTTTTTAAAGAATGTTGGGATGTTGTGGAAAAAGATGTTACTTGTGCTATCCAAGAATTTTTTATTAATGGTAACTTGTTAAAGGAGCTTAACCATACAATTATAGCTCTTTTCCCAAAAGTAAAGTTTCCGGTTTGAATTAATAATTATCTTCCTATATCATGTTGTAATGAGTTATTTAAATGCATTACAAAGATCATTTCTAACCGAATTAAGGGAAGTTTAAATGAGCTGATTAGTCCTAACCAATCGGCGTTTGTTCCGGGTAGAAGGATTTCTGACAACATCCTTCTTACTCAAGAGTTGATGCATAATTATCACTTGGATCGTGGGTCTCCTAGATGTGCATTTAAAGTGGACATTCAAAAATCTTACGATACGGTGGATTGGAGTTTTTTGAAAGAGGTGTTATTAGCTTTGTGTTTTCATGATAGGATAGTAGCTTGGATTATGGAGTGTGTTTCTACTACGTCTTTTTCCCTTAGTATTAATGGTTCTCTTCATAGATACTTTAAGGGTAAAAGAGGTCTCCGGCAAGGTGATCCAATGTCTCCTTATCTTTTTACGTTAATCATGGAGGTGTTTTCGCTTATGTTGAAAAGGAAGGTGCGTGAATCTGAATGCTTTGTTTATCATCGTCATTGTGCGGAATTGGAGATTCTAAATCTGTATTTTGCGGACCATTTATTCATTTTTGCTCATGGTGATCCTAATTCGGTGATGGTTATTAGAGATGCTATGGAGGATTTCAAAGGGGAGTCGGGGTTAATTCTGAGTCTTCCCAAGAGTACGGTATACTTCTGTAATGTTCTTAATCATGTTAAGATATCGATCTTGCAGAGTCTTCCATTTGAAGAGGGGAGCCTCCCGGTTAAACATTTAGGGGTCCCGCTGGGTTCGTCTAGATTGGTTTTCCGTGATTGCAAGGAGCTTATGGATCGAATTCAAAGCCGCATAAATGATTGGAAGTCAAAGTTCTTGTCGGCTGCTGGTAGATTGCAGCTAGTTCGTTCAGTTCTTGGTTCTATGAACGTTTATTGGGCTTCGGTTTTTGTGCTTCCTAGCCGTATTATTTCGGATATTGAATAGCTTATGCGGAATTTTTTGTGGAATCATGGGGATTCTAGCAAAGGTAAAGCGGTGTCGTGGGAGGTGGTCTGCCTTCCGAAGGCTGAAGGGGGTCTTGGTGTACGCCGTCTTGATACATTTAATAAAGCCCTTATGGTTCCGCATATATGGAATCTTTTATCTAAATTAAGAGGGAGGCATTTTTTCGACATACCGTGTCGTGGCTGTATGACGTGGGGATGGAGAAAAATTCTCCAACTTAGACCGCTAATTCGGAAGTTTATTCGCTATCGTATTGAAAATGGTGCGAGATGTTCTTTATGGTTTGATACATGGTCTTCTACTCAGCCTCTTTCGGAGGTTATTTCATGCAGGGACATGCATAGAGCCGGGTTTCAATTATATTCGAAGGTTATTGATGCGGTTCATAATGGGGCTTGGTCATGGCCTACGGAGTGGGTGACTAAATATCCTATTTTAAATTCTTTGGTTGTTCCTCAGTTTTCAAATAATGATGATACATTGGAATGGTATAATAAAGAAGGTATTGCTAAGGTCATTTCTGTTAAGGAAGTGTGGGAAGGCATCCGTCCACGAGCTGTTGAGGTGAGTTGGTATAATGTGGTTTGGTTTCCTAGTTGTATTCCTCGGCATGCGTTTCACATGTGGCTTGTGGCAAAAAGGAGACTTAAAACTCAAGACAGGTTGCGCCCTTGGGATTTGAATGTTCATACCATGAATGTGAATTGTCCTCTTTGTGATGTTCAACCGGACTCTCATGAACACTTGTTCTTTGAGTGTGTATTCGCGAGGCAGGTGTGGGATTCTATGAAAGGCTTGGCTGGTCTTCCGAATGTGAATGGCTCTATTACGGCTATTGTGGATGTTTTAATCCCTATAGCGAAGCATAGATCAGTCAAAAGTGTGATTGCGAAGTTAGTAGTGGCTGCTTGTTCCTATTATATTTGGTTAGAGCGTAATTCTCGCTTATTCTCTAATCAAAAGAAGACGCTTATTCAGGTTGTTGATACTATTAAGTCTAATATTAGACTTAAGCTTCTATCTTGTGCGTTTAGGAAGTCAAAGGATGCTTTGGAATTCAAGCGTCTGTGGGAGTTACCAGATTATATCTTTCGCTTATTGTTTTTATGGTTACGTCATTTAGTCCGGTTTGGAGGGGTTTTAATTGTCTATGTTGGGTTAAGTGGTTGTTTCCGATAGGAGTTATTGGCTATGTTTTTAGTTAGAAACCTTTTTGTGGAATGTCACTAAAGGTCTAGTGGTAATTCAAGCAATGCTTGAGGTTAATGTGGTATTTCAGCCACATTCCATTGTACTTATCTGATTTTTTGGTGTAATATATTTAACTCGGGACTATTAGATACAAAAAAATAAAAAATGATGAAAATATAGAAGTTTTCTGTTAGGTCACCATATATGTAATACAAGCATCAATATGTAGAAATAGAGAAGAGATAGATCGGATGAACAACACACGAAACACACACACACGTATAAGTATAGAAAGGTTATGCGTAGAGTGCAAGTGAAAGATAAATTGAACAACCAACCCTCAAGTGAGGGTTATTACAAGGTATTTATAGGAGAGGGAGCTAGGGCAACACTCCTAGTCCCTTCCTTTCTCTTATGGGCTTGGGCCTAGGCTTATGGGCCTTCTACATAAGCCTAAGCTTAATAACAAACATAAAGGCCATATTAAGCTAACTATTACATATGAATTACTAACACTTGAATTAAGGTTTAGGAGTGATTCCAACAATCTCCCCCTCAAGTGCTAGTCATGAATGAAAGAGTGATAAACGTTGTAGGTGCAGATGTAATAGTAGCTTTGACGTCTTCTGACATTCTTCTTTCTTGTGAGAAGAAGTGCCTTGATTCGAACAATCTCCCCAGTGTAGAGAGATTGTTTCCTTTGAAGTATTTTGTTTTGGCGTCTTCATGTTCTTTGTTCTTTTGTTATTTGTTCTTTGTGGTGGAAGTGATAGTATGTTGTTGTTGTCTGCATCAGGTCTGCTTCGTTGCTCCAGTGTCTCCACATCATTCTTCAACATGCTCACATGCTCTTTGACATTGGATTCAGTGCTGATGAAGTTCTCTTAGTCTTTAACTTTGTAGATTCTTTGATTTGACGAAGAATCATTCTGACTTTTGTGTTGCCTTTAGAGAGTACTTCCATTAGTGATGATGTTGGTATGAGCAAGTGAAGAATCTGCACGATTAGTCTGCTCCAGAGCTTCCATAAGAAGAAAACATAAGAAAGGTTAGTAATAAGCGGATTCCGGCACTTACTAGTTTGAACTTCGAGAGTGTTAACAGCATAGTGTGAAAACACAACTCTAATTCTCACTAGGGCCGTTCCTGAACCAGAGTCCCACAAGTGAGATAACACGATGTACCGAAGTACACCTATGATTCAGATGAGTCATTGAGGTACACCGAAGCATCACCTCACGACTGTAGACCGTTTGAGACACACTAAGCGTAATCCACGGGGAGTTACCGAAGCGACCTGCTGTCAGGGCTGTTAGATGTTGACCCTGGCAGGAGTTTCCATTCAATCACTGAGGATCACAATTGTGAACCTCTCATAAATGTTCTCGACAGATTGCTAAGATCTGTGAAGGACTCGATAACGTACCACTATTGTTCTTATTGTTGAACGACAAGTGATGAAATGTCAAGTGTACCTATGAGATCTTTTGATGATCTCGTGGCTCTAGACTCAATAGTGCGTTTTGGTTTTCCTGAGCGGAGACTAGGGAGAGGGTCTCCTTCTTCAATACCAGCAATCTCTAAGAGAAAACCGATAGTTTACGTAGGGTTCCCTGTGAGAATGAAACAAGCTTCTGTTGAGAGAAACTTGAGTGGTTAAGAAGGTTTAGTGCATGCATCACTGGGTCCATGACAACTTTTAATCTTCAATACCGGCGTCATCAAGTGACAACCAGTAGCATATGAATTGAACCAGTAGCATATGAATTGAACCCGGTGTCTACCCTTTTCTTTGCTTTTCCTTTTAATTCTTCAACTCCTTCTTTCTCCGATTCTCATTTTCTCCTTTTTATAATCATACCTAAGGACTTCTAACTTCTAACTATTTGTGATGTCCTTGGGTAGATCCCTCCGGCTTTGGCGGATCATAGGACGGTTATTCCTAACCTTAATCACCTTATAACTCCATTGCCATAAAAACCATTTACATGAAAATCTCTTAAAGTGTTTGTGAATGAAAAACATTTTGTACCACTGTAAGAGTTTGATCTTTTGCATAAATACTCCCCCTCCACTCATGCTTAAGAGTTTTGACGGAAATTTGCATGGTGAGAGAAGAGCGCACACTTTATTGAATTGATCGACTCAAGATAGACAATTACTTGCGAGACACGATTACGTTGCATAGTTAAAGAGATACATTGTCAGCTTTTAGGTGACATCTAGCTCTAATAACTACCTTGAAGATGTGGACAACCCCGAAAGGTTGTCAAACCCGTCAAAGTTCATGTCTATCAGGAGTTTCTCGAAAGGTACGATCTACTTGGATAAGTCTTGGAAGACAAATCTTTTCGATGTATGACTGTTCAGATTTCGTCAATTCATGGGTTGAAGTCTTTTCACACGAGAATTCAATAGCAATTCACAACATATTTCTTATCACATAATTTTTTCCCCCTCAAAAATGGCATATAAATGTTATTTTTGACGAAATGTTTGAGAATAAATATGACCATTTTGAGTTTTATGGGAAGATGACCACTGTGAACAATTTGTGAACAAAGTTTAGATTCAAATACTCCCCCTCAACAAGTGATATAAACTGTTGAGGTTTTGAAAATCATAAGGGGAAGTACTTGTTCTTTTGAGCAAAACCTTTGAAAAATGAAAGGTTTGATAAGTTTTACTCAAAAGTAAGAAGCTTTCGCTCCTTTTATAAGGATTGTGGCACTGACGCGTACCACAGGGTTCTTTAATTACAAGA
This sequence comes from Chrysanthemum seticuspe, assembly GCA_019973895.1. Classification (NCBI taxonomy): domain Eukaryota; kingdom Viridiplantae; phylum Streptophyta; class Magnoliopsida; order Asterales; family Asteraceae; genus Chrysanthemum; species Chrysanthemum seticuspe. Next base: position 290,277,547 of record BPTQ01000006.1, read on the forward strand.
ACGGGTTGTACACTATTATGTGTGCACAAACCATGGTCATAAATAATCACACATCTAAATAAATAGTGAAATTGAAACAGTTTAAGAGGTACCAGGAATTTCAGGTAGGTCAGCAAGAACTCCAGGAATAGGAACTGGGCGTTGATATCCTGTGAGATTAATGCGAGGACGACCACCTACGAAGCTTTCCAAAGTTCTGAACTGGTCCCTTCAAAACAACCTTTCATCAATGTGCTTGATGATTCTCTTTACCTCCCGTCTTTCCTGAGAATCCCATCTCTTTTGTGACCCAATGCCTTGTTGAATCGCCTTTAACCAATAAGCTAGTCCATCCCTGACATGCTTCAAAGTTGAATCACCAAACTTATGAAGCTCCGTACACGCCATCAAGCAGTTGCGGTGTAGTTCACAGCGGTAGACTACTCCAAACGGTTTGCTGATGAGAGTGAATTGAGGAAGATGGTTGATGTCAGGAAGTTCTAGCTGAGGTCTGGTGAAGTTGACACGAGTCTGATACGACTCAACAACAAGTTGTAAATCTTCTACACGTTCCTGGATCACTATGCTTCTGATGAATATGAGCAAGGACTTGATATATTCACGTTGAATTTCAGTCGAGAATTGTCTGATTCTTCCCTATACCTTGGCAAGATACAGATCTTCAATGTCGTTGAGAGACAAATTCTAAAAGTCCGCTTCACAGATGCATAGTCCCTTTCGTCTTGTCTTTTCACCACAATATTCTTGAGGAAGGTATAATCCCATTTAGACGAAAGAGCTACATGCTTAACAGCAACGATCCCTTGTGTGCTATACACTTCATGTTGAGACCTTCGAACCTGGCAGCTTCTGTAGTGGATTCGTCGGCGTTCCGGCCAATGGTGAATCCCGTACATTGCATCGATGTCAAACTCTTCCACTCTGTTATTGAACATGTGGGTAGCCTTTTCCTTGATGGCTATGCAGTTAGAGTAGATGGCTGCCGGGAACGGAAGTGTAAGTGATGTAGCGTATTTCTTTGACACATCGCTACCATGTAGAAGAAATTCCAGGTCGTTGTTGAAGAAGTATCGAAATGGAATCTGAGGTTGATCTGGTCGACCAATGGTTGGTAGAGGTTTGGTCCAATCAGTGTAATATGGAGCGTTGTCTTTTCGGGTGAAGTCAATGTTTGCTTCAGGGTTGAGCCAATCAATGTTGTTGGACATGGCTCGTGCTATATTTTCAAGATGATATTCAACTTCGATAGCACTTTCCGAGCTATCTTTGAGCAGTTGAAAAGCTTCATTCTTGATTCGTTTCAACTCTGATTTCGTCATTTTCTTCACACGGAACTTTTCTTGAAGATACTTAGCATGCTCCAATGTACTCCCTTCTACCATATCTTGGTCATCAGTTAAGGCGGGTGTAGCAGCAACCAGTGTAGAGAACCAATCATACTCGGTGTCGTCATCGTCAAGCCATGAGACGACATCAGCCTTGGGAGTCTTCTTCTTTTTCTTAGGCTTTGAAGAGGATGATGGTTTCTTTGTTGTTGAAGCAGGAGAGGTGGGTTGTTGTTGGGGCTCAAGGACTTCATCATCGTCACCACCAGTGTACTCAAAGTGATCACCGGTTTTCTCTGTCTGAGGTGGTAACTCAGAGTCCTGAGGTTTTTCAGTAGAAGAACGTGGAGGAGATCGTGGTTGACCTGGAGTCCTTTGGGGTGGAGGTTGCATTGAAGATGATTCACCAGTTTTCTTCGGACGTTTAAGCTCTTTATCTTTATCCTTATCTTCATCGTCTCTTGGACGCTTAGGCCTTTCAGCTTCTTCTCTGCATGCTGATTTGAGTTGGTATTCCAGCAGTGCTTCAAACAATTTACCTTCGGAAGAAGTAAATGTTGCAGAGCGTTTAGACATTTGAGCTACCAGCCTGTTAACCAATTCAGCATCTGAGAATATTATGGGATCAACTGGGTTGATGTTAACATGCATTGGTGTTGATCTCATAGTTTGCTTGGCCAAATGTAATAGATTCGGATAGAGTTGTTTGGTAAACATCTCCTTTGTCACTCCAGGAACGATGTCAAGAAGGTACTTGTGAGTGTAACCTTTGATCATTTCGTTCATTTTCCCTTGAAGATCATCTTTCATGAGCTTCTGGACGTATTCCATTTCAACTTGCATCTTGTCATTCTCGTCATGAAGATGCTGAACCTGGTCAGCGAGAAAGTTCAGTTTTTTGTAAAGCACGTCTTTCTTCCGGACCTGTTTGACAGCTTTAACGATTCTTGTCTTAGCTTGAGAGATCCAAGATGCCGTTGGCTTCTTTACTGATTTGGATGTGGATCTGGTTGATCTTTTGGATGGTGGTGGTGAAGAGTGAGAGGATGAAGCTGATGATGACGAATCATGAGGAGGTTCAGGGTCCTTAGGAGGTTCAGAAGTTTTCTCCTTGGAACGAGTTGGACTGTTGAGAAGATAATCATCATAGTTCACTTCGTCATCTTGTCCAGTTTTAGCTTTTTCTTCAGCCTGAATCCTAGCATCTTCATCTGCTTTAGCTTGAGCTGCGGCCTCTTCATCAACTTTAGCTTGAGCTGCAGCTTCTTTATCAGCTTTTTCCTTCTCTGACTTTTCAGTTTCTGGTTCCTCAATGTTATACTCAATAGAATCCTCCTGTTGCTTTTGTTGTTGCTCAAGAGTGGTGGCACCAGTTCCCTTATCGGGTTGATTAACCGCATCAGGAATTGGTGTAGATTGAACATCACCACTTGATCCTCCGGGGCCACCCATTTGATCCTTTGCAAACTCTTTCGCAACGTGTTGGAGTCTAACGATTTTGAACTTCCTCCAGTAATCAGTATCAGTATCCAGAGGCTCTTCATCAGAGCTTTCTTCTTCGTGCTCAATCACTGGAGTCTTTCCTTTATCACCTTTGGGACTTGAAGGCTTTGTGGCTGTCTGAGTGTCATCTTTGACTGTTTCAGAGTAAGTTACTTCTTCTTCTGATTCAGTTTCCTCAGAGCTTTCATCCTTTAGCTTTCGTTGCGGTTTAGGCTTGGGAAAAGGAATGGCTTCCTTAGAGGGAACTTTCCTTTTGAGTCCAGGTTTCCTCTTAGGAAACTTTCTTTGACTCTCAGTGGTTGCAACACTTCCTGCACTTCCTCTTCTGGTTTTCCTGGTAGGTGTACCAGAAGGCTTATCATCAAGAAAACCAACTTTGCTTTCTTCAACTGCTACCAAATACCTTTTGTATGTGTAGAGCTTTTTGATTTCATCAGACAGAAGGTGATCCGGCAACACAGTACCCTGTTTCTTTGTTGTTGATTCCTTGAATCTGACAGTTAGAGTAGGTTCAGTCAACATGTCGTGATTGTTGGGGTCATTGAGTCTCTTGGGGATATCAGGATTAAGCCCAAGTGCTCTTTGGATCAACAGTTTTGTATATCTGATATAAGGAATCTTTGAGCCAAGCTTTTTGAGGAATGACATCATGTCGTCCCATATCAGAGCTTCAATTTCGATGTGCTTCATGTTGATCAAAGCCCAAAAGATTTGCAGTTCCATGAGCTTGGGATGCTCATAGCCACTGTCACGACCGGAAACAGATTTGGTGATGATGATGTAGAGAGTTCTCCAAGGTTGAGGAATATTCTTAAGATCCACGTATGAATGCTTAGTGATTACTCCTCTAGCTTCATGATAACCAATGTCTATCATGAATTGTAGAACAGTCTCTTCAGTTGGTGCAGCAACGTAATCGGTAGGCTCGATGTCGGGAATGAGGAGAACAGTCCTTAAGTGTGCAGGTGTGATGGTGACTTGTTTGTGGTTGAGAGTCACTGTCACAGCATTCTGTCCTTTGATCTTTTTCATTGTGTTCTAGAACTGATGAATGTAGATCTCCGGCACAGTAGCAGAGTTGGAGAGCATATTCTGATAAGGATGATTCTTCATAATATCCACAGCAATTAAGCAAGAAGACTCTGAGCAGGTGAGAGTTTCAAAGTCAACACGGAGGTTGTTCTTTCCTATCTTCATTGGGTAACCATGAGGGAAGATATCAGCAACGGTGAGAACATTTGGTGCATCCACATTCTGCATTTGAGCGTCCATGTCGTGATCTGAAATATATTTAGCCAAAAGAACCAACATATAGAAAGACATTATGTTAGTCAACAGATGGTTTTATTGTCTAATTATTGAATGTGCTATGTTGATAATTGTTACGAGTCCAATGTCACTTGTTTTGTCCAATAGTCCAATGATATCGTGATAATTTTCATGAGATAAGTAACTTTAAGTTTTAAAGTCCATGTTTTCACTTATTATTCACAACTTGTTTAAACATTTAAGCTTAAAGTGACATTATTGGTTTCGTGACGTTATGATTTATTTATTTACAAGTTTGCACGCGTAACAATTCATGATTAAGGTTAAACAAGGCTTAGGCGTAGAAATGGCAAGCTTATGCGTAAACAGGAGAGGTATACGCGTAAACGCAAGCTTATGCGTAGGATCTTGACTTACGCGTAAGAAATATTACGCGTAGGAAAAGGGGACCTTATGCGTAGATCTTACGCGTAAGCGCATATAAAACCTTACGCGTAAGGCTTACTCGTAAGAGTAGACCTTATGCGTAGAGTTCACTGTTTACGCATATCCTTCACAGGATACGCGTAGTCCCTTATGTAGAACCTTACGCGTAACAGCTACGCGTAAGATTACTCTTACGCATAACTCTCTATGCGTAAGGTGATCCTTATGCGTATTTTGCTAGTAACCTTGATTATGAATTTTCACTTGTAACAAACCTGAAATAAGTTCATCATAGCATCAATATTAACACATACATTCATTCTATAACAGATTCAATCATGAACACTCATTCAAATGGTTAGGCGTAGAAATCCTTATGCGTAAACCTAAACCCTAAGGGTTAATTTCTACGAGTAAGAGTTTTAGCCATAGGAATTGCACCAAAATGATTCTGGTAAGTCTAAGAAGCCTATTAAGATGTCTTATCCAAGTTTTAACATCAAATATGTCATGAATCAAAAATACCCAAACCGTATGAACATAAACCCTAAAATTCAAATACTATCACGATTGATGTTTCTGGGCGAGTTCTGGGCATACATATGTTCAATTCTACTTGTAAACAACATCTTATGACAATCTTTATTACCATAAAACACTCACATATGAAAACCCCCAAAATAACGTATGAACCCTAATTTTCAAAATCAATCAATTCGTGTTTCTGGGTATGTTTTTATGATCAAGATAGTTTCAATGATGTTATATGAACGTTTTGACACTATCATTTTAACCATAAACACACAAACATGATTATGTGTTCATACGCTTATGCGTAGAACACAAAATCACTCATATATCATGTTTTAACCGTTGGATTTGTAAAAGATTCAAAACCATTGTTTGTAAATACGTTAGGATTATTAAACCACTTACAAATTGAAGATCAAGAACTCGGATTTGCAGATTGACTTTTAGGCGTAGGATTGGCTAGGTTAGATAATAAATGTGATGAGTAAATGTTTTTAGGTGAAGTGTTTTTGTTAAAAAATACTTTAACCTTTTGACACTTTCAGTCCCTCCACCTTAACCATTTTCATCCAATGCCCATAACTTCCATTTTGGTTGTCAAACGAAAGATGTTTTGGAAAGAAATTTGACGACACTCCCCATCGGCTTAAGAAATAATGAAGTTTTGTAAATTTCAGTCCGAGGAGTGTCAGTGAACCAGAAAAGTGACCACCATTAATAAAGAAACAACCGCGATAAGATAACATGCAAGTACGAGGTTTTTAATGAAACAATTATGAATTTATTTTCTCCCCCTCAACACGTGATCGAAAAAATACTGAATTTTGAAAGATTTGAGTGTTGACGGAAGAATTGTACTTGCCATGTTAAAAGAAATATAGATAGAAGAATATTTTTGTTGTTTTATCAGGTTTTATATTTTTGTATTTTGTTTTTGAAAAATATTTACAAAAAAGGTTTTGGTGTTTGACTGGTTTTTAAGACTATTTTAAGAGTTCATCCAGTTCCTCTTGAGTCAAACACCGCATACCAATCCGGTGGACCAACTCATTAAACCTAGCAGGAGCTAAGGCTTTGGTGAGAAGATCTGCCAATTGGTATTCTGTACCCACGAAGTATAATTCAACTGTACCCTGTTCCACGTGGTCCTTGATGAAATGATATCGAAGATCGATGTGCTTTGAGTGTTGAACTGAGTTGCACGATATCGCAATAGCACTTCGATTTTCGCAGTACATAGGGATTTTGTCAAATACGTAACCATAGTCTTTGAGTTGTGTTCTCATCCAAATGACTTGAGCACAACACGCGGACATGGCTACATATTCTGCTTCGGTTGAGGACAGCGATGTACAATCCTGCTTCTTCGATTGCCATGACACCAGTTCAAAACCAGAATCCTTCGGATACCAGATCCCCAAATTAATGGTTCCCTTGATGTATCCGAGGATTCTTTTAGCCTGAAAGAGGTGTGTTTCAGTTGGTCTTGACTGATAACGGGAGCAAAGATATACGGCAAAAACAATATCAGGTCTGCTAGCTGTTAGATACATGAGAGACCCAATAATACTTCGGTATTTGGTAGGGTCCACCAATTTCCCATGTAAATCAGCGTCTAGCTTCTTGGTATGAGCCATTGGTGTGGCATAGGTGTCACAATTTTGCATTCCAAATTTGTTAAGAATTTCAAGGGCATATTTGGACTGACTCAAGAAAATACCACGGGGTGATTGATGAACTTACAGTCCTAGAAAGAACGTAAGTTCACCCATCATGGACATTTCAAAATGTTTCTTTATTAGTTTTGCAAAAGCGATTGAGTACTTTTTATGTGTTGACCCAAAAATGATGTCATCCACGTAAATTTGAACAATTAAGATGTGTGCCCCGTGATATTGTATGAAAAGAGTTGGGTCGACCGAACCTTTGGTAAAATTATTGGCAATGAGGAAAGATGATAACTTATCGTACCACGCCCGAGGAGCTTGTTTGAGTCCATACAGAGCTTTGTTCAGTTTGTAGACATGGTTCAGGAAGGCGGGATCAACGAATCCTTTTGGCTGGCTGACATAAAACGTTTCTTTCAGTTGACCATTCAGAAAAGCAGTTTTGACGTCCATTTGAAAGACCGTTATATTCATATGAGCCGCGAATGCGAGAAAGATCCGAACAGCTTCAAGACGAGCAACAGGAGCGAATGATTCTTCAAAGTCAATACCCTCTTCCTGTCTATAACCCTTAGCCACCAGACATGACTTGTTTCTGATTACGTTCCCTTCAGCATCCAATTTGTTCTTCCAAATCCATTTGAGACCAATGACGTAGACCCCTGTTGGTCTTTCAACCAGTTCCCATACTTCAAGACGTTTGAATTGGTTGAGTTCTTCTTGCATGGATTCAATCCAGTTGTCTTTTGTCATTGCGTCTTTAATGTTTTTAGGTTCAGATTGGCAGACAGTGAGTGCATAAATGCAATGTTCACAATCTGTGTGAAGACGTTGTCTCGTAACGACTGGTTGATTTGGGTTACCAATAATATTCTCAAGATGATGGTCTTTTGTCCAGCGATGTGTGGAGGGTTGATGTTGGTATACATTATGCAGATTCTGAGGATTCAAATGGCTTGTGGATGATTCCGCGACATCAGGTGCAGCAGTTTCATTAGCAAAAGGGTTAAAGAACGCATTTGGATCAAAATCTGCAGGTAGGGGTACTTCATTAAGAACATCATCAGCTGGTTCAGCGTCGTTGGAAGCAGTTTGTTCAACTGTTGTTGTAGAGTCTACTGGTGGTGCTTCTTCAACAGTAGTTGTTGTAGCAGGTGTATCAGGTATAAGAGTAGTATCAGGTTGAGCAGCGGAAACATTGGATACACCTGGAGCACGTTCATCAATGTCATCACTAAACAACGGAGCAAATAGCGTTTCCATTTGTTGACGAGTAAGCTGGGGGCTTAGTTCAGCTGATGATGGGGTTTGAGGGAAGTTTAAACGGTTGTGACCGGGTTCCAAGTTGTTATGCTTAGAAGCCATTTCAGTAAGTTCGTCAAAATTAGCATGAATCGTTTCCATAACCTGCTTTGTATGACGATTCCAGATCCAGTAACCTTTAGAATTCTCACAATATCCAATAAAGACTCCAATATCAGCTTTGGCTTTGAGCTTTCCAAAGTCATCACGATCATTATTTGGATAGCAAAGGGATCCAAATACATGAAAGTGTTTAAGATTCGGTTTTCGGTTGTGGAGAAGCTCAAATGATGTTTTGTTGTGGCGTTTTGTAATCATTGAGCGATTCTGAGTGTAGCATGCAGTTGAAACAGCTTCAGCCCACAAGTAATCTAGAAGTTTAGCACTGATTAACATCGTTCTGGCAGCTTCCACTAACGTACGGTTTCGTCTTTCAACAACTCCGTTTTGTTCTGGTGTGCGGGCAATAGATGTTTGATGCTCAATTTCCACTTTCTCATAATATTCCCGAAGAGTTTGATTTACAAATTCAGTTCCTTTGTCTGTTCGAATTTGTCTGACGGTGTCGCAAAGCTGAATTTGAATTTTCGTGAGAAAGGTGATGATCATTTGTGAAGCCTGATCTTTACTTCGAAGGAAATAAACCCAAGTCCATCTTGAGTAGTCATCAAAAATTATCAAGATGTAGCGTTTGCCATTGATCGTCTGCACGCGCATCGGGCCACATAAATCCATGTGAAGAAGATGAAGCACATGCTGAGTGTTGTGTTCCACCTTTGAAGGAGAATGAGCACGAGTGCTTTTCCCTTGTTCACAAGCTGAACATAGGTGATCTTTAGAATACCGGAATCTCGGGAGACCTTCAACAAGTTTGTGTCGAGCAAGGTTGGTTATGGTTTGAAAGTTTAGATGTGAGAGGCGACGGTGCCATAGCGAAGATTTTGTAGATGTAGCCTTTGAGAGAAGACAGATGGGAGATGAAGCAATCATGTCTTGCATGGAGATAGTGTAGAGACTGGATGAACATTGGCCAGACATAAGATCATTTCCTTGTAGATCACGAATGAAACAAGTTTTCTCCCTGAAAGCGACTTCCAAATCTCCATCACAAAATTGACCAACAGAAAAGAGATTGTTACCGAGGCCTTCCACATAATAAACCCTGCTAATTTCGATGTTGCCATTGATGTAATCTCCGTAGCCCATGATAGCTGCGAAGTGATCGTTCCCGAATCTGACAGTGCCAATGAACTTTGCAACAAAATTTGATAACAGTTTAAGGTTGCCTGTCATGTGTCGGGAACATCCGCTATCAACAATCCAAAGGATGATCTGTATCACCTGCATTACACACAGACGACACAGATGGAATAGAAGTAGATGTGGAACCCGAAGAGTTAGAGGGTTCCGAAGCAGTTATAGTTGAAATACACCCATCAATGATTTTAGGCATCCATTTAAATCCTAGTGTATTATGTATACATTTCTGCCATCTCCAACTAGTCTTAGCTTTAGTCTTAGTGAATGCACTAGGTGGTACTACATTCCTTGGAGGTGAGACTGGAGCTACAGGGACATCAATTCGTTTCTTAGAATCTAAAGAGGGCGGTTTACCAAGCACAGACTTAGAAGCAGTAGTGGGCCTAGAGGTATCTTAGGATTCTGTAAACGAGACAAGATAGCCTTAGCAACACACTTATCATGACAATCAGAAAGCATAATTTTATGACAAATAACACAAGAGGCATCAGACTGAATATCAAAAGTGCTTAAAGGTTCAGCATTAGTTACAACACTTTTTCCATTACATTTGCTTGACGCAATATCTAAAGTGGGTGCAACTGGAGTCTTATTCAAAGTCCTACGGTGTTCTTCTACTTCAGCATTCTTTATTTGTCTTTTCTTAGGTCGCAACTTCCTATTCTTCCTTGTATTGCTTCTAGGCTGTGAAGTGCGGACGTTTGGAAAAGAGGCAACTATTCCTGTTTCAGTAGAGGGAATCACATTAGTAACTTGTGTTTTGTCAGTAGGTATTATGGGTTCACGTTTGCTAAGTGTTACAGGTGAAATTCTCTTAATGATGCTAGACTAAACTTGTTCATACTTTCCTAACATTTCCCTTAATTTAAAGATAGTGTGCACCAGCTCTTGATTTTCAGAACGAAGATTTCCAGAAAAGTTCATGACTTCTTTAGTGTATGCAAGATAATGATCAAGTTCGTTTGATGCTTCATCACGAGTCTGTTTGAGTAAATCAAATATGACACCATATTCCTTTTTAACTTTTGCAAGTTCTTGTTCATATTTTGAGATTTGACACTTGAAGGACATGTTTTGATCATCCAGTTGTTCAATTTTAGGATCAGAAGATTTTGCACGCAACTGAGCGATTTTGTTTTGAAAAACAAGTTGTTGATCGTGAATATCTTTTTGACACCAATTAAGACGACGTTTTGCATTGGAAAGTTCGTTTGACAATCGTTTATTTTCAACTTTTAAAGACTCGATCTGAAGCACATTATCAGTATTCACAACAATATCAACAGAATCAACAGAATCAGCAGAGATATGATCAGATGCATATGCAACAGATTGTAATAAAACAAGATTATTGATATCAGCACAGATAACATTTTCCAAGAGTCGATCAACATCTTTTCTCAAGAATTTCTTTTTACGTTTCGTATTTGAAATCGATGTTTCTGTTTTCTCGAAAACTGTTTTCATTAGACCAAGTTCCTTGTGAAAATCCCTTTCCCAATTGTTGGGATATGAAAGTGCTGAAGATATCAAAGTACTGAAGATATGAAAGTACTGTAAACTGCAAAGTACTGGAAGAAGTCAAAAAGTCAAAGTACTGCTAAAGACAAAGTCAAAGTACTGCAAGATAAAGTCAAAGTACTGCTAGAACAGAAGAACTGTTATATTCGTTTATGGAAAGTATTGTATTCCATGTTTAGTTTACTTGTCGTACAAGGTTATCAATTGTAAACCGACTAGGATATCCTTGAGCCTATAAAAGGACTCCTAGATTGGCATTAGAGGTACGATTTTCAGAAAAAGAGTTTTAGAGTTTACGAATTAAGAGTTTAGAGAAAAGTTCGAATATCTTAGAGATGTATTAGAGTATCTGCATAATAAGCAGATTTAGAGTTTATTAATAAAGTTTTCTTCTTCGCTTTGTTAAGTAAATTCCGCGTACTTGATAAAGATTGCTCAGTGTTTCTTTGTTAATAACTTAGGATTTATCCGAGGTTATTAAACCTTAACAAGCTAGTTTAGTTTGATTAAAGTATATCGATCCAACAAGTGGTATCAGAGCTTGTGTGGAAACTCTGACTAGGAAGAAACCCTACAATATTCAAGATGTCGACTGAAGCTATTCCACAACCCTCAATCACCTCACTCAGAATTCCAATTATCAAGAAGGGAGAATATGATCTCTGGTGCATGAAGATGAGGCAGTATATTGCCATTACAGACCATGCTCTGTGGAATGTAATTGTGAATGGGAATGAAGTTCCTCAAGAACCCATTCAAGTTGCTGGACAACCTTTAGCACCAAAGGCAGTCTTACCACAAGCAACTATAAGGAATCAAGAGAAGGCTCTAAACATTATCTTGTCTGCCATTCCAGATGGTCATCTTCTTAAGTTTCATGATGCTAAAGATGCTAAGCAACTCTGGGCTGCTCTCAAGACTAGATTTGGAGGGAATGAAGCCTCTAAAAAGATGCACAGAAACTTGCTGAAACAACAATTTGAAACATTCACAGTAGGAGAAAGAGAGAGTCTTGATGCTGCATATGATAGGTTTCAGAATCTCCTCAACATGTTGGAATTATACAAGGCTCAAGTATCTGTTGAGGATGCTAATTTGAAGTTTCTAAGGAGTTTGCCATCTACATGGCATGTGATCGCTACTATGATCAGAGGACAACAAGGATTGGATACTATGGACTTTGATGATCTCTATCATCAATTGAAGGTATATGAACATGAGATGAGTGGTCAACCAAATTCAAAATCTCACAGTATTGCTTTTCTATTATCTGAAAAGAAGAGCAGTACTTCCAAAAGTACTGCTTCGCCTCAAAGTACTGTTTCCCAAAGTACTGCTGTTTACAATCCCCCATCATATACTCAGCAGGCCCCACCATCAACCACTCTGAACTCAGATGAAGTTGTGTGCTCCTTCTTTGCACAACAAGCAAGCTTACCTGTCACTTATGAAGAGGATCTAGCACAGATTGAAGAAGATGCACTTGAAGAAATTGATATCAGGTGGCAAGTTGCTTTGATCACTGCAAGAATCAAAAAGTACATGAAGAAGACAGGCAAAAATATTGATTTCAAACCAAAACAAGGAATAACTTTTGACAAATCTAAAATTGAATGCTTCAATTGTCAAAATACTGGTCACTTTGCAAGGGAGTGCAGGTTTGCCAAATATCAAGCAAACAGAACATCTGAGAAGCCTAAACTTGAGCTCAAGGAAATTCCAGTAACTGACACAAAGGCTTTGGTTGCTCAAGAGAATTTATCAGAAGTGGACTGGAGTGAAGAGTTTGATGATGAACCGGTGACTTACTGTATGGTAGCAGTGGAAGATGCAGTTGAAGACACAGTGGAAGCATTGGCCTGGAGCACTGTTTTTGATGAAGAATCTGAACATGCTGCTTTGGAATCTGATGATGGCTTTGGAGGATTTGATTGGAGCAAAGAAAGTGAAGATGATCCTGTTCTTCTTGCTATGGTGGCTACTTCACCAACTCAGTCTCCTATCTCTGAGGTATGCTCAAACTGTTATGAATTCTATCAAAAATTGCTTAACAGTTATGTGATTGAAAGAGATAATTGTATTAGGGCTAGGTCTGAGGTAGCAGGTTACCAAATCACTTTAGAGTCTATAGAAGCTAAAATCATAACACATGAAAATAATGAAATGGCTTGGGCTGAAAAGTATGAACAACAGGATTACCAGTTAAAACTCAGTGAATGGAAACTAAATTGTAAAATTGCTGAAATTGAGAAATTAACTAAGGAAAGAGATGATTTGTTAGCTAAGTTTGCTGCTTGGGGAGAGTCTGGCTTGTCCCATGTTACTTTTGTTGAAAAACAGAAAAGGGCTTACATTAGAACAGGCTTAGGATTTGGAATGGATTTTAGTAACATAGATGAGAACCCACATAGTGATCAGGATGATGGTGTTTTTGAAGACATAACCACTAGTGATGATGAGCTCATTAACTATTTAGATTCAACTAGTAATGATGGCTCAGTAAGTGAACCACCTCCTGAATATAAGAAAGACAATGGTTATCATGCTGTTCCTCATCCCATTAGTCATCACCCCTCTAGGCCTGATGTTTCTCGTTATGGAGTAGATAGTCTAGAGTTTAGGAATAAGCTAATTGCTAAATCTAGATCTGAGAAACCCAAAGAAACTGTTGAAAACAATGTTCAAAATCCAGCAGTACCTTTAAATCAAAGTACTGCTCAACAAGCAGTACCTTCTGCAAAACCTTTTCAAAACAGTACTGCTAAACCTTTTTGGGATAATTTTGGTCAAAACAAATTTTATCAGTCCTCAAGAAGGCAAAACAATTTTGGGCATAGACATAGAAGAAATCACTTTGGACATATGGGTCAAAAACTGTGTTTTGTGTGTTATAGTCCTACTCACTTAATCAAAGATTGTGACAAACACTCAGAATATCTAAGCAAGTTTTCAAGGAATAAGTCTTACAATCAGAAACCTAGAGAGCACAAACCAGTGTGGACTAATTCTAATAGGGTTAATCACAGAAAATTCACACCAGATCATAGATACCCACATCAGAGAAGACCTTCAGTATCTCACAGTACTTTCCAAAGTACTGCTCAGAGACAAGGTACTGAAAACCATACTTGGGATAGAAATTCTAGGAGATCTCACTATCAACCTAGAAAGTATCATAATTCATATAGGGGATCTAGATCACAAGAACCACCTGTTAAAACTGAATGGAGTAAAAGGGACAGTACTGCTGAGAGATATACAGTACGTTCAACAAAAAGTGAATCAGATGTTTTTGTGTTAAAAGAAAAGGCTAATAATCTGGTGAAAGAAATTTATGTTGAAAAACCAAAGAGTTTTGAAAATCCACATGCTAAACATCAAAAGATAATTTTGGATCATAATCTGAGAGATAGTGAGAATTACATACTCAAAGAATTTGAGTTTGTAACTTCTCAAGGGGAACACAAGTCAGTAATGGCTTGGGTTCCTAAAAGTTTCTAACTCTTTTCTTTGTGTGCAGGGCAACCCAGAAGAGGAGCTTAAAGATCATCTTATTGTGGATAGTGGTTGCTCTGGAAGTATGACAGGCGATAAAGAGATCCTGTCAGATTTTAGAAGTATTAGTGGAGGAAAAGTTACATTTGGGAATGATCCCAATGGAGGACGGATTACAGGGAAAGGAACAATTAAAGCTGGGAGAATTGATTTTGAGAATGTCAGATATGTGAAGGAGCTAAAGTTCAACTTGTTGTCAGTCTCTCAAATTTGTGATAAAAAGCATCCTGTGTTATTCACTGACACAGAATGTCTTATCCTTTCTTCTGACTTCAAACCTGTTGATGAAGACTTGGTAGTACTAAGGGTACCAAGGACAAATGATGTGTATAGTTTAGACATGAAGAGTCTACATTCTTATGGAAGAGCCACATGTTTGGTGGCTAAAGCAACATCTGAAGAGGCACATCAATGGCATAGAAGATTGGGCCATGTGAATTTCAAGAACATCAAAAAACTGGTCAAAGGCAATTTAGTTAGAGGTTTACCTTCAAAGACTTACAGGAATGATCAATCATGTTTGGCATGCAAGAAGGGTAAACAACACAAAGCTTCCTGCAAGAAGCTTGATGAAAGAAATATTAGAGAACCATTGGAGCTATTACACATGGATTTATTTGGACCTGTCTCTGTGGCAAGTTTAAATAAAAAGAAGTACTGTTTGGTTGTTACTGATGATTGTAGTAGATTCAGTTGGGTTTTCTTTTTGGGCTTTAAGGATGATACCTTTGATGCTATTCAAACTCTTATAATAGCACTAGAAAACCAATTAAGACTCAAGGTTAGAGGTATTAGATGTGACAATGGAACTGAATTCAAGAACAAGCCTATGGATGACCTTTGTGCAAATAAAGGCATAAAAAGGGAGTTTAGTATTGCTAGAACACCACAGCAAAATGGTGTTGCAGAGAGGAAAAATAGAACCTTGATTGAAGCTGCAAGGACCATGTTAGCTGATTCTCATCTCCCTATTCAATTTTGGGCAGAAGCTGTAAGTACTGCATGTTATGTACTCAACAGGGTTTCTGTCACAAAACCACAGATGAAGACACCATATGAATTGCTGATGGGCAATAAACCCAACATTCTTTTTATGAAGCCTTTTGGATGCCCTCTTACTATTTTGAACACCATTGATAATCTAGGGAAGTTTGATGGCAAGTCTGAAGAAGGCTACTTATTGGGATATTGCACTAACAGTAAAGGATTTAGAGTCTACAACAGAGTTACTAAGAAGATTCAAGATTGTCTTCATGTTGAGTTTTTAGAGGATCAAGACAATGAGAAAGGGAAGGGTCCTGATTGGATGTTTGATCTTGAGATTTTATCTCCTTCAATGAATTATGTACCTGTTAGAGAAGAAAATCAACCTTTGCATAATGAAGAAGATATTCAATATGTTGTTCATGATATTCATCTTAGATCTGATGGTGTTCCTGATAAAGATCCTATCAGTCCAAATCAAAGTACTGATGTTCCTAAGCAAAGTACTGATTCTCCAAAACAAAGTACTGTTGCTTCACAATCCTCATTATCTGCTAAGGATCAAACTATTCAAGAGGAACTTAATCAGATGCTTCTTCAAGATGTATTAGCACATTCTTACACTGATGAACAAAGGAGAGCTTATGAAGAGGCAAAGAAGAAGAACAAGTCTGCAGAGTACTCTTACAGTACTTTGGACAGTACTTTCAACCAAAGTACTGCTGCACCTGTTGACAGTACTATAGATGATTTGGATGATCCAACCATGCCTGAGTTAGAAGAAACTGATGATGAGCTTGAAGATGAAGGTATTTTCACAAATTCCAATGAAGGTGTTGATTATACTAACTTAGATGATACATATGAAGTTCCACAGTCTCCATTATTACGAATTCATAAGAATCATCCAACTGATCAAATCATTGGTCCTTCTACTTCTGGAGTTATGACAAGACACAAAGCTAAGGGTTTCACAAAACCTCATAATGCTTTACTTAGCTTTGTGTATAAACAAAACAGGCTAAATCATAAGGATCATCAAACCTGCTTATTCACCTGTTTCATCTCTCAAGAGGAACCCAAGAACATTGCTCAAGCTTTGACTAAAGAAAGCTGGGTTGAAGCTATGCAGGAAGAACTTCTTCAATTTAAACTTCAAGAGGTTTGGGTTTTATGTGATCTTCCAGATGGGAAGAGAGTTATTGGAACAAGATGGGTCTTTAGAGTTAAAAGAGATGAAAGAGGTAATGTTATCAAAAACAAGGCAAGATTAGTTGCTCAGGGTTATAGACAGGAGGAAGGGGTAGATTATGATGAGGTATTTGCTCCTGTGGCAAGGATTGAAGCAATTAGAATCTTTCTTGCTTTTGCTTCTTATATGGGTTTTCAGGTATACCAGATGGATGTCAAGAGTGCATTTCTTTATGGCACTATTACAGAAGAGGTGTATGTGAAACAACCTCCAGGTTTTGAAGATCCTAAGCATCCTAACAAAGTCTATAAGGTGGTTAAGGCTTTATATGGTCTTCATCAAGCTCCTAGAGCTTGGTATGAGAGATTCTCTACATTCTTATTAAAACATGGTTATAGAAGGGGAGCCATAGACAAGACTTTGTTTATCAAGAGAGACAAGAAGGATATCATGTTAGTACAAGTGTATGTTGATGATATTATCTTTGGGGCTACCAAACAGTCTATGGTTAAGGAGTTTGAGCAGCTGATGCAGAAGGAGTTTCAAATGAGTTCAATGGGAGAGTTAACATTCTTTTTAGGACTTCAGGTTAAGCAGTCCAAGGAAGGAATTTTTATTAGCCAAGACAAGTATGTTACTGATATACTTAAGAAGTTTAATTTTGATGATATGAAGGCTGTTACTACACCGATTAAATCTATCAATTCATTGGGAAAAGATGAAGATGGTCAGCCTGTTGAAGTCAAGTTATACAGATCTATGATTGGCTCTCTTATGTATCTTACTGCATCAAGGCCTGATATCATGTTTGCAGTTTGTTTATGTGCCAGATATCAAGTTTCACCAAAGATCTCTCACCTGAATGCTGTCAAGAGAATATTCTGTTATTTGAAACAACAACCTAAGTTGGGGTTGTGGTATCCTAAAGAGTCACCTTTTCACTTAGAAGCTTTTTCAGATAGTGACTATGCAGGAGATAACTATGATAGAAGATCCACAACTGGTGGATGCCAATATCTTGGAAGAAGGTTAGTTTCATGGCAATGCAAGAAGCAGACAATTGCAGCAACATCATCTACTGAAGCTGAATATGTAGCTGCTGCAAGTTGTTGTGGTCAAGTTTTATGGATGCAAAATCAACTCTTGGATTATGGGTTCAACTTTAAGAATACTCCTATCAATATTGATAATGAGAGTACTATTTGTATTGTGAAGAATCCTGTGTATCATTCCAAGACAAAGCATATTCAGATTAGGCATCATTTTATCAGAGACTGTTATGAGCATAGGCTCATTAATCTGGTTAAAGTTCACATGGATGACAATGTAGCTGATCTACTCACAAAAGGTTTTGATGTGTCACGATTCAATCACTTGGTCGTGAGCATTGGAATGATTAACTACTAAGCTATGTTTAAGGGGAGGACTATAAGGTGTTAGATATAGTCCTGTGTATTGCTTGAGGGGAGGATGTTAGTTTATACTTAGTTTCTATGAGGGCATTTGGCAAAGTACTGTATTTCCTGAACGTACTTCTTAGGAAAGTACTGCTTGAGAAAGTACTGCTTATGTGGAAAGTACTGTTTGTCGTATTAAAGTACTGTTCCAACGGTAATATTGAAGGGTAATTGGTAATAATGGTAACTTTGTTATTTAGGCTGTGATTTTTCAAATCTCACCTATAAATAACTTCTTTCCGATTTTCCCTCTCATATTATTACTTCACATCTTTTCCATACTTATCTTCCAATTACCATCTTTTTATTTACAATCTTTCTATTGTGCTCACTCTTTCAACAATGGTGAATCGTTTAACTGTTTCGAAGCACAATATGGTGGCTAATTTGGATAAGACTGAGGCAAATGTGGCGTTTTATGATATCATTGATTATCTTACTGGGTCGCCTATTAGTTATGCTCTTTTAGTGGAGCCGGATATAATTGAACCATGGATTCAAGAATTTTGGGCTAATGCTAGAGATAATATGGAGGAGGATGAATACTATATTAGATCAACTGTTGCTGGACGCACTATCAAGATCACAGAAGCCTCCATTCGTGAAGATTTATTATTTGGTGATGAAGATGGGGCTATTAGATTTGATAAGCAACTGATTTGGGATTCTTTTAGGAATCTTGGTTATGAAGGTTCTTTGACTGACCAAACTTTTAAGAAGGCCTTATTCTGTCCTCAATGGAAGTTTTTGATCCATGTCTTGCTCCATTGCATAAGTTCTAAAAGCACTTCTTGGGAGCAGTTTGGTTCAAATATTGCATCTGCAGTGGTTGGTTTAGCTACGGACAGAGTATTTAACTTTTCACGGCTTATTTTGGATGGGATGCTATCGCATATATCATCTGGAGCACCGTGGTTGATGTACCCAAGATTTATACAGGTTTTCCTAAACAAGCAATTGGCTGATATTCCTAAACCTACTGCTTTACTACCTGTTATTGTGCAACAAGCCAAAATCTATACATTCAAGGCTAGACGCAGTGATTTGTTCAGAGGTGGAGATATTCCCTTAACTACTTCCATGATGGAAGTTGTTCAAGCTGTACGTGCTGAAGAGGCTGAAGACAGTGAAGGAACTGCTTCTGCACAAGGTACTGCTTCACAAAGTGCTGCCTCACAAGGTACTGCATCTGCAAGTACTGCTTCTCGTGACGGTACTGCATCTTTACAGGATGTTGTTTCTCCAAGTCCTGAGGTTCAAGCAGAGATTGAGAGAACACCTACTCCATCTCCTCAACCATTTGTTTCTGGTTCAGAGGAACATTCACAAGTTCAAGGTGATGCTTCTACAATTCCTCGTGAAGGTTTAACTATGGATAACTATGCTTTGACAAAGGCGCTTGCTAGGTTGAACAAGACAGTTGAACGTTAAGCTAAAACTATTCGGAAGTTGAAGCGTAACTACTTCTGGTTGAGAAATTTTGTTAAACCCTATATTCAAGGTTTCAACTTATGGGTTAAGGAGGAGAATAAACGTCGAAAAGCACTTCGTAAGGAATTGAAAAGAAAGACGGTTCCTAAATCATCTTCTGTCAACTTGCGGAGGAATTCAGAAAAGGATAATTTGAATGAAGATGTTATGAAGGATAAAGAATCTGAAGAAGATGTTACAAAGAAGAAAGAATCTGTAAGTACTGCAGAAAAGATTATTTCAGAGGAACAAGAAGAAGTGCAAGTTCAAGGTACTGATGATCAAGGTACTGAACATCAAAGTACTGATACATCTAGGCCAGAAGTGATAACACCAATAACTCCAAGGGTTTTGAATTTTGAAGAAGAAGCTGGTCCTTCTACAGTTGTTATAGAGGAAGAGGAGGAACCTAGATTTAAACCTATTCATTCACCAAGTGATGATGAATTAGTTGCTACAATTCTTGATCTGTCACAACCAAGAGGAGGTGTTACTATTAGAGAAGCACAAGAAGAAGAACAACCAAGAACTGATCAACCTGCAATTGATCCAAAAGACAAGGGAAAAGGTGTTTTGGTTAAAGTTAAGAAAAAGAAGCTTACTTTGGCAGAACTTAGAGCATTTGAAGTTGCAAGGAATGAAGCTGCAGCTAGAAAAGTTCAAGAAGAGATAAATGCTAAAGATAGAGAAGAACGAGAAGCTCAAGAAGCTTTGGATAGAGAAGCAGCTCAAAAAGTGCAAGATGAATTGGATGCTGAAGCTGCTGAACCTTTACAGTCTCCAACACCTGTTAGATTCATGTCAAGAAGACCTAATTTAGCTAAAGAAAGGAATGCAATGATGGCATATCTAAAAAGCAGAGGATTTAAAGGATTACAGAAGCTAAATTATGTGGATATGAAGAGACTATATGATGCTGAGAGAGAAGCTTATAAGAAAGATGTTGCAGGCATTAAAGATTTTAGAGATGAAGCTTTTTGGACTGAAGCTGAAAGGAAGAAAAGCTTAAAGAGGAAAAGAAAAACTGAAGCTACAGATGTTCAGTTTTCAAAGAAAGAGAATGTTGAATTAAGATCTGAGACTAGTGATGAATTGAAGAATTATCTCAGAGTGGTAGATTTTGATTATACAGATGAAGATAATGACATGAAGATGAACAGATCAAAGATCAGTGCTTTCAAAGTTGAGAAATCTAAGAATGGAGATTACATGGTTTTTCACAAAGAAGATAAAAGTTTCAGAGTTTTTAAACGGCTATGGGATTTGCTGCATATTATAAACAGAGTAGATCTATTCTACTTGTATCATGTAGTAAAGACTTATTTTGAAGATAATCCGTTAGAAGGGATTGGATTGATTTTACATGGGGATCTCATAACCATGTGGGAAACTGATGAAGAGAGTACTGATGATATTTGGAAGGATCAAGAAAACTGGGAAATAGTTTGCTGGAGATTCTTTGAAGAATCTGGAGTTCATGTCTTGGAGCTAGAAAATGGAACAATGATTCACATGTTTGCAGAAAGAAGATATCCTCTTACTGTTGAGCTCATGAGAAGAATGCTAGAGCATGGATTGGAAGTAGAAGAGGCTGATGAAATTGCTTGCATGGTTATCAATTTGCTTATAGACTGGACTACCATTGCTGAGAATGATCTATAACTGGTATGATTTTTGAATAAATACTTTTGATATATCAGTACTTTTATTCAAAGTACTGATAGTCAGACAGTACTTTCATCAAAGTACTGTTTGCTGCATTAAACCAGTTAAATGAATTTTAGAAGAAACCTTTTGCTAAATAATAAATATTTTCTGAAATAAAGGTTGAATAAACGGTTTTTGTGATGATAACATCAATAGGTTATCAATCCACCATGGTTACAAAAGGATTGACTAATCCATGAGCAAACGGCTCTGGTAAAGATATATCAAATCCGTTTTTAGTTGACAACTTGCTAATAAGTTGGATGGTCATCAACTCACCATATCAGTAATGTGAAGAGTTGGCTAGCCCACAAGAAATGGCTTGTGGTAAAGGCAGTGGAAAAAACATTATTGGTAATTAGTTCACCATTAGATAAAAGAACTAACTAGTCCAGAAGGGTACAGCTTTTGGTAAAGACAAAACAAATCTGTTGATAGCTGGTGGTTTGCTAAAAATCATATGGTTATCAATGTACCATGGTCTTACACACCAAAACATTTGGCTACTCCAGAGATAATGGCTTTGGTAAAGAGTTCTAAATCCATTGAATTTTCAATGATTCACTTAGATGTGATGAGAATAGTATGCAACTTAAACTTGAAATATTGTACACATTGTCATATGTTGCTGTGTTGCTGATAAGATGGAGATTGCTGAATGCTGCTGTGAAGAAAACAATTCTAAGAGATACTTTGACAAAAGCACAGATTCTACAGAGATATAATCTAAAGACTAAAGAACAATCCATTTTAAAGATGAAGCTGTTAAAGATATATTCACAAAAGAACTTGAAGTCAAGCAAGTAGAATTCAAGTTAGGGGAGGATTGTTGGGATATGAAAGTGCTGAAGATATCAAAGTACTGAAGATATGAAAGTACTGTAAACTGCAAAGTACTGGAAGAAGTCAAAAAGTCAAAGTACTGCTAAAGACAAAATCAAAGTACTGCAAGATAAAGTCAAAGTACTGCTAGAACAGAAGAACTGTTATATTCGTTTATGGAAAGTATTGTATTCCATGTTTAGTTTACTTGTCGTACAAGGTTATCAATTGTAAACCGACTAGGATATCCTTGAGCCTATAAAAGGACTCCTAGATTGGCATTAGAGGTACGATTTTCAGAAAAAGAGTTTTAGAGTTTACGAATTAAGAGTTTAGAGAAAAGTTCGAATATCTTAGAGTTGTATTAGAGTATCTGCATAATAAGCAGATTTAGAGTTTATTAATAAAGTTTTCTTCTTAGCTTTGTTAAGTAAATTACGCGTACTTGATAAAGATTGCTCAGTGTTTCTTTGTTAATAACTTAGGATTTATCCGAGGTTATTAAACCTTAACAAGCTAGTTTAGTTTGATTAAAGTATATCGATCCAACACCAATATAGTGCACAATTTTTCAAATTTTTGACATGGGGTAAAATTCTTTTCTGAAGAATGTTTCTTTGTTCTCGCGCCAATGGCGATTGAAAATGTTCAACTTTTATTTCAGAATGAAATTCAATCTCACGTTCCAAAAGTTTGATGTCAGATAAGAAAGTGTCGAAATATTTGATAACACGACAACTTTCTGCTTTAGTTTTTACTTCACTGAGTGAAGGTAAAGGACCATTAATTTGTGCACCATTGTGTTGGGGACTAACTTCAGAAACTGGTGTGACAACCAAAGGTGTGTTAGAAGTATCTTGTTGTGTGACAAAAGTTACGGCTTTTGAATAGTTAAATGTTTTGTTATAAACGACATTTTCCATTTTTGACCGACTCTCGTCATCTGCATCTAATTCCTCCATGCGATTATATTCAACAACAGTCATAATTGAATCATCAATTCTATGTTCTGCACTGTAAACTTCAGGATTTGGTTTGAATGCTCTGTTTGAAAACTTAGGTTTGTAATCAGCAAGAATCGAACCATATCCATTTGGATTTGGTTTAAAGGTAAACTTTTGAATAGTTGTGATTGACTCACCATGTTTATAAACGACATTTCAAAACTCTTTGATTTTGTGTTGTAAGTCGACAATTTCTTCAAGATAGTTATCTATTCATTTCGTGGAATGCTTTTTGTACTCAGAGAACTGTTTTTGACAATTTAACAACTCAGCCTTGGCTTTTTGAGTTTCCAAAGTAAGAGCGTTAAGTTGTTGTTTATGTTCATGTTTCAGTTGTTCTATTTGAGACAACAAAGCATTCTTCGATGCGGCTAGATCACGTATCTGCCGTTCTAAGGATTTTTCGTTTTGATGAGATTTAGCAAAAGCGACCTCAAAACCTTTTTCACGTTTTTCTTGAGTTTTAAAGAAATTGATTTGTCGAATTAAGCATTCATTATCCCTGGTTAACAGTGCATTTTTCTCTTTTAATTTCGTGCAAATTTCCAAACGAGAATTTTGGTCTTTAATTAAGGTCAGGAGCTCAGTTTCTCTGTCAGACAAAAGCTCATCTTGTTCAACGTGAGTCTCAACATGATCATTATTTAGATCCTCAAATATAACCACATAGTCAACTTGGTTATCAATATTAACCATAAGGTTATCTTGATCATCAAATATAACTACGGGATCTATTTGATAATCATCGGAATGAGATGTGGAAGACTCATGTTGAACACTGTGATCCTTGTCAGATGGAGAAAGTGGCGGAGATATCAGATCATGAATGAGTGTAGATTGTTCTGGTACCTGAGACAAGCCATCAGTTTCATACACTGGGCCTGTGTCACTCATGTGTAGAGCTTGCATCTGTGCCATCAACATCACTGCTGCATTAGCCTACAAGTCCTCCATATCATCATCAGAATCTGTATCTGCCATAAAGCTTTGTTCCTTGTTGGTAAGAGTCCCACCAGCTTCATCCTTAAGAGCCAAGAGCAAAGCCTCCTTGAAATAAGCACTACCTCTTGTCCTCGGTTTAGGACATGCATTAGCCAGATGACCCTTCTCATTACAGTTATAACATCAAAGACCATTAACCCATTCTGAGCATTCCCCTGTTCAACCACTTGAGCCCTTTGCTATTGC
The DNA here is from genome assembly GCA_019973895.1 of Chrysanthemum seticuspe. Classification (NCBI taxonomy): domain Eukaryota; kingdom Viridiplantae; phylum Streptophyta; class Magnoliopsida; order Asterales; family Asteraceae; genus Chrysanthemum; species Chrysanthemum seticuspe. Next base: position 290,301,730 of record BPTQ01000006.1, read on the forward strand.
GGAGCACCCATGTTATTCCTTCCCATAGCATTAAACCCTTGACGACCTCCCATCTGACGACCATAACTACGATTCTGAACTTCAACGCGTCCATTGTTCACAACAGCCTGATTTCTTGTATTAGAGAACGAATGCGATTGTTGGATTTGTTTAAATACTGGCCGAATGCGTTGGCAATCATAACAAATCCTTGTTGCAATTCATCGAAGGCATCGGAGTCCTCATCAGCTTCACTGTAAAGTGCTTGAGCAGTGTTATTGTTGTATGGAACCAATTGAGTTTGTTGAGATTGTTGCTGTGATGGATCATACGGTGTGATGGTTGCAGTTGGTTGAGGAGCGGGTTGCGGAGCTGTTTAAGGAGTAACACTTGTTTGAGCCCACAAAGCAAGTTGTTGATCCGGAAGTGACTGTGAAGCCGGGAGTCCACGGATAGCCCTTTCTTTGTCAACTTCTTTTTGGTGAGGCTTGAGATAGTCGTACAACAATCCGTATGTAGCATGATGAAGGTTCTTAGCTTGACGGAGAAAAATGTCATACTTCTCCCATTCCGGACCAAGACTACTTAGGAACTTAGTGTTGACAGCAATTCGAGGTATGATTATGTTGTGTTTGTCCAAATCATTAGTGATGTCTGAAAAGCGATGATGATATGACTCTATTGTTTCTCCTGGTTCAATCATGAAGTGTTCATAAGCCAAGTAGATTTTGGATTCCATGTCTTCCTGATTGAGTGATGTGCCTTCCATAAGAAGATGAATATGTTCCCACATTGCTTTTGCAGTCTTTTGAGCATCAACACTTCGAAGGATTTGATTGGGTAGTCCTAAAAGGATGTATTGCATTGCAAGTTCATCGGCTTCAAAGTGTAGAAGTTGATCAGCAGTGAGATCTGAGATAGTTGCAATGTTGGTGACATCATCTCTTGGTGGATTGGCATCTGGATCTGCGGGTGTGACAGTAGTAGGCATCTGAAATGGACCTTCCATGATGACCTTCTTTAAGAACTTTCCATGTGGCTTCTTTAGATCACAAAACCTAAAGAACCAAATCACCCATTGATCATAATTCCTGGGAGTGAGCATTGGAGGTCTGTCAAGTGAGCCAGCCTCATGAATTGATTGTTGGCTACTTAAGGCTTCACACATCTTGCCAAACCATGATGGTTCCTTCATAGTATTCCTGGATGGATGTTGATTGTAGAAGTTTGTGTAAGGTTGTACTTGAAGGCTAGGTGGTGATTGAACCATTTGTGGAGTATGTTGTTGATTAAATTGTTGTTGATAAATTTGTTGTTGTTGATTCAATTGTTGCTGTTGTGGACTTAGTTGTTGTTGTTGTTGTTGTTGAATTTGATTATACATGTAAGGAAAGTAGTTAGAGTATGGAGGTTGAGACATGCTGAAAAACTTGTGTTTTTAAATGGATCTTTGTAGTCGAATGAACCGTTGTTGACGAAGTATCCTTAGGCGTAGAAATCATAGAAGAGCAAAGTACCACTTATGCGTAAAAACAACCAAAGATAAGCGTAACAGCAATAGTTACGCGTAGGATTAGCTTACGCGTAAGTAAGGAGAAAACACTAAAGTTATGCGTAAACAAGAAGTTAGGCGTAGGATTAACTTATGCGTAAGACAGAGCTTAGGCGTAAGATAAATCTTATGCGTAAAAATTCTACACGTAAGCTTATGCTTATGCGTAAATTTAGGGTTTTACCCAAACGATCTTTTACACTATCACAGTGCAAAAGATATCCAAAGTCGAAGTGTTTTCAAGCTTATCCAAGCAAGAAAAACACTGAGTAATCCACGAAACTGAAGACCAAACCAAGGAACAGTTACGCGTAAGTTTAGGGTTTCACTTACGCGTAAAAATTAGCCCAAAATGATTTCTGCCAACCGATGTTTCCAAACCAGATTTTTGTGATGAAATAGCTTCAATATCACCAAAATAACACAAAAGTGTGAAACTTGATGATCTAAAGCTTATAAAACAGTTACGCGTAGAACTAGTACCACGTATAAAACCAAGCTTAAAAAAAAAGATCTACGCGTAAAGTTTGAAACTTTTGGCCAAAAACAGTTATTTTAACACCTTAAAACGTTGAAAGGACAAGAATCTTGGATTAAAAAGTGTAAAAAATATGTTTTTAAGCGAACCAAAGTATCACTCGTTGTTACGCGTAAGACCGAAAATCACATAAACAACGAAAATGATTCACCCAACTATTTGGCGAATGATACCACTGTTAGGTCACCATATATGTAACACAAGCATCAATATGTAGAAATAGAGAAGAGATAGATCGGATGAACAACACACCAAACACACACACACGTATAAGTATAGAAAGGTTATGCGTAGAGTGCAAGTGAAAGATAAATTGAACAACCAACCCTCAAGTGAGGGTTATTACAAGGTATTTATAGGAGAGGGAGCTAGGGCAACACTCCTAGTCCCTTCCTTTCTCTTATGGGCTTGGGCCTAGGCTTATGGGCCTTCTACATAAGCCTAAGCTTAATAACAAACATAAAGGCCATATTAAGCTAACTATTACATATGAATTACTAACACTTAAATTAAGGTTTAGGAGTGATTCCAACATTTTCCTTCAAAGTGAGAAAAATAGAAGATAATTTTAGATTCTGTCTCACGGATCCCACGGATCCTTCCCTTGAGGGAACCGTCCAGCGTTAATGCTGGGATCTGTGGTACTAGTGACTCAGGCAGCTCAAAATTTTCCTTTTGGAAATATTTGTGCCTAGTGTGTGCCTATATGCAAACCATTTGGAGTTGTGGTTATCTCGACTCCTAAAAAGAAAAATTAACTAGAAGTGAAAAATCACACTATTATGTAAGATAACCCGAGTGCTCCTAATTCATTGTTGCTTAAATGAATGTACCCGAAAATACATATTAGTTATGTGTCCTCTTTAGCATTCAAAAGACATGAGATGCAATGAAAACGGGTTTTTACTTTGTATTAATAATGAAAAAGCGGTTTGTCCTAGACGTGAGAAATGGCTTTTATGAAAGTGATACGTGATAAGGTTTTAAAAGGTACTATTTTGAGGGGTCGTTTAAGTCCTTATTTGATCACTTTTGTATCCGTTATTGCTTAATATCGTTCCTTTTCACTTTTTAGGTCTCGTGAAGGCAAAATGCTGGAATGGCACTTATTTGGACGAAAAGGCGCGAATATATGAAGAAAATGGCCAAAGTCAAAATCGAGACACTCACAGATGCTGAAAGTAGAAGGCGACGGCGTCTGGTGCTATTGGCGACGCCGTCCCAAAATTATTGTGACGATCCAGAACCCAAAACTCGTATTTTCAAGAGACGGCGTCTAGCGGTGGAAGAGTAGGCCGTCGCTACTCAGACGGCCTAGATGCAATCCAGACGACGTCAGAAGCTGAAGAGGACGGCGTCACGGACATAAGGTGACGCCGTCGCAAGGTTAACGTGGCCAAGACGAAACCCTAATGACGGCGACACGACGGCGTCACTAAACATAAGGTGACGCCGTCGCAATTGTAATCTTATATATAGAATCCGAATTTTTCAGTCTTTGGGTGGAGAGTCTTTGGAGTAAAAACCTAAAACCAAACCTAAGGTGTCTTGTACAGTATTTTAGGGTTTTAAACCCTATCTTACATCAAGATAAGTCTTTACTTCATTAATTCAATTATGTCTTTGATTATTTGTGTGTATGCTTGCATGTTTTCCATGTCTGGCTAATTTATTTGTGTGTTTGCTTAGGAAGTATGAAACTTAATTATTGAATATTGATTGGTTGTTTCTTATCTTAGTTGACTAATGATCTAGTAATGCGATAGGTCATTCGTTGTGTACTTAATGCTTGATTCATCTTTGTGAACCTTAGAGTATAATTACCTGAGTAGTTGTAGGCTAAACCATCCAAAGAGCTCCTTAGAGTAGGAGTTTATAATCCCTAGTGGGTTTGTAGACAAGACCCTTTGGTAACTTCAAAGAGTTAGGGAGAAACGCATACCCTACAACTTTAGACACACAACGCAACTAGGAATAAGACGTGACACTCAACCATCAATAGGAGATAATTAAGGAGTAATACAAACTAAGTAAACACATCTTTAAACTATCATACGAGCACACATTAATTAGACATAGACTCCCATAACCTTAGTTTAGATAATTAGATAATAGTAGAGTAATCGGTAGAAATACCAACCCCCCAAATCCAATACCCGAGATTCGTACCTTTCCATTTTCATAAAACATAAAAAGATAAAAAATAATCTTCCTCAACCTTAACCTTAGCGTAGTAACTCCTTACTAGCATTCCTATTCCCCTAGAGAACGATATCAATACCCGTGACTTACCCTAATTACTAAACTACAACGATTAGGTTCACTGCCTAGGGTGTTATAAACTTGCTCGAAGAAAAGGAAGTTCCTTTGACCCCGAACGACGCGTGTAGCGTTATCAAGTTTTTGGCGCCGCTGCCGGGGAATAGAATAGCTAGTTAGTAGTCAACCTCGTTTAGGTTTCTTTGCTTGATTCCTATCAAGTAAACTTTTTTCTCATTTTTAGATTTCTCTTAGTCTATCCCCCTTCTTCGTGACCCTCGTTCGTAAAAACCATCACTCACCATGATCCGTATCTTCCGTCGAAGATTCTTCACTCTACCCGTTCCCAATCCCGAGATTGAGAACGCAATCCTACAAAACCCTTCACCCACTCACCATTTTGGTAATCACCTAGGGCATAATCAGATAAATTGGCAACAACAAAGTCCTTTCTATTACTCTGATTCTGATGAGGAATTTGATTATGGTGAGACACTTGATAGCGGAGAGGTCATTAATGTTGAGGAAGACCCCTCCCAATGTTTTGACCCTAGGTGTAGGATTGAGAAAGATGGCCCCTTTAACATGCAATTCCCTTGCAAAATAGGACTAGAAGGGTTCGATGCTTATTTGAATTCATTCTTACCTTTAAACTTAATCTCGAGGGACCTATACAACAAAATCAAGGCCAATGAGTTAACTTATCAAGGGAATAATGTTGTTGAAGCAGTCATTTATTTGCACGTGTTTGTCGGAAGTTTTGCTTATTTGGTAGAGTTCATGGTCTTAGAAGACTTAGGAGAATTTATAGATAAAGACCCCACTCAAATAATTTTTGGAAAACCTTTCAAAAAATTGACTAGGTTGAATGAACGGATGATTGATGGTCTAATTACATTCTCTGATGAAGTTGAAGATTTCATCTACCAAATGCCACGCGCTCATCCTAGGTTTAAACATAAGGACATCGAGGTTTGTAATAGAATGACCCTTATTCCATTGCTTAGTGAAAGGGATAAGCAGAGTGGGCTTAGGTACCCATATGAGAAAACTAAGCGGTATTACAAAAAATGCCTTGAATTAGGAGATGATTACAAAAAGAATGAAAGAGCGTTGGAATGGCTTAAGTATGAGCACGAGAGGATAGGTAGTGAGGAAACGTAGGAGCACGACTATGAGTCTAGCTACAAGACTCTTAAATAAAGAAAAGCGCTTCGTGGGAGGCAACCCATGCTTAATTGTTTGCTTGTTAGTGTCATATATCTTTTATTAATTGTTTATCCTCATGTTTAAATTTGTAAAAATGCTTTATTTTGTTTTTAACCTCGTCTTAATTGCATATAAAGGTATTTTACATAAGGGATAAGTGTAGGGAGGATTACACACGTTTTCAAAAAAAACGTAAACATGAGAATAACAATTAACTAAAAGATATTTATGTTTGTTTGTTCGAGTCAAATGCTTGTATCGAGTCATAATGGATGTTTTGCAGAAATTTTTCCAGATTCTAAAGATGTAAATTTTCCAGAATTTTTTCCAGAAAATCGCAGACCAGTTTTTGTCAGGATAACCTGACGGCGTCAGGATTGCAACCTGACGGCGTCAGGAAGGAGTAAAAACATCAGATTACTTTTTCTCGTTTTCTGAGCTACTTATAAATTTTTGGAATTTTCCAGGTCTTAATTTTCTTAGAAATTCTGTAAACATCCATTCCACAAGCATTATATCCTAGTTTAAATCGAGTCTTATATATATTATTACCGCCGATTTTACACGAAGGTTTCGTTTGTTTTCTTCAAGTGTGCAGGTTTAGTTTGTCAAGAAGAAGTTACATAAGATTGGAGGAGCTTTTCACGCAATAATTCTTCTTGAAAATAATTTAACCACCACTTTACACGGATCCTACCGAGCTAATCAGGGGAGTATTAGTTTCTTTCGTTTTTAATTACCTTCTTTTATCATAACTTTGATACTTTCGGGGAACATTGGGGACAATGTTCAGTTTAAGTGTAGGGAGGGAAAATAAAACGGGAACTTTGAAACTATGCTTATCCTTGACTATTTGCTTTGTCCAATTGTGATTGTGTAATAAACCATGAGAAAATGTCGGTTAGGGTAATTTTGGCACCAAATTTAAAATTTTTCTATGACATATAAGAGTGGGCCATTAGTCTTAACAAAAGCGTCTCATGGATAGGAAATTATATGACTAGCACAAAACCCTTTACCACCCAAATTCCACCAAAATGTGAGGATCGCCCTTAGATTAGTAGGAATTAAAGCATTCATCTTTAATGCTTAGAGTGTGAACCGGTAGTATATTAGATTCTAGAACTTGTTTTGTGATGCATTCCGAGATCGCAAGTGAGGCTACACTTGTGTAGTTAGGAATAACTAAATGATAAGAGGCATTAGGATAACCCTTGTTTGATACCTGTAATATAATTACTTCTTCCACTTCGGTTGAGTAATTCCCCCACACCCTTTGCGTTGTACTCATTTTTAGTACACGATACCCCTAGTTAACCCCTCAGAGCCTATCCTTTTCGCGGTTCTCGTGATGTTTCGGTTTCCGGAATATCAATGAAGAGCATTTTTTACACCCCACCCCCAAATATACACCCAAATCGCCTTAGCCTACCCCTTATGCACTCACTTTTAGTGCAATTGTTTGTTATCACCCTAAACCCTTAGTTCAATTATCTAGTTGCTTGCATAAGTTGCTAAGTCGAGTCATATCCTTTGTATACAGTTTTGGGACGATTGGGATTCATGGAAAAAGTTAAAGTTTATGAAATGACGGGAAGGGAACGTTAAATTCAAATTCCCTTTGTTTGCGTAATAATGTACCCCAAGTGTTTTGATCTTTTCAATTCGGGTCAAATTAGTGTTAGAGTAATAAAAACTCAAGTGTAGGGATATGCCTGTAAATCCCTAGTATTTTGATGTTATCATAGAGGATGGTAGAGTAAAAGTGTATGAAAAAAAAAAAAAAAAAATCGGAAAAAAAATAGAAAAAAAAGAGAAAAGAAAAAAAAATAGAGTGATAAAAAAAAAAAAAAAAAAAAAAAAAAAAAAAAAAAAAAACATACGGGCTACCATCCTACATCTATCTTTAAATTTATGTTTATTTATTTCTGTTATGTAGAGTTTAGAGTGTCGAGTCTTGGCTTAGCAACGCCATTCTTCATATGCAGTTAACATAAAGATTTTTGACTTGCCACCACTAAATAGCCTATCCCACCAAACCCTTATTTCCATACCGTAAGCCTAACGTTACAACCCTTTAAAGACCTCTTTGATAGTCTTTCCTAGGTGCTTACGCCAAAGCGATGGAGGTTTGATCTATTCTCAAGCCTATGGTAATCTATGTACTAGGACCGGTTAATGAGTGTTTATCTTCCATTTCCTATATTGTTATATTTCATTTATACACCCGAGAGAGATGTGAGTATCCAAACACCCCATGTGAGGTGCTAGTATGTAATTTCCGTGCTTGTTATGACTTTTGCGGGGCTTATATGTGTTGTGGACCGTTTTGAATTAATGCTTCATGACCCCTAACTTATAAATTAATTGGCTAAAAGCACATTTGCTTGAGGACAAGCAAATAACAAGTGTAGGGATATTTGATAAGGTTTTAAAAGGTACCATTTTGAGGGGTCGTTTAAGTCCTTATTTGATCACTTTTGTATCCGTTATTGCTTAATATCGTTCCTTTTCACTTTTTAGGTCTCGTGAAGGCAAAATGCTGGAATGACACTTATTTGGACGAAAAGGCGCCAATATATGAAGAAAATGGCCAAAGTCAAAATCGAGACACTCACAGATGCTGAAAGTAGAAGGCGACGGCGTCTGGTGCTATTGGCGACGCCGTCCCAAAATTATTGTGACGATCCAGAACCCAAAACTCGTATTTTCAAGAGACGGCGTCTAGCGGTGGAAGAGTAGGCCGTCGCTACTCAGACGGCCTAGATGCAATCCAGACGACGTCAGAAGCTGAAGAGGACAGCGTCACGGACATAAGGTGACGCCGTCGCAAGGTTAACGTGGCCAAGACGAAACCCTAATGACGGCGACACGACGGCGTCACAAAACATAAGGTGACGCCGTCGCAATTGTAATCTTATATATAGAATCCGAATTTTTCAGTCTTTGGGTGGAGAGTCTTTGGAGTAAAAACCTAAAACCGAACCTAAGGTGTCTTGTACAGTATTTTAGGGTTTTAAACCCTATCTTACATCAAGATAAGTCTTTACTTCATTAATTCAATTATGTCTTTGATTATTTGTGTGTATGCTTGCATGTTTTCCATGTCTGGCTAATTTATTTGTGTGTTTGCTTAGGAAGTATGAAACTTAATTATTGAATATTGATTGGTTGTTTCTTATCTTAGTTGACTAATGATCTAGTAATGCGATAGGTCATTCGTTGTGTACTTAATGCTTGATTCATCTTTGTGAACCTTAGAGTATAATTACCTGAGTAGTTGTAGGCTAAACCATCCAAAGAGCGCCTTAGAGTAGGAGTTTATAATCCCTAGTGCGTTTGTAGACAAGACCCTTTGGTAACTTCAAAGAGTTAGGGAGAAACGCATACCCTACAACTTTAGACACACAACGCAACTAGGAATAAGACGTGACACTCAACCATCAATAGGAGATAATTAAGGAGTAATACAAACTAAGTAAACACATCTTTAAACTATCATACGAGCACACATTAATTAGACATAGACTCCCACAACCTTAGTTTAGATAATTAGATAATAGTAGAGTAATCGGTAGAAATACCAACCCCCCAAATCCAATACCCGAGATTCGTACCTTTCCATTTTCATAAAACATAAAAAGATAAAAAATAATCTTCCTCAACCTTAACCTTAGCGTAGTAACTCCTTACTAGCATTCCTATTCCCCTAGAGAACGATATCAATACCCGTGGCTTACCCTAATTACTACACTACAACGATTAGGTTCACTGCCTAGGGTGTTATAAAACTTGCTCGAAGAAAAGGAAGTTCCTTTGACCCCGAACGACGCGTGTAGCGTTATCAATACGGGAAGAGGTATCCTTTTGGAAAACATTTTGAAAAGAGATTTCTTTGTGTGAAGAAAACATTTATCCTTGAGAGAAAAGAAATAGGTATGCAATTACGTGTTTGCAAAAGGTACTTGCCTTGAAAAATAAGAGAAAACTATGAAAGTACGAGTTATAAGTAAACCTATCTTAGGTTTTGAAAATTCCCGTATTGCTTGTGAGTTGTGTGTGAAATAGAGATCCTAGACTCAGAAAGAAGAAGGCTAGTGTTTACATACCTTGTAGAGTTTAAAAAACTAATTAAGATGATTGTTCCATGAGACCAAGACCAAGACGAAGTAGGTTGAATTGTTCCCGCTTTAACGGTTTGGTAAGGACGTCAGCTATGTTGTCTTCGGACGCTACCTTCTCAATAGAGATGTTCACCTTTTGAACATTGTCTCTTAAGAAGTGATGACGAATCTCTATATGCTTGGTGCGAGAGTGCAATACCGGATTCTTGCTTAAGTCGATGGCACCTTTGTTGTCACATAGAATGGCTATGTCACTTAGGTGAATGTCGTAGTCAACTAACGGTTGTTTCATCCATAGTGCTTGTTGGCATGCTTTGCCGGCGGAGACATATTCGGCTTCGGTTGTTGTTATGGCCAATGCCGTTTGCTTCTTTGAGAAGCAAGATGTTAAACAACATCCCATAAAAGTACATACCTCACTTATACTTTTTCGGTCAACATAATCACCTGCATGGTCAGAATCTGCATATACAATTGTTTCTACCCCTGTACCCTTAGGATACCACAATCCTAATTGAGTCGTACCCTTAATGTATCTAAATATTCTTTTGACGGCTTCTAGATGTGATGTTTTAGGATCTTCTTGAAACCTAGCACATAGACAAACACTAAACATGATATCCGGCCGACTAGCCGTAAGGTAGAGAAGACTACCAATCATGAAACGGTATTTTGTGTTATCAACGGATTAGCCGTCTTCATCTTTTGTGAGTTTTGTTAGGATTTAGAAAATCCAGTCGTTAAAGTTTCGGTAACCTCAAGTATATGTAATCGTTAGAAAGCTCGTAGTCGTAGTTATTTAATGTTAGTTAGTATTTAGTTAAGTAACACATGGAGGACGGACGGGTCTTTACCCACTGTTTTGCTAGATCCACAGCCCGTAGGTGGCGTCTTGTGTAAGATACTATAAATACCCTCTACCTCCCAAGGTAGAGGGTTGGAGCTCATAATAAGATTTTACTTTCTCTCACTAGGTTCCTAAACCTATAAACTTTCTCTCTCTAAAACCTATAGTGTACGCCCATATTGGCTATGGTTTGATGTGTTTGTGAATTCCAATATGTTACAAATGGTATCAAAAGCCATGGTTTGATCATCTCTTTTACATGTTCTTGGATTTCTAGTGGTTTTATATGGTTTTTGGGGTTGAAAACGTTTAGTGGTATTTGCATCATTTGGACCATTTCTAGTGTTAAAGTTTGAATTTTGATTGTACTTTTGTGTTTAGAATCATCTTAAGTGCTTAGGTTTTGATTTGGAAGGCTTGAATCAGTGTGGTTGGGTAGTTTTTGGATTGAAAAGTGTTGCTTTTGATTATTTCTACCTATCGACTTGTGTCTTGGACTTGAGTTCTTAGTAGCGACTTGTCTCTACGTTCTTCAGCGACTTGTCTTTGTTGTGGAAGTGACTTGAGCACTAGCGATTTGTCTTTTGAGACAAAGTGACAGATAATACAAAGTAGTGGTCGTACTATTTTGGCTAGCGACTTGTCATCGTAGCGACTTGTCTTTACGTTCTTCAGCGACTTGACTTTGTTGTGGGAAGCGACTTGTGCTCTAGCGATTTGTCTTTTGAGACAAAGCGACAAATAGTACAAAGTAGTGGTCTTACTGTTTTGTCTAGCGATTTGTCCCTAGCGACTTGTTATTCTAGCAACTTCTGTGTCTAGCGATTTGTCACTAGCGATTTGTCTTCATAGCGACTTGTGTCACTAGCGACTTGTTCTTCTAGCGAGTTGTCACTCTAGCAACCTGTGTGCCTAGCGACTTGTCCATTGAAGCGACTTGTATACCTAGCGACTTGGGTTAAAGCGACTAGTCTTCAAGGTTTAAAGGGACTTGGTTAGTTGTTGTTTCTGATACGGTTTTCTCTTGATTTAGTAAAATCCCGTGAAAGAATCTATTTCCCGGTTTAATCATAGAGTTATAAAATCTCGTGAAATTTGTAATCATGTCTACCAACGTGCCTACAATCATCTCTTCTGTAGCTGAGGACGTTCAAGCAGCTGGATCAGATACTCGTCCACCTATGCTTGACAGTACTGATTATGACTCATGGGCTCAACGAATTAGGTTGTACTGTTTGGGAAAGGAAAATGGGGTTAACATTCTCAAATCAATTGATGAACGACCTTATCAGATTGAGACTACAAGAGACACACTTGAAACTATTGCGGATGGTACAGTGATCTTAGGTTTGGATAGACCAAAGATGTATGATTAGCTCAGTGATAAGGAGAAAAAGAGATACGATGCTGATATCAGGGCTTCAAACATTATACTTCAGGGTCTTCCAAAAGACATCTACAAGTTAATCAATCACAACACTAAAGACAAGGCAGTTTGGGACAATGTTAAGATGCTTCTCTCTAGTTCTGAATTGACCAAAGAAGACAGGGAATCTCAATTGTATGATGATTTTGAGAACTTTGAGATGAATCCTGGAGAAAGTATCACTGAATACTATGTGAGGTTCCACAAACTTGTGAATGATATGAGGAATATCAAAATGACCATGCCAAATATTCAGCTCAATTCAAAGTTTGTGAACAACATGAATCCCGAATGGCACAAATTTGTCACCTCAGTCAAGTTAAACAAAGGATTAAGGAGCACCAACTATGAGCAATTGTATGCTTTCCTACTTTAGAATGAGAAGCATGCTATGTTTGAACGAATGATTCTTGAAAAGTTCAAATCTAATCATGGAGATGCAAGCTCTTCAAATGACTCAACTGCATTCTACACCAATGTAGGGATTACTACAAAACCTTCACAAGTCATACCTACTGGAAATGGTAACCACAAACTCATTCCCGATCCAAGGTTCAAGCAACCTAATGCTGATGCAGTCATGGAACATTTCATCAATCAACTGGCTCTTATGGTTAAGCAAAATCTGAACCTCACTCCACACACTAACAATGAAATCTGAACTGCATCCAATCTTCACAATCATGCTATTGTCAGAGATGGTAAGATCATGGTGCAACAAGTGCAAGGAAGACTGTATGAACAAGGAAAAGGTGGAGTAGGTGGAGGGTATGTGGCTAGTCAGAACCGTGGAAGGAATGCAAATCAAGGACAAGGAAATCCAATCAAGTGCTACAACTGTGGTGGTGAAGGACATATTGCAAGGAACTGCACATCTCGAAAACGCCCTCAAAATGCAGAGTATTTCAGGGACAAGATGCTGCTAGTGCAAGCTCAGGACAATGGAGCGGTTTTGAATGAAGAAGAGTTGCTGTTTCTTACTGAGGGAAATGCCAAAACATATGATGCTGATGTGGATGAGCAGCCAATTCAGGAAATAGGTCACAATCATCAAAATGCCTTTCAAGTTGCTGACTGTGATGCATTTGACTCTGATGTCGATAATGAACCTACGGCCCAGACAATCTTCATGGCTAGCATTTCACCAATGGTCTCTCCAAAGGTCTCATCACTACAACGGGCTGGTCCATCCAAAGATTCAATCATTTCAGAGGTATTAAAACTATACGATGAAGTTGATGAGCAAAAGATACATAACAAAGTACAATCTCATGAAACTTATGAATCAGATATAGATAATGTGGGTAATAGTAATATTGTTACATATGATCAATATGTGATACAAAGTGAAAGTGAGATTATACCAAGTGATGCATCTTCTGCAATCAATGATGACTATGTTTTTTATGAATACACTGCATGTGCCCCTGATGATTTTGTTATCTCTGAACTGAATGCCTATAAAGAACAAGTTGCTATTTATGAACAACGTGCTAAGATTGAGTTAACTACCCGTGAGCAGGAAATGGATAACCAAATGCGTACAATTATTAGAAAAAGTTATTTTAGAGAATAAGTGTTAAAACAAGAGTTAAACTCCTTACAAGAAAAAATTTCTAAAACTGTTAAGCAAAAGCAAGAACATCAAGATAATGTTAAAGTGCTTAAACAAGAATTTAATGCTAAGGAATCAAAACTTTTGAATGATTTTTCCAATCTAAAAACTTTGAAAAACAAGCTTGAAAATAAGTTCTACGTACAAGGGAATACCATTCAGACTGCTCACATGATCACTAAGCACAAAGTCTTAAGCGATAAGCATAGTATTCCCCTAGTAGAGGAGCCAAATCCTGAGTATTGTAAAAAGGCTAAAACTTTCCATACGATTGTATATGATGGTAATGAGATCCTCAAGCCTAGGCAAACACCATCATGTATTGGAAGCACGAAAGAGGATAGAAAATTGGAAGATGCCTCTAGGGAGAAAATGGATAAGAAGCTAAAAGATTCTGAGTGTAAAAAGAAAAACTTAACGATCAAACCCCATGATTACACTAAAGAAAATTGGATTTCCCTGAAAATGTTTAAGCCTCAAACTCAATTAACCCCAGAACAAATTTTTTGGAAGAAAGACATGGATAAGCAAAAAGCAAATGTACTTGTTGAAACAAACACTCCCCTTAGGAAAGTGCGTGCAGCTACTGTGTATCCTCCGAATACACCAATGCATTTAGTTCCTAGAACTATTTCCACTAATAGCAAGACCTTAATCAGCATGTATGTTGTTTATCAACTATTCATTGATTTTGAGAAGACATGTAAGAAGAGAATCACACCTACATGGATAACTGAAGGGGAAAGGGGTTTTGAGCAAACTAAAGAATGCTATTTAACTGAGGTCATACATTTCTTTAAACAATTAAAAGGTCAATTTGAGAGTCTTCAAAAAGGAACAGACTAAGATATTAAAGAAATGGAAAAGGAATTTGATGCAATGATAGTTGAGGTCAATGATTATGAACGAGAACTCAAATATAATGAAATTGAAAGGAAGAATCTGCATATCTTAAATGAGAACTTAGTATTGAGTTTTGTGGCTCAAGATATGTTTTATACTGTTACTAAGCATTCTATTACTGCTTCTCAATTTCATGAATCATCTGTTGCTTTGAAAGTTTCCCATGATCGTGTCATTGAGCTTGAAAACAAAAACTCAGAACTAAATGAGAAAATTGACCAGTATGATCACGATAATTTGGTAAAACATTTTTCTAAGCTAGAAGTTGAACATTTTGACTTGCAACTAAAATATCAACATCTCAAAGAAAATGTCAAAACCTCAAACATCAAGACATCCTCAAATGTTCCTAATTTTGATGCAGTTTTTGAAATAAACAAACGTGACGAATAGATTCAAGCTCACTGTAACACGATTAGAAAGTTGAAAGCCTAAATTTCACAATTAAAGGGTGAAAAGAACAATGTGACTGGCTCCCAAATGCCTCCTCCTTTAGATTCTCAATTTTCTCAAAACTTTCATCTTCAAAATATCATTAACGTATTACAACAAGAAAATGAGAGTTTTCTTGAAGAAAATGAAAAGGTCAAACGACACTTCAAAGAGTTATACGATTCAATGAAAGTCACTCGTGACAAGAACAATGAAAAAATAACTTCGTTACAAAAGGAAATTGAGAATCTGAAGAGTCAGGTAAAAGGGAAAATGCCACTTGTCTTTAATGAGAATGTTGCATCAAAGTCATCTGCAGATTCTAAATATACTGTGACTGTTAAATACATTCCTCCTCATCTTAGAAATAACGAACTTGTGTTTCATAACTATTTCTTTCACCTTAAGGATAGTCTAGAATGTCTCCGTGAGATTGTAGAAGAGGATCACATAAATAAGCCACTTGATAGTGAAATTAGGTTTGCTTGCATACAGGCCAAACGATCTCAGGAGCTGTTAGAATGTTTAAGAGCAACATGTCCTAAATCCTTATGTGAGAAAGATAAAGCTGCGATGCCTTGTTCTATGCCTAGTGCTAAGTATGCAACCCATCCTATGCCCAGTATTAAGAAAGTGAACTTTATTGTGCCTTCAAGTAGCTCAGATCCTAGCACTTCTAAACCTGAAAAGCAAAAAGTAGCAATACCAACTAATGTTCCCATTCCCTCTACAGGAGTAAAAAGTGACACCAAAGCGAGCAGGTCAAAGCCTCAAGGCAACACAAAGAATGATAGGACCTTGCAAGCTAGGAATGTTTAGTGGAAGAGAGTAGAAGATCACCTTAGGAAGAATGAAACTATGTTGAATAAAACGAATCATGTTGATTCTAGTGTTAGCTCTAAGCATGCTGTAATTAATGCGAATTCTGCTACTCTTGGCAAAACATGTAATGATGATTGCTTGGTTTCTGTTACTAATCATGTATGTGGCGTGAATGATTTGATTAATTCTGTTAAATACCCAGTTAAAATCGTTAATGCCAACAATCATGTTAAGAAGGCTAGAAAGCAATGGTGGAAGAAGGTTAGAAAACATTGGAAACCCACGGGAAGAAAATTTAGCAATGTAGGTTATCAATGGATACCTACTGGCCGCAAATTTAATCTTAATGAGATGTGCCCTAAATTATCTAAGTCAATGCCCATTAGGAAATGGATGGCTACCGGTAGAACTATTCTTTTAAGAAGTGAACATACTTTTAATAGGTCTAATGCGTACACTAGTACTGCATCTACCACTAATGATTTTATTGACTCTGCTTCTGATGTGGATGTTCCAATATCTTTGTCTAACCAAGTGGAACCCATTATTGCATGGGGATCCCAATTATCCAGTTATCCATTCTTGTCTGTGTTCAACTGCAGGTCGTTCAAATCGTTCTGTGGTACCTGGACTCAGGCTATTCCAAGCATATGACTGGAGATCACTCGCGGCTCATGAACTTCGTGAGTAAATTCATCAGGACTGTTAGATTCGGGAACGACCATTTTGGTGCAATTATGGGTTTTGGAAATAATGTTGTTGGTGATAGTGTAATCTCCAGGGTATATTATGTTGAAGGTCTTGGTCATAACCTGTTCTCTGTTGGTCAATTCTGTGATTCCGATCTAGAGGTGGCTTTTAGAAAACATACTTGTTTCGTTAGAGAACTTGATGGTGTGGAACTTTTAAGAGGTACACGTGGCACAAATCTATACACCATCTCTATCGAAGACATGATGAAGTCTTCTCCAATCTGCTTGTTGTCAAAGGCTTCGAAAACAAAGTCATGGTTATGGCACCGTCGTCTCAATCACTTGAACTTCGGCACCATTAATGATCTTTCCAGAAAGGACCTTGTAAGAGGCTTACCCAGATTAAAGTATGAAAAAGATCATCTTTGTTCAGCATGCCAATTGGGAAAAAGCAGGAAATATGCCCACAAACCCAAACCTGCAAACTCAGTTATGGAAGTTCTTCATACTCTTCATATGGATTTTTGCGGACCAATGTGAGTGCAAACGATAAATGGGAAGAAATATATTTTAGTCGTTGTTGATGACTACTCTCGATTTACTTGGGTTAAGTTTTTGAGGACAAAGGATGAAACTCCATATGTCATCATCAAACTTATCAAGCAGCTGCAGGTTCGACTTAACAAGACTGTTAGAATTATTCGAACAGACAATGGCACTGAGTTTGTTAACAAAGACCTAAGTCAATTTTATGAAAGCATTGGAATCAGTTATCAAAGAAGTGTTCCACGCACGCCTCAATAGAATGGTGTAGTTGAAAGACGAAATCGGACCCTTGTTGAAGCTGCAAGAACTATGCTAATTTATTCAAAGGTTCCAATGTTTCTTTGGGCTGAAGCCATTGCCACTGCTTGCTACACCCAAAATCGTTCCCTCATACACTCCACTCATGGAAAAATTCAATACGAACTTGTCCATAAACAAAAACCTGATCTCTCCTACCTTCGTGTATTTGGTGCTTTGTGCTATCCAACGAATGACGGTCAAGATTTAGGTAAATTAAGAGCTAAGGCGGACATTGGAGTTTTTGTGGGTTATGCACCAAACAAGAAGGGTTACCGAATCTACAACAAAAGAACTCGAGATATCATGGAAACTATTCATGTCACGTTCGATGAGCTGTCTGGGAAAATGGCTCCAGGACAATCAAGTTCTGGACCCGCATCACAACCTTCATTAAGTAGTCCCATTAGTTCTTCTCTTGTACAAAATCCCTCACCAGCAATTTCATATGTACCCCCCTTCGGAAGATGATTTGAAGAAATTATTTGATCCAATGTTTGATGAACACTATGAGCCTACTGCTAATGATCAGTCAAATACATCAACAGAGGCTGTGTCTAACCCAGTTAACGTAGATAATCCATCAATTTCTATGTCATTGAGTCAAGATGCACCTACTGATGATCACTCAGTCTCATCATTAAATCCTCAATCATCGAGTGTACATCATGGAATTTTCTCTGGAACCTATGATGGAGATAACCCCTTTGCTACTCCCGAAGATGCTCCCTTTGAGAACATATTTACTCCTGAACCATCATCAGAACCATCTTCATCAGGGGAAAACGACTCTGCTACTTCAGTTCCTCAACAACAACCACACGAACACCTTATAAAATGGACACATGACCATCCATTGGACAACATCATTGGAAACCCCTCTCGTCCAGTATCCACTCGTAAACAACTTGCAACTGATGCCTTATGGTGCTTCTTCAACTCAGTACTATCTAAGATCGAACCAAAAGACGTTAAAACTGCCAAGAGTGAAGACAGCTGGTTCGATGCCATACAAGAAGAAATTCATGAGTTCAATCGACTAGATGTATGGGAATTAGTACCTGCTCCTGACTGTGCTATTATCATTGCTCTAAAGTGGATCTTCAAAGTAAAACTTGATGTGCATGGTAATGTGTTAAAGAACAAGGCTCGATTGGTTGCAAAAGGATACTGTCAAGAGGAGGGTATTGACTTTGAATAATCATTTGCTCTAGTTGCACGTATTGAGGCAATCAGAATCTTCCTGGCTAATGCTATAAGTAAGAACATGGTAGTCTATCAGATGGATGTAAAGAAGGCTTTTCTTAACGAAGATCTTAAGGAAGTTGTATACGTCAGCCAACCTGAAGGTTTTGTGAATCCAGAGCATCCTACTCATGTCTATCGCTTGAAGAAGGCCCTTTACAGTTTGAAGCAAGCTCCAAGGGCATGGTACGATACGCTATCAAGGTTTCTTCTATCTAATGGATTCAGCAAAGGAGCAGTTGATCCGACATTGTTCACTAGAAAGTCAGGCAAACACTTAATACACGTTCAAATCTATGTTGATGATATTATTTTTGCCTCGACTGACCCCATTGAATGTGACCGTTTTTCTAAGGAGATGGGCTCCAAATTTCAAATGTCAATGATGGGACAAATGTCATTTTTCTTGGGATTACAAATTTCACAAAGTCCCGGAGGCATTTTTATCAATCAATCTAAATATGCTAATGAGATTTTAAAGAAATTTAGATTTGATTCTTGTGACCCTGTTGACACTCCCATGGTGGAGCGTACTAAACTGGATGAGGACCTCTCAGGGATCATGGTTGACCAGACTAAATATCGTAGTATGATTGGGTCCCTGATGTACCTTACTGCCAGTAGACCAGACATTCTGTTCGTTGTATGCATGTGTGCTAGATACCAGGCTAAGCCTACCAAAAAGCACCTTGAAGCGGTTAAACGGGTCTTTCGGTATCTCCAAGGAACCATCAACATGGGACTTTGGTACCCAAAGGACACCGGTATGTCACTAACAGCCTATGCAGATGCTGACCATGCAGGATGTCAAGATACACGTCGAAGCACGTCAGGAGGTGCTCAGTTTCTGGGTGATAAGCTTGTGAGCTGGTCTTCAAAGAAACAAATGAGTACTTCTATATCCTCTACAGAGGCAGAATACATAGCCATGTCATCTTGTTGTGCTCAAATCCTATGGATGAGATCCCAATTATCTGACTATGGCTTTGAATTCAACAAAATCCCTCTGTATTGTGATAACAAAAGTGCCATTGCTCTCTCATGCAACAACGTTCAACATTCAAGAGAAAAGCATATCGACATTCGACATCATTTCATCAGGGAGCAAGTGGAGAACGGTGTGGTGGAACTTTATTTTGTGAGGACTGAATACCAGTTAGCAGACATCTTCACCAAAGCTCTTCCTAGAGAACGTTTTGAGTTTATCCTTCCACGACTTGGTCTAAAGAGTCTACAACCGGAAACACTCAAAAGTCTTCAAGAGGAAGACGAGGAGTAAAAGTTTTTCTTCAACCATCTCTTGTATATATTTATTCAAAAAGCAAAATACAAAATTATAAAACCTACAAAAGAAAATAGAAAAATATAAAACTTCAAAAAATCCATAAAAATCAGAAAATCTTTGAAAAAGCTAAAAATATTTTCCCATCTTTTCTTTTATTCGATTTCATCTACGGTCTTTGTGTTGTCATTCAAAGAGTGACACGGGTCTTTAGATGAAGTTCGAATGTACATAATTTATTTAAAATATATATATATATATATATATATATATATATATATATATATATAAATATATATATATATATATATATATATATACTAGCAGGGTACCCGCGTCTAGCGACGGCGGTGTATGTTCGAAAAAATCTACGTGTGTTAATTATGAGCGCATATTTGTTTATCTATGTCGTTTAGAGGTAATAGTAAGGTAACGACGCATAGCGACAACTTCTAATAGTTAATGTGTCAGTTTAATCATGTTCGGTGGCAACGCTTAAAACATTATTAGTTTAAATATGTGGGTAGAACCGGTTTCCTTTGATTACATAAACAGGGTTACGACTGAAATAAGTAAATGATTAACATTTTTCGTCACTTTTCACTTGAAACTCTCTAGTATTTAATAATAAAAGTGACTTTTACAATTTGTCTGCTTTGACATTTTATTATCGATAGAACTTCACAACAAATATACCTTGTGATTTCCTAATAAATGAAAGTTTAAAATTACAAATCTTTTTTCATCCAAAAATTAAAAATAAACCCCGTCTTTGAATTAATGCAATTCGTCTCTTTTTTAAATGTGTAGTTACGTACTTACGTGTATGCCATTCTTTTGTTATATATACAGACCATAATCACAAAAATTAAGTTGTTGTAGTTCGCAAATAAAGTTCTCTAATTTGTCTGGCATATTTGTATGTTAGTTAGTGTATGTCTAGTTGGTCTTGCATGTCACTTGTGTCTATTTATGTGTTATGTCTCGTGTCCCACATGTGTCTATTTGATTGTCGGTTATCAAGTCCGAGTCCTCATATTAGTAGTCGAGTTCTCCGATTGTTGGAGATATGTATAACTGAGATTTATAATTTTATATAAACGTGAAACAAATTACGAAAAGTCATACAAAGCAACATTTCAAACTCCAATGATGTCTCGAAAATTAGGGAAGCATTTTTATACTTTTAACATTAGATACAAATAGTCCAAAGATTCCGCCTGTCGACTGTCAAAACTTTTACTTTTAACATTAGATACGAATAGTCAAAACATTCCGCCTGTCGACTTTCAAACTTTCCTCGAGCCCATGAAAGTTTACATGAAAATTTATCATTTCCATTTTTTTTTTCAAATTATCAACTAACATATGGTGGAAAAAGTACTCTCGTGACATGTGGTGGAAAAAGTAACATACAAATTTGGAAATTCAATTACGAAAAACATGAACCCAATTTTTGTTATTTTAAAGTTAGCAAAAAATACACTAGAAACTCATGTAAAAACCTATTTTATGTGATTGAATCTTTGAAAGCCCAAGTACTAAAATCATAACCATCATGTCCATGTAAGTATCATAAGCCTCAAAATCTTGGGTTCAAAAGAGTTAAGTAAAAAACTTCAAATCTAACAAAATGAATAAAAGAGATGATACTAAAAAGATAACCACACATCTCCGGCAAAGGTCCTGCAACGGCGGATTCCGTGAAAGGAATCGACGGGGCGACTATAAAAAAAAAAATCTTTAAAACTCAGAACTTTAAAACCAAATTCTACAATACCTTTAAAACTCAGAAAATACCTTTAAAACCAAATCTTTGAAATAATTTAAAACTCAGAACTGTAAAAAAAATCTTTAAAACTCAGAACTTTAAAGTTGGTTATAGAAAATACCTTCAAATTTTACATAACTTTAAAACCAAATCTATACAAATTCTATAACCAACTTTAAATAAACTTTTTAACAAATATAGTTCACACAAAAACTTTATAACAAATATATTAAGATTACTTTAGAAAGGAAGTATACACTTTCCAGTGGCAAACACTTATATTTCCAGCGGTGAAAAAGGCAGCGAAGGCGGCGGCAGGCTGCTGCAAGCGGCGGCTGAGATAAAAAATGATAAAAATGTTATAGAAACTCAGATATGCAAATATATAGATCTATGAAAAAAATAAGAAAAAACGTCAAAAAATAAAACCACTTGAGGGTTGGTCTCGATGGTGAGGGTTTTGTAGTGGAGACTTAAGGTGGTGGTGGGGGTTCGTTGTTGGTGGCTTTATGTGAGGGGTACGGTGGTGGAGGGTCAATATGATGACGGGGTTTCATGGGTGGAGGGATTTCCTGGTGGAGGGGTTTGTGGTCGTGGGCCTTCGTTGGTGGTGATGCGGTTTAGTGGAGGCGGCGGTGATCAGTTGGTAATGATGGCATTGGCTAGTGGGTCGGCATGTGTTTTTTATTTTAGAGAGAGAAGTAAAAGGGAGATGTGAGGGTATGAGTGAATGTGTGTTATGGTAGTTTATATATGATTTTAGGTTCGGTGGCTGAATCTTAAATTTAGGTTCGGAGTGAGGTTCGGTTTTAGGTTGTGTTTATTGCTCCATTTAAAGGAGTATAGATATATATATATATATATATATATATATATATATATATATATATATATCGAGGGAAAGAAAAACAAAAGGTTTATAGTCATTTCAGACTGTACCCCATTTTTTTTTAAAAGAAAGAACAAAGCCATACTTTATCTTATTTTTCAAATCTCATGCTCTGATTTTGAAAACAAATGTTTGTCACCATAAAGACAAATGTTTCCTTCACAAATATTTTTCCTTCTATAAATTCTTCTGAAAAATATTTTTTATCTAATGAAAACTAAATAGCTTTGAAAAATAACTCGGACTCAATTTTTGAAAATCATCTGGACTTGAGATTTGTCAAAATCTCTATCTCTCAATCAACAACTTATGTCATTGATTGAGGGGAGAATGATTTCAATTAAATCAAAAGGTTATTTGTCATACAATTGGTTCAGACCAAGGCTTATGTCATGTTTTCAAAAGATACTCAAGCATGTTTAATCGTTGGAGTTTAAAGTCTCAGATTTGATCCTTATCGGTTAAATGTTTTCATAAGAAAGTCACAATTCTCCTCAAAAGCTTTCAAAATCAATTTAAATCTATAGAGATCACAAATCTTAAATTACTTGAAAATTGTGATCGGGGGAGAATTTGTGATTTAAATTGGATATAAACTGATAATTCGATAACTGGTTTTATAAGTGATTAGCAAGCTCTCCTCCCTACATGTGCCAAACGATTTCGAATTTTCCAAGCACATGTTAAGGGGGAGCATCTATATCAAACCAAAAAGGATTGAAACGTGATTGATTTGTCTCTAAGTGTAGGTTTTCCGTAATATGTGCAAAACACTTTCGAATCTCGATGCACATATTGAGGGGAACAACTTTTTGAAAACCACATCCTTTCCCAAAAATATCTTTAACTAAGTATGAAAAATACTAATCTTGATCGGGAAGGTGATGTCGATATTTTTAGAAAATGTTAATCAATGAATTGAATTCTTCCTCTTGCCTCCATATGCCAAAACGATTTCAAATATACGATGCACATGTTGAGGGGGAGCTCTTTTTCTGAAATATCAAAAACAATCCAGGTACAAAATGCTTTGATAATATATCACAAGTACCTGGATTGATTTTCAAATGGTTTTCAATTGGTTCCAATGGCAGAAGAACAATACCAAAAAGACCGACCACATTTACTTTATGTATGGAGATATAAGGATGGTTAGGTTAGGTATTCGTTCCCACGATCCCGCCAGAGCCGGAGGGATCTACCTAAGGACAATCCACTAGATAGTGTAGAGTCCTTAGGTATGATGAAAAAAGGAGAAAAGTGAGAAATGGGAAGAGTGCGGACTGAGATAGAGCTAGAACTGGAATAAACCCAACAAGGTTCTAGTAATGAAGTCTCGGTAAGCACTGAAGGGGTTGAAGAATGAAAAAGAAATGAATGTGAAAAGGGTGAAAAGAAATAGCCCTCCAATTATTCAACCTTAGGGCAGAAACCGGGTTCAATACATATGCTACTGGTTGTTACTAAGGTAACGCAGGTATTAAAGACAAGATGTCATGTACCCAGTGACGCACTGTACTACAACTTCCCAAGCTACTCAAGTTCCTCTTAAAAGGACTTGTTTCATTCTCACGGGGAACCTACATTATCTATCGACTTTCTCTTAGAGATGGTTGATATTGAAGACGGAGACCCTCTCCCTAGTCTCCGGCATAGGAACCAAATGTGCACTATTGAGTCTAGAGCCACGAGATCATCAATAAATCTGATTAAGGACACAATCAATGAAGGCTCAATGTTTCACACAATGTGGAAAGTGAGAATATATCTTATGAGTCCTACGCATTATCCTTGTGGTATTGCCAGAACATCTGAGTGATATGCAAACATATTCACAATGATGATGGAAAGCATTCTAGAGCCAACATCAAACAAGCTCTTGGTACGTGGCATGTGAGATCTATCCAATAGATCGACCATGTGACAACTGAACAGAAACAATGGGGCGATCCAAAATTATGAATCAATCCTGGTTCACGTATTGGATTGACAGATACCTTTGAAAAACCGGTCGTTGTGCTTAAAAATTCTTTTCTCTAGCACATCGACTGTGTATTAATATTTCAAAAATAAAAGGTATTTATGATTGATAACTGATTTTTCTTAAAACTTTCATTGTATTGCAAAAACACTTTATATTGAGCAGTACACGATCGCTTTTCAAATCTCTTTTCATCAGTCAGTGAATCTCAATTTGCTGGTTCACTCACTCCGTGTTGTCTTTTTTGAGACGTTCCGGTTTGAGAACGACTAGAGCAGCTGCGAAACCCTATCAAGGAGATTCTTCGGAATTATACCTGATCACAGGCAGTACTTGTACTGATCAACAGGGAACCGTGGGCCGTGTACCTCAATTCAACGAAAGTGATCAAAGACACTTTCGTGCGCTTTTTGCTAACTGTTGTATGCAGGTACACCAAACGTTTGCAGCTGATCAGAATTGAGAGGTCAATCCATTGTTGCATGCTCACACAACACATTCACTTCGAAATTGATGAGTGTCTAAATACTCATCATTTTTGTACAAAATAAACTGCAAAATCATCTGAAAACACTCAGAAACACATCAAAATGATCAAAATATCACAAATCAGTGTTTTATGTGTTTTAAATGCAAAAATATCAAAATCAGATGAAAAACATATCAAATTTGCAAAAATTGCAGTTTTAGTCCCCCAAGTTTCAAAAATTGTCAAAAATAGTCCCTGAGCCAAAATTTCAGAAGAAAAATCACCAAAGGTCTTTTTAAAATCATAAATTGTCATATTTAGTCCTTTGGTGGAAAATCTAAAAGTTTTGAGAAAATTACAGTTTAGTCCCTGAAAATCCAAATTGGTCAAAACTAGTCCTTGGAAATTTCAAAAAATGTCAAAATCTACCCTTGGATTATTAAACTTGGCAAGACCAACCCTTTGACTCAATCTTCATAACTTACATGTTTGGTCCTTGGGAATTGGAGCTTTACACATTTGGTCCTTTGGTTTTGAGATATTACACTTGTGGTCCTTTTGTATTAATAATCCCACTTAACCAAACCGGACCTAAATATACCCAAGCCCAAAACTAAACCCCTGGCCCAATCCCTTTACCCGGTCCATACACCCAACCCGACAACCAAACCCAGTGTTTAAACAAAAACACCCCGCCCCCTACTTGTCTTCCCCGACAAAGTAGCCTGCAACCCCAACAATTTTGTTCCTCCATCTCCCACACCACCTACACCAGCCCCTCCCCTACAACCCATTGTCCCCTCCATCATCCACACTCAACCTCAACCCACTGCCAAATACAATTTTCCCGCCAAAAAAATGCTCAATGGCCAGGATTGCCTTAAATCATCCAAGGGCCAGGAATGAAGGTGGGATTTAATCAGTGATGATAGAGGAAGCAGTGGGACTATAAAAAAGGAAGAGTGAAGCAAGAAACAAGAGTAGTTAGTTTTATAAAAAATTCTTCTTATGTCGTTTTTTTTTATTCATGTCTTAGTTTAATTACAATGTTGTGATTTCAGTTCATTTGTACTTCCTTTAAGTTAAAATACCATTGTAAGCCACTTTTGAGCATCAATTCTAGTTTTCATATCATTTCCAAGTTTATGAGTTACTGTTGAAAAATTGAGTTCTCAAATCTGTTGTTAAAGCTTCTAATAACATTATATTTAGTTCATTCATGTTTGTTTAAGCTTGTTAAAGCTTTTCATAAGCTCTTAATTCAGTTTCAAGCATTTTGGCTCAGGGTCAACAAAAGTCAAATTGAGCATTAATCTGGGTTTGGAAATGATCACTGGTGTTGCAGACTTGGATTTGGGTTTAAAATAGATCAGGTTAGTTTAAGTTTGAGTTTGGTTTAGTCTGCAAATCAGCTGGAAACCTGTGAGTAGTTACTTCACTTTTGATTTTCAAGTCTACTTTGTATTTCATGCTTATTCTTGCATTTGTGATCATTGGTAGTTTTAACCTGTTTAAGTAGTTACATTTAGGTTATATAAACTTAGTTTGACCCTTCTTGCTAGCTGGTTTAGTGTTTAGAGCATTTTAATTACAAAACAGATTTTAAAGGTGTGTTTGGTTCAGTAGTTTATACTGCATTATGGGTCAGTTCTTTGGTTGGTATTTGTTGCATCATGCTTGGTTAGGTTACTCTAGTTCATATATGTCTTACTTTTGAACTTGTAACATCAAATAGTCAAATTCATTTGTAAACTGATCTAGAATCTGTGTCTGTTAGAATCAGTAGCTCATAAGTTGCATATTAGCTTTAAACTGGTAGATCTAGCTTAGAGTTATAATCATTAGTCTTATATCATCATAATCAGTCTAATAATTTGGATCAAATTTGAGTTTGGTCAAAGTTTCATGTCTGTTCTTCAAAAGTCAAATCCTGTCAAAACAGTTTTGTACCAAACTTTGTGAATCAATATTTGATTCATCTCTGAGTTTTAGTGTTTCAAATTTTGGAATTTACAAGTTCAACTGGTCTTATATTGAAAACATCTTTTTGCTTAATCTGGTCTAGTTATCTTAAGCTCTAAATAAGCTATTCAAATCAGCTGTGTCTCCCCTGTTCACACTCAGTACATTGCTGAGTGTGAAGCAGGCTACTTGCAGCTTGAACATTGAGTTCAATTCAGAGAGTTATAAGCTCAAATTTGGTCTAATCATAGTTTGCCAGGTGGACTTGAGGTCTGCTTATTTGGTTTTCACTCTAGCTTACTGATTAAGCTTGTGCATAAGCTTAAACTTAGGCTTAATTACTGTTTGGCTAGAGTAGCAGTTTAGCTTAATTCATTGAACTGAGCTTAGAACTTGTTAGGAGTAGATATAATCAGTAGCTATTAGCTTATTTTAGCACTAGTTAGCTTTAGTCTCTGTTTGGTTGCCTATATAGCTTGTTAGCTTATTTTGGTAGCTTATTCTAGTATCAGTTGCACTACATCTTTCAATTTTCACACATAACCTGTTGTTTTCTTATTTTTCATAGATTCAGAATAAGATTTTAGTATTTTCCTGAAATTTTCATTAATTTTGGTCACTGTTTAGTATTTTTCTTATTTAAAAATAGTTTTTAATCATTTTAAAATAGCTTTTATTGCAAATAATTGAGAAAAAGTTCCAAAAAATAATTTTTCATTTTTTCCTGTTTAAGAAAAATATAAAAAGCATAAAAAAGATTTTTCCCTATTTTTCTCCTTTTATTTAGTATTTTTCATAATTTAAATTAGATTTAAATAGATTTAAATTCCTAGAAAATAGAAAAATAATCAGAAAAATACAAAAATAGTTTTGAAAATTCTATTTTGATATTTTAGACTTTTCCAAGTCTTAATCTTATTTTTCTAGCCTTATTTCCTATTTTCTTATATTTTAGGTAATTAATTAGTAGTTAAAAATAGTTTTTAATTAGATAATTAGGTTTAAAAATAGTTTTCTTTTTCTATAAATTTTCTTTTATCATTAGGATTGTAAAAACATCATTTTCATATTTTTAGGGTTAATATTGCATTAGTTTCACGTTTTTAGTTGTACGTCGCGTAGATTTTAAATTCAGTTTCGTAAAAACATAAAAACAAAAACATCATTTTAATTGTAGTGATAGCGTTTATTTAATAGATTTTATCTTTTTTAATTTCCTCTAATTTGAATTTAAGTCTTTGTATCTGTTTGATATTTCTGTAGTCATAATAATCTCAAATTCCCTTTATCGTTCAAATTTCTCGATCACTAGACGTTGATTGATCCATTGCATAGCTCGCTGGGACATAACGACCCGGGGAGACCCTATACTCCTCAGATCTTCATTGATTTCGTGCTTAAGCTGTTTTAAGTTTTCTTACGCTTGCGTGAGAGAACTTGACGGTTTTGCGCGCATCAAATTTTTGGCGCCGCTGCCGGGGAGCTGTGCTGATTATCTTCCGTTTAGCAGATTAGTAATTTGGATATTCACTCTTTGTCTATACCATCTGTATGTATTTATATTTTCTTATAAAAATCAAAAATCCAAAAAGATTTTCATTCTTTGTTTTTACTAATATTTATCCAAAAATCCAAAAATATTCATCTTTACCCTCTAATCTGTTTAATTCTCCATTCCTTTATCCTCCAATCTGTTTAATTCTTCATCTCTTATCCCTCTTAACCGTTTAATTCTTGATGTCATGGTTTTCAACATGTTCCTGGTGTGGAGGTCCATTTAACGGTGGAAATTGTCGGCGATGTACCAATGTGGGTTTCGGAGACAAGTTTGTCGGTAATCCCGATCCCATTTCAAATAATGAAGCACCCGATTTTTCCTACCTACCTCCACACCCCCAGTACGAATCCCACTCATGCGAGTTTTGTGGGAATGATTCTCATTACGGTTTTGATTGTCCACCACAGGTCCCGCTTGTCTATGAGCCGGAACCATGTTACAATCAGAACTTTGGTGAAAGTTATTTTCCCAATTATCTCTGTTGTGAGAATTGTGGGGGTCCTCATGCGACTTTTGAATGTCAGCCGGTGAATCAAAATTTTCAAAATTCCAATTCTCCCGGTTTTGACAATTTCCAACCCCCACAGTATTCCATCAGTCATCAGACTTCCGAGCCTTCACATCATTTCAATGATTACGAGGAGTGTAATCTTCCTCAAAGTTCTGAAGAAATACGCATTCGAAAGAAACTGCAAATGAAAAGAATGGTGTGTAAGCTTCAGCAGATGAATATAAGAATCAGATATGATGACGATGATGATGAGGATAGTATTCAAATGAAGGAATACTATGATTACGACGAGGAGAGTGTTACTCAATTGAACGATCTTATTTCTCAACTCCCTCAGTCTATTGCTATCACACCTATCTTACCTATTATTGCTTCCAAAGACTCTCTCATAATGGAGGATGATCATCTCAGCACTATTTCGGAAACGGAATCGTCTAGTGTTGAGGATCTTGTCCCAATCCCAAGTGAGTCTGAGGATATATCCGATAGTGATTGTGATTTGCCTTTTTGTGATTCTCTCGACATTTCTGAGGTTACTTCCGGGATTTTCTCAAATCCTCTTTTTGAATTTAATAATGACTACACTTTTGGGAAAGTAAATCCTCTTTTCGATGAAATGTCTGAGGCCGATACAGAGACCATCACGGAAGTGGTGGAAATTGCTAGCTCTCAGAGCACACCACTTGTCCCACCTCTGTTAGGTCACTAGTTTTACAACACAAGCTTATATAGAAAGAGATAAGGCGATTGAACAAGTATCAAACACACACACAAACAATATAAGACACGGTTATGCGTAGGTGAGTGAATGAAGAGAAAACTTGAACAACCAACCCTCAAATGAGGGTTTACAATAGTTTATATAGGCAAGGAGCTAGGGCAACACTCCCTCTCCTTCCCTATTCCTTATTGGGCTTGGGCCTCAGCTTATGGGCCTTCTACATAAGCTGGACCTTAAACAAACATAAAGGCCAGAATAAAGCTACCTATCACATATGAAATATAAATACTTGAAATACTGTTTAGGAGTGATTCCAACAATCTCCCCCTCAAGTATATATATGAATAACGGTGAAGGCGTTGATGTAATAGTAGCTGTGACGTCTTCTGACATTCTCCTTTCTTGTGAGAAGAATTGCCTTGGTTCGAACAATCTCCCCAGTGTAGAGAGATAGTTATCTTTGTGCAGTTTTGCTTTGACGTCATCATTAACTTTGTTCTTTGATTTATTGTTCTTTGTGGTGAAAGTGATAGTATGTTGTTGTCAGCATCAGTCTGCCTCAGGTCTGCTTCGCTGCTCCAGTGTCTCCACGTCATTCTTCAACATGCTCACACGCTCTTTGACGGTGGAAATCAATACTGATGAAGTTCTGCAAGTCTTTGACTTTGTAGATTCTTTGATTGAAGAAGAATCATTCTGACTGTTGTGTTGCTTTTGAATAGAACTTCCATTAGTAATGAAGTTGGCGTGAGCATGAGAAGAATCAGCACGATCATCCCGCTCCGGAGCTTCCATAAGAAGAAAACATTTCAAACGGTTAGTGATAAACGGTTTCCGGCACTTACAAGTTTGAACTTCGAGGGTGTTAACAGCATAGTGTGAAAACACAACTCTAATTCTTACAAAGGCCGTTCCTGAACTGGAGTCCCACAAGTGAGATAACGCGACGTACCGAAGTACATCTACAGTTCAGATGAGTCGCTGAGGTACACCGAAGCATCACCTCACGACTGTAGACCGTTTGAGACACACTCCGCGTAATCCACGGGGAGTTACCGAAGCGACCTGCTGTCAGGGCTGTTTGATGTTGACCCTGGCAGGAGTTTCCATTCAATCACTGAGGATCACAGATGTGAACCTCTCATAAATGTTCTCGACAGATTGCTAAGATCTGTGAAGGACTCGATATGAACCACTGAATCACTGAAGATCTTATTTGTTGATCAACAAGTGATTAAATGTCAAGTGTTCCTAAGAGATCTTTTGATGAATCTCGTGGCTCTAGACTCAACAGTGCGTTTTGGTTTTCCTGAGCAGAGACTAGGGAGAGGGTCTCCTTCTTCAATACCAGCGATCTCTAAGAGAAAGCCAATAGATTATTTAGGGTTCCCTGTGAGAATGAAACAAGTTTCTGTTGAGAGAAACTTGAGTGGCTAAGAAAGTTTAGTGCATGCGTCACTGGGTCCATGACGACTTTTAATCTTCAATACCGGTGTCACTGAGTGACAACCAGTAGCATATGAATTGAACCCGGTGTCTGCCCTAAGTTGAATAATCTGGAGGGCTATTTCTTTTCACCCTTTACTTTGCATTTCTTTTTGATTCTTCAACTCCTTCTTTCTCCGATTCTCATTTTTTCCTTTTTACAATCATCCCTAAGGACTTCTAACACTAACTAATGGTAGTGTCCTTGGGTAGATCCCTCCGGCTCTGGCGGATCATAGGACGGTTATTCCTAACCTTAGTCACCTTATAACTCCATGACTAACCTATGTTTGCCATTAAAACCACTGTAAGTGAAAAATATCTCTCAAAGGGTTTGTAGATGAAAAAACATGTTTGAACCACAGTGAGAGATAAGTTTTTGCATAAATACTCCCCCTTCACATGTGCTTAATAGTTTTAATGGTTAACTGCACAGTGAGGAAAGAGCGCGCACTTTTTGAATTGATCCACTAACGATAGACAATCTCCCGCGAGACACGGTTACGTTGAGTAGTTAAAGAGATACATTGTCAGTTTTTAGGTGACAACTAGCTCTAATAACTACCTTGAAGGTGTAGACAAACCTTGGAAGGTTGCCAAACCCGTCAGAGTTCATGTCTATCAAAAGTTTCTCGAATGGTACTTTCTACTCAGACAAGTCCTTTGCGAGACACGTTTACATCACTAGTGAACTAGCTTGAAATTATTACCCGTCCAGGACAAGTCTTTTCGAGTTGCAGACAGTTAAGGATCGTCAATTCATTGGTTAAGTCTTTGCACACGAGGAAGCCAAGGGGCTTGCACATGTTGCTTTACAAAACATATTTCTTATCACACAATTTTCTCCCCCTCAAAAATGGCATATAAGATGTTATTTTTGAAACATTTTGAGAATAAATATGACCATTTTGAGTGTTGCGGGAAGAGTGACCACTGTGAACAATTTTTGAACAAAGTTTTCATCAAATACTCCCCCTCAACTAGTGATATAAACGGTTGAGGTTTTGAAATCATATGGGGAAGTACTTGTCCTTTTTGAGCAAAACCTTGAAAAGTGAAAGGTTTGATAGGTTTTACTCAAAAATAAGAAGCTTTCGCTCCTTTTATAAGGATTGTGGCACTGAGGCGTACCACAGGGTCCTTTCTTGACAATTGCGGGTTGTACACTGTTATGTGTGCACAAGCCATCCACATATATAAACATTCATCCAAAATTATATGAAGGAAACAATTCAAAGGGTACCAGGAAGTGCAGTGATGTTCCCAGGAGTGCGCACTGGGCGTTGAAAGCCGGTGATGTTTATCCTGGGTCTACCACCAACATAGCTCTCCAGGCGTCTGAACTGATCCCTTCTGAACAACCGTTCATCAATCATAGTGATGATACGCCTCACATTCCTCCTGTCCTGAGAGTTCCAGCGCTTAGGATTCCCAACCTTCAGACGTATATCCTTCAATCTGTACGCCAATCCATCTCTAACCATCTTCAAGGTATGATCCCCTAATTTGTGGAGCTCACTACACGCCATTAAGCAGTTTCTGCGAAGTTCACTGCGGTAAACAATGCCGAAAGGTTTGCTGATGAGCGTGAGTTGTGTGAGCTGGTTGATGTCAGGAAGGTCAAGCTGTGGTGGAGTGAAGTTTACACGTTTCTGATATGATTCAACAGCCATCTGGATATCTTCGACACGTTCTTTGATCACAATGCGTCTAATGAAGATGAGAAGTGACTTGATAAATTCACGTTGAACTTCAGTCGAGAACTGTCTCATACGACCCTGTACTTTGGCAAGGTACATGTCTTCGATGTCGTTGAGTGACAAGTTCTCAAAGTCAGCTTCTGAGAATTCATAGTCCTGTTCATCTTGTCGTTTGACTATGATATTCTTCAAGAATGTGTAGTCCCACTTAGACTTGAGATCAATGTGTTTGATGGCCACGATGTCCTTAGAGCTGTACACTGCATGTTGAGACTTCTGAACCAGGCAGCTTCTGTAGTAGATTCGTCGGCGTTCAGGCCAATGATGAATCCCATACAATGCATCTTGGTCGTATGCTTGCACGTTGTCAGAAAACAAGTGAGTTGCACGTTCCTCGATAGCTATGCAGTTTGAGTAACAAGCCGCTGGGAATGGAAGAGTCAAAGATGTAGCGTATTTTCGTGAACCATCGCCACCATGGAGAAGAAAATCCAGGTCTTTGTTGAAGAAATGTCTGAAAGGAATCCTTGGTTCTTCTGGTTGGCCGATTGTTGGTAGAGGTTTGGTCCAGTCAGTGTAGTATGGAGGGTTGTTCCGTTTAGTGAAGTCGATGTTTGCTTCTGGGTTGAGCCAATCCATGTTGTTAGACATGGCTCGAGCAATGTTTTCAAGGTGATATTCAACCTCGATTGCACTTTCCGAGCTATTTTTCAACAGAAGGAATGCTTCATTTTTGATGCGCTTCAACTCGGATTTCGTCATCTTCTTCACACGGAATCGTTCTTGCAAGATTTTTGCATGCTCCAGTGTACTACCGTCTACCAATTCTTGACCTTCTTCAGGGTAGGGAGTGTTGTTAACAAGTGTGGAGAACCATTCAAATTCTGCGGTTGTATCGTCATCAAGCCATGATACGACGTCTGGCTGAGTCGTCTTTTTCTTGTTTTTAGAAGGCTTTGATGATGATTCGGGTATCTTCACTTGTTTGGGAGAGGAGGGTTGTTGTTGGGGCTCAAGGACCTCTTCATCGTCACCACCCGTATACTCAAAGTGATCACCAGTTTTGTGAGTCACGGGTGGTAACTCGGAATCGTCCCGAGGTTTATCAGTTGAAGACCGTGGTGGAGAAGATTTTTGTTGTGCAGAAGTTTGATGTGGAGGAGGTGGCATAGATTTAGATTGACCAGACTGCTTCTGACGTTTAGGTGCAGAGTCCTTATCCTTATCATCGTCATCTCTTGGTCTTTTGGGTTGAGTGGCTGACTCTTTGCATGATGATCTGAGTTGATAGTCAAGTAGAATTTCGAAAAATTTAGCATCATCTGAAGTAAACGTTCCAGATCTCTTTGACATTTGCATCACTAGTTTAGCGATTAACTCAGATTCGGAGAGATCAGCTTCTTTTGCCATTGTATGTTTGACCAATGCTACGATGTTAGGGGTGAGTTGTCTGGAAAATACTTCTTTTGTCACACTGGGGACAGTGTCGAGAAGAAACTTGTGGGTTTGTTCTCTTGCTGACTTTTCCAGTTCCTTTTGGACTTTTGGAACGATATCCTGAAGGTACTTTTGAGTATAACCTTCAATCATTTCATTTAGTTCCCCCTGACGATGACTTCTCATGAATTCCTGAATAGCTTTCCTTTCCTTTTGCATCTTTTCATTCTCGTTATACAGATGCTGTATGTGATCAGCAAAGAAATTCAGCTTCTTGTTGAGCACGTCTTTCTTTCTGACTTGTTTGACAGCTTTGGTAATCCGTTCATGAGCTTGAGAAATCCAAGATTTAGGTGGTTTCTTCACTGATTTGGATGATGATCTGGTTGACTTTGTTGATGGTGGTGGTGATGAATGAGATGAAGAGTCCGATGATGAGGAGACATGAGGAGACTTCATGTCCTTAGGAGTTTCAGAGGTTTTCTCCTTTGAGTGAGTTGGACTGTCCAGAAGAAACTTTGTATAATCATCCTCGTCATCCTTAGACTTTTCTTTCTCAGTTTCCAGTTTCTCAAAATCATACTCAATAGTGTCTTCAACAGGCTTTTGTTGTTGCACAAGAGGGGTGGCACCAGCTCCCTTATCGGGTTGATTAACCGCATCAGGAGATGGTTTAGAGTGGGCAGCACCACTTGAGCCTCCGGGGCCACCCATTTGATCTTTAGCAAATTCAGCGGCCTTTTGAGTGTGTCGGACATTGTGAAACTTTTTCCTGTATGATTTATCCAATTGCTCTTCATCATCTTCAGAGCTTTCATCTTGAGGTACAAGTGCAGTAGTCTTCTCTTTTCCTTTAATAGTTTGAGGACTTGGAGGTTTTGGTACTGAGGGATTTTCATCCTTTGCAGTTTCAGAGTATGAGATCTCTTCGTCTGATTCAGTAGCCTCAGAGTCCTCGTCCCTAAGCTGTCTTTGTGGTTCAAGTGAAAGGATCGGAGTGGCTTCTATAGAAGGAACTTTCTTCTTAGGAGTGGGTTTCCTCTTTGGAATGGGTTTCTTCTTAGGAACATTCCTTTGACTATCTGTACTTGTGACACTTCCTGTACTTCCTCTTCTGATTCTCCTGACAGGTGTTCCAGAAGATTTTTCGTCAAGATGACCAACTTTGCCTTGTCTGACTGCTTCCAGATATCTCTTGTACGTTTCGAGCTTTCTGACATCTTCAGTTAGAAGAAAATCTGGGAGCACAGCACCTTGTTTCTTTGTGGACGTTTCCTTGATTCTGACAGAGAGAATAGGTTCAGTCAACATGTCGTGATTGTCGGGGTCATTGAGCCTCTTGGGAATATCAGGATGAAGTCCAAGTGCTCTCTGTATCAACAGTTTAGTGTATCTGATGTAGGGAATCTTTGAGCCAAGTTTGTTGAGAAATGACATCATGTCATCCCAAATCAGAGCTTCAATAGCGATGTGTTTCATGTTGACGAATGCCCAAAATATTTGCAGTTCTATGAGCTTAGGATGCTCATAGCCGCTATCACGACCAGAAACGGACTTGGTGATGATCATGTAGAGCGTTCTCCACGGTTGAGGAATACTCTTGAGCTCTACGTGAGAGTGTTTAGTGATTACTCCTGTAGCTTCATCATAACCGATATCGATTAAGAATTGGAGAGTGAGCTCTTGAGTAGGTGTGGCATAAAGTTTGTCAGGTTCGACTTCAGGAATTAAGAGAACAGCCCTTAAGTCTGCAGGTGTGATGGTGACTTGTTTATGGTTCAGAGTCACCGTCACTGCAGTCCTTCCTTTGACCCTTTCCATGGTGTTCCAGAACTGTTGGATATAGATCTCAGGAACTGTTGCAGAATGTGTGAGCATGTTCTGATATGGATGAGACCTCAGAATGTCAATAGCGATTAAGCATGAAGACTCAGAGCAAGTGAGAGTGCTGAAGTCAACTCGGAGATTATTCTTTCCAATCTTCATTGGATAGCCATGAGGATAGATATTAGCAATGGAGAGAACATTTGGTGCATCCATGTTTGGTTGAGCAGCCATGTCGTGATCTGAAATAATATTAGCCAAAAGAACCAACATATCGAAAGACATAATGTTAGTCAACAGAAGGTCTTATTGTCTAGTTATTTAATGTACAACGTCAATGATTGTTACGAGTCCTAAGTCACTTGTATGTCCAATAATCTAATGACGTCGTGAAATGTATCGTGAGTTAGTTAACTTTAAGTTTTAAAGTTTATGTTATCACTTATTGTTCACAACATATCAAACGTTTTGGTTTATTAGTGACATTATTGGATTCGTGACGTTATGATAAGTTTATTAACAAGTTTTGTACACGTAACAATTCATAATGAAGGTCAAAATGGCTTAAGCGTAGTATTGACAAAGTTACGCGTAAACAGTCGTGACATAAGCGTAGGCGAAAGCTTATGCGTAGGATCCTATCTTATGCGTAAGAAATGTTACGCGTAGGAAAAAGGGGACCTTACGCGTAGAGCTTACGCGTAGGCGTATAAGAACCTTACGCGTAAGGCTTACTCGTAAGAGTAGACCTTATGCGTAGAGGT
Source organism: Chrysanthemum seticuspe (assembly GCA_019973895.1). NCBI lineage: Eukaryota > Viridiplantae > Streptophyta > Magnoliopsida > Asterales > Asteraceae > Chrysanthemum > Chrysanthemum seticuspe. The sequence goes on from BPTQ01000006.1 coordinate 290,338,570, forward strand.
CACTGTTTACGCATATCCTTCACAGGATACGCGTAGTCCCACTGTAGAACCTTAAGCGTAGAAGCTACGCGTAAGACAAGTCTTACGCATAACAATCTACGCGTAAGGTAATCCTTATGCGTAGATAATCAAATGACCTTGATTCTGAATTATAAGTGTAGCAATCCTGAAATAAATCCATCAAATCATTAATATTGACACATACATTCAGTTTATCAATAGAACATGGCACTAACATATGTTAAACAGTTATGCGTAGAATTGCATACGCGTAGACTAAACCCTAGATCTACGCGTATGGAATCTAGCCATGGATTATGCACCAAACTTTTTCTGGTAGCTCTAAGGTGTTGTATGATCATATATACCAAGTTATAACATCTAACTCATGGTGAATCAAAAATACCCAATCTTATGAACCTTAAACCCTAATTTCAAAATCTGAATTAATCAGTGTTTCTGGGTGGTTATAGAGCAAAGATATGATTAATTCAACATTATATGAACATAACCCAGCAATATTTAGACCAAAAACACTTCTCATTTAGAAGAACCCAAATTCACGCATAAACCCTAAGTTTCAAAATCAATCAATTTATGTTTCTGGGTAAGTTTTGAGGATAAAGATATCATCATTGATGCTAAAGGCACATTTTGAATCAATCTTTTTAACCAAAAACACACACACAATGATTATGTGATCATACGCTTATGCGTAGATCACAAAATCACGCGTAACACACATTTTAGCCGTAGGATTTTCGTGATATTAAAACCCTTAGCTTAAAACAATGTTTGGATCATTAAAACACTTACGATTAGATGATCAGAACAACGGATTTCTTGAATGAATCTTAGGCGTAGATGAGATTAGGTTTAGTAATAAATGTGAGTGAAAGAATTAGGTGGAGAGGTGTTTTATTAAAGTTAACTTTAATCTTTTGGCAGTTTTAGTCCCTCCACCTTTGCCTTTTTCAAACCAAGCCTTTTAACTTCCATTTAGGTTACCAGACAAAGATTTTTGAGAAAGAATCATGACGACACTCCCCCTCGACTTGAGAAAATAGTGAAAGGTTTTTAATTAAAGTCCGAGGAGTGTCTTTGAACCAGAAATTTACCACCATTTGTAAAGAATCAACCGAGATGTGATAACATGCAAGTACACAGATGTTTTGAAACAGTTAATGGATTATTTTCTCCCCCTCAACACTTGATCGGAAAAGTACAGAATTTTGACAGATTAAAGTGTTGACGGAAGAAAAGTACTTGCCATGTTGATAGAAAATAGATGAGGAGAATATTTTTTTGTTGTTTTATCAGGTTTTATATTTTTGTATTTTGTTTTTGAAAGATTTTATTTATTTACAAGAGATGTTTTGGTGTTTGACATGTTTTTAAGACGGTTTTAAGAGGTCATCCAGTTCCTCTTGAGTCAAACACCTCATACCAATTCGGTGGACCAACTCATTAAACCGAGCGGGAGGCAAGGCTTTGGTGAGCAGATCTGCCAATTGGTATTCAGTACCCACAAAGTATAATTCAACGGTACCCTGTTCCACATGATCCTTGATGAAATGATAGCGTAGATCGATGTGCTTTGATTTCGAGTGCTGAACTGAGTTGCACGAGATTGCAATGGCACTCCGATTGTCGCAGTACATCGGGATTCTGTCAAATACATAACCATAGTCTTTGAGTTGTGTTCTCATCCAAATGACTTGAGCACAACACGCGGACATGGCTACATATTCTGCTTCAGTTGATGACAGCGATGTACAATCCTGCTTCTTTGATTGCCAAGACACCAGTTTATCACCGAGAAATTGTAGAGCTCCTGAAGTACTTTTCCTTGAGTCTAAGCATCCTGCGTGATCAGCGTCTGAAAAAGCGATTAGTTCAAAACCAGAATCCTTCGGATACCAGATCCCCAAATTAATGGTTCCCTTTATGTATCAGAGGATTCTTTTAGCCTCAGAGAGGTGGGTTTCAGTTGGTCGCGACTGATAACGGGAGCATAGATAAACGGCAAAGACAATATCAGGTCTGCTAGCTGTTAGATACATGAGGGACCCAATAATACTTCGGTATTTGGTGGGGTCAACTAATTTCCCATGTAAATCAGCATCTAGCTTCTTGGTATGAGCCATGGGTGTGGCATAAGTATCACAGGTATTCATTCCAAATTTGTTTAACAGTTCAAGGGCATATTTGGACTGACTCAAGAAAATACCACGGGGTGATTGATGAACTTGCAGTCCTAGAAAGAACGTAAGTTCACCCATCATGGACATTTCAAAATTTTTCTTCATGAGTTTTGCAAAAGCGATTGAAAACTTTTTATGTGTTGACCCAAAAATGATGTCATCCACGTAAATTTGAACAATTAAGATGTGTGCCCCGTGATATTGTATGAAAAGAGTTGGGTCAACCGAGCCTTTGGTGAAATTATTGGCAATGAGGAAAGATGATAGCTTATCGTACCATGCCCGAGGGGCTTGTTTGAGACCATAAAGAGCTTTTTTCAGTTTGTAGACATGGTTCGGGAACTCAGGATCAACGAATCCATCTGGTTGGCTGACATAGACCGTTTCTTTAAGTTGCCCATTGAGAAACGCCGTTTTGACATCCATCTGATAGACCGTCATGTTCATGTGAGCCGCGAATGCAAGAAATATCCGAACAGCCTCAAGACGAGCAACCGGAGCAAAAGATTCTTCAAAGTCTATCCCTTCTTCCTGACGATAACCCTTAGCAACTAGCCGTGACTTGTTTCGGATGACATTCCCTTCAGCATCCAATTTGTTTTTCCAAATCCATTTTAGACCAATGACGTAGACCCCTGTTGGTCTTTCAACCAGTTCCCATACTTCAAGACGTTTGAATTGGTTGAGTTCTTCTTGCATGGATTCAATCCAGTTGTCTTTTGTCATTGCGTCTTTAATGTTTTTAGGTTCTGATTGGCAGACAGTGAGTGCATAAATGCAGTGTTCACCATCTGAGTGAAGACGTTGTCTCGTAACGACTGGTTGATTCGGGTTGCCAATGATGTTAGCCAGAGGATGGTCTTTTGTCCATCTATGTGTAGAGGGTTGATGTTGGTATACATTGTGCAGATTCTGAGGATTCAAATGGTTTGTTGAAGATTCCGCAACATCTGGTGCAGCAGTCTCATTAGCAAACGGGTTGAAGAACGCATTTGGATCAAAATCTGCAGGTGGGGGTACTTCATTCAGAGTATCATCAGCTGGTTCATCATTGTTGGAAGCGGTGTGTTCAACTGTTGTGTTGGAGTCAATTGGTGTAGGTGCATCTTCAACAGTAGTTGTTGTAGCAGGTGTATCAGGTATAGGAATATTATCAGGTTGTGCAGCGGAAACAGCGGATACACCAGGAGCACATTCATCAATATCGTCACAGAACAGAGGAGCAAATAACCTTTCCATTTGTTGACGAGTTAGCTGAGGGCTTTCTTCAGCTGATGATGGGGGTTGAGGGAAGTTTAAACGGTTGTGACCGGGTTCTAAGCTGTTATACTCAGAAGCCATTTCCGTGAGTTCATCGAAATGAGCATGAATCGTTTCCATAACCTCCTTAGTTCGACGATTCCAGATTCGGAAACCTTTAGAATTGTCACAGTATCCAATAAAGACTCCAATATCAGCTTTGGCTTTTAGCTTTCCAAAATCATCACGATCATTATTTGGATAGCAGAGGGATCCAAATACATGAAAGTGTTTGAGGTTCGGTTTATAGTTGTGGACAAGCTCAAAAGGTGTTTTGTTGTGGCGTTTTGTGATCATGGAACGGTTTTGAGTATAGCATGCAGTAGATACAGCTTCCGCCCATAAGTAATCTGGAAGTTTAGCATTGATTAACATTGTTCGTGCAGCTTCCACTAACGTTCGGTTTCGTCTTTCAACAACTCCGTTTTGTTCAGGTGTCCGTGCAATGGATGTTTGATGCTGAATTCCCACTTTCTCATAAAATTCACGAAGGGTTTTGTTAACAAATTCAGTTCCTTTGTCTGTTCTGATGATTCTGACTGTGTTGCGGAGCTGAACCTGTATCTTTGTGAGAAAGGTGATGATCATTTGTGGAGCTTGGTCTTTGCTACGAAGAAAGTAGACCCAAGTCCATCGAGAGTAGTCATCAACGATTACTAAGATGTAACGTTTGCCATTTATCGTTTGCACGCGCATTGGGCCACACAAATCCATGTGAAGAAGATGAAGTACATGCTGAGAGCTGTGTTCCACCTTTGAAGGAAAATGAGCACGAGTGCTTTTCCCTTGTTCACAGGCTGAGCAAAGGTGATCTTTTGAATACCGGAATCGTGGGAGTCCTTCAACTAGTTTGTGTCGAGCAAGGTTGGTGATGGTTTGAAAGTTTAGATGTGAGAGACGACGGTGCCATAGCCAAGATTTTGTTGATGTTGCCTTAGAAAGTAAGCAGATGGGAGATGAAGCAACCATGTCTTGCATAGAGATAGTGTAGAGACTAGAATTACGCGAGCCAGACATAAGGTCGTTTCCTTGTAGGTCACGAATGAAACAAGTTTTCTCCCTGAAAGCGACCTCCAAATCTCCATCACAAAATTGACCTACTGAAAACAGATTGTGACCGAGGCCTTCCACATAGTAAACCCTGCTGATTTCGATGTTCCCATTAACATAATCTCCGTAGCCCATGATGGCTGCGAAGTGATCGTTCCCGAATCTGACAGTGCCAATGAACTTTGCAATAAAGTTTGATAACAGTTTAAGATTGCCTGTCATGTGTCGGGAACATCCGCTATCAACAATCCAGAGAATGATCTGTATCAACTGCATTACACACAGACGACACAGATGGAATAGAAGTAGATGTGGAACCCAAAATGTTAGAGGGTTCCAAAGCAGGTATATCAGATATACACACATTCATAAGTTTAGGAATCCATTTAAATCCTAGTGTGTTATATATCCATTTTTGCCATCTATAACTACTCTTTGCTTTAGTCTTAGTGAAATCACTAGGTGGTACAACATTCTTAGGAGGTGAAGCGGGAGCTACTGTGATAGCAATGGTTGCCTTAGAATCTAAAGATGGTGGTTTACCAAGCACAGACTTTGAATGATTAGTTGGCCTAGAGGTATTCCGATTCTTAGGATTCCGGAATCTAGAGATTATAGCTTTAGCAACACATTTGTCATGACAATCAGAATTCATACTTTTTTGACAAATATCACAAGGTGCATCAGACTGAATATCAAAGGTACTTAACGGTTTAGCATTCGTTACATCACTATTTCTATTACATTTGCCAGACGCAATATCTATAGTGGAAGTAACATGAGTTTTATTTAGAGTCCTAGGGTGTTCTTCTACTTTAGCATTCCTTATTGATCTTTTCTTAGGTCGCAACTTCCTATTCTTCGTTTGGGTGCTCCTAGGCTGTGAAGTGCGGACGTTTGGAAAAGATGCAACTATTCCTGTTTCAGTAGAGGGAAACACATTAGCAACTTGTGATTTGGCAGTGGGAATTCTAGGTTCACGATTACTAAGTGTGACTGGTGCTAATCTCTTAATCACAGTAGGCGGGAGTAGTTCATACTTTCCTAACATTTCCCGTAACTTAGAGATGGTGTGAATCAGATCTTGATTTTCAGAACGAATATTACCAGCAAAATTCAGGACTTCTCTAGTGTGAGCTAGATAGTGATCAAGTTCATTAGATGCTTCATCTCGAGTCTTTTTGAGTAAATCAAATATGACACCATATTCCTGTTTAACTTTTAAAAGTTCTTGTTCATATTTTGAGATTTGACTTTTCAAAGACACGTTTTGATCATCCAGTTGAACAATTTTAGGATCAGAAGATTTGGCACTCAATTGAGCGATTTTCTTTTGAAAACTAAGTTGATGGTTGTGAATATCTTTTTCACACCATTGAAGACGACGTTTTGCATTGTGAATTTCCGTGTGTAATCGTTTATTTTCTGCTTTTAAAGACTCGATCTGAAGCACATTATCGGTGTTCTCAACAGTTACAACAGTGTCAACAATATCAGCAGAGATATGATCAGATGCATATGGCAACGAATAGAATAGCACAACATTATGGATATCAGCACAGATAACATCTTCCAAGAGTCGATCAACATCTTTTCTCAACAGTTTCTTTTTCCGTTTTGTGTTAGTAATAGATGTTTCTGTTTTCTCGAAAACGTTTTTCATTACCCCAAGTTCCTTATGAAAATCCTTTTCCCAGGCAATTGCACAACTTTTCAAGTTTTTAACATTAGGTAAAAGATTTTTCTGAAAAATGTCTCTTTGTTCTCGCGCCAGAGGCGATTGAAAATGTTCAACTTTTATTTCAGATCGATATTCTATCTCATGTTGTAAAATTTTGAGGTCAGCCATGAAAATGTCAAAATATCGAAGAATTTTTCGATTTTCAGGTTGTGAGTTTACTTCGCTAATGGAAGGTAAAGGACCATAAGTTTGTGCAAAGACTGTTTTGGGATTAACAATAGAAGACTCGGGTGTTTTGATGATAACCCTTGGTGTGTTGGAAGAATCCGTTGGTGTGACGAAAGTGACCGCATTTTTATAATTAAAAGGTTTGTTGTAAACAACATTTTTTAATTTTGATCGACTCTCGTCTTCTGCATCTAATTCCTCTTGACGATGGTATTCAACAACACTCATGACAGTATTATCAATTTTGTATTGTGCACTGGAAACTTCAGGAGTTGGTTTGAATGTTTTTAGTGAAAGCTTTGGTTTGTAATCAGCTAGATTTTTACCATATCCATTTGGATTAGGTTTTAAGGTAAACTTTTCAATAGCTGTTACTGATTCACCATGTTTGTAAACAACAGTTTTAAACTCTTTAAGTTTGTTTTGCAAACCGAGAATTTCTGCAAGAAGGTCATCTACCCGATTCGTTGAATGCTTTTTGTATGCGGAGAACTGTTTTTGACAATTTAACAACTCAGCCTTAGCTTTTTGATTTTCCAAGGTGAGAGCGTTAATTTGTTTTTTATGTTCATGTTTCAGTTGTTCTAATTCGGACAACAAAGCATTCTTCGAGGCGGCTAGATCACGCATCTGTCTCTCTAAATATTTTTCGTTTTGATGAGATTTTGCAAAAGCGGCTTCAAAACCTTTTTCACGGTTTTCTTGAGTTTTGAAAAAGTTGAGTTGCATTTGTAAACATTCAAAATCCTTGGTTAACAGTGCATTTTTACGTTTTAAGGACTGATTTAATGCATAACATTCCTCCATTTTGATTTTATGGTCTTGAATTAACCGAGCAAAATCTGGATGAGGCAACAGATCATCTTGTTCAACGTGAGTCTCAACATGATCATTCTTTAGATCCTTAAGTACGACCACAGAGTCAATTTGATTGTCAAGGGGGACCATAAGGTCATCTTGATCGTCAAATGTAACTACAGGGTTAACTTGAAAATCATCAGTGGAAGATGTAGAAGACTCATTTTGAACAGTCTGATCCGTGCCGGATTCAGATATTGGCGGAGATATTAGTTCAGATATGATGATGGTTTGTTCGGGTACCTGAGACAAGCCATCAGTGTCATACACTGGGCCTGAATCACTCATGTGCAGCTCATGCATATTAGCCATCAACATAACAGCTGCATTAGCCTGCAAGTCCTCCATATCATCATCTGAGTCTGCATCTGCCATAAAGCTCTGTTCTTTGTTTGTAAGAGATCCACCAGCTTCATCCTTAAGAGCCAAAAGTAAGGCCTCTTTGAAATAAGCACTGCCCCTAGTCCTTGGCTTTGGGCATGCATTAGCCAGGTGTCCCTTTTCATTGCAGTTGTAGCATCTAAGACCATTTAACCGATTCTGAGCATTACCCTGTTCCACCACTTGAGCTCTGTTGTTATTCCTACCCACAGCATTAAACCCTTGACCACCTCCCATCTGACGACCATAATCACGATTCTGAACTTCAACACGTCCATTGTTCACAACAGCTTGAGTCCGTGTGTTAGATGAGGAACGAATACGATTGTTGGATTTGTTGGTGTAACGGCCAAATGCATTAGCAATCATCACAAATCCTTGTTGCAATGCTTCGAATGGATCGATTTCCTCAGTAGCTTCACTGACATATGCTTGAGCATTGTTGCTGTATGGGACCAATTGATTTTGTTGAGGTTGAGGTTGTTGCTGTGAAGGTGTGTTGGAAGCAGGTGGTTGAGTTGCTGGTTGAGAGGGATAAGTCTGTTGAGCATACAAGGCAAGTTGTTGATTGTCCGGTTGTGACTGTTTAGCAATTTGAGCACGGAGAATCCTTTCCCGATCAACTTCCTTTTCATGAGGCTTCAAGTAATCGTACAACAATCCATAAGTAGAATGATGCATGTTCTTCGCTTGACGGAGAAAAATGACATACTTCTCCCATTCTGGACCAAGACTACTCAGGAACTTAGTATTCACTGCAATTCTTGGCATGATGATGTTGTGTTTATCCAAATCATTGATGATGTCTGAAAATCGGTGATGATATGACTCAAGTGTCTCTCCAGGTTCAATCATGAAGTGTTCATAAGCCAAGTAAATTTTGGATTCCAAATCCTCCTGATTGAGTACAGATCCTTCCATAAGTAGACGAATGTGATCCCACATTTTTTGTGCAGTCTTTTGAGCATCAACACTACGAAGAATTGGGTTTGGTAATCCTAAGAGGATGTATTCCATTGCAAGTTCATCAGCTTCATAGTGTAGAAGTTCTGTAGGATTTAAGTCTGCAACAGTAGCAATGTTGGTTTGTTCATCTCTTGGTGGAACAGCAGTTGGATCTCCGGGTATAGTGACAATAGGCATCTCAAATGGACCTTCTAAGATAACCTTCTTTAAGAACTTTCCGTGTGGCTTCTTCAGATCACAAAACCTAAAGAACCTTATCACCCATTGATCGTAGTTTCCTGGAGTGAGCATTGGAGGTCTATCAAGTGATCCAGCTTCATGAATTGATTGTTGGCTGCTTAAAGCTTCACACATCTTAGCAAACCAAGTGGGTTCCTTCATAGTTGTCCGTGATGGATGTTGATTGAAATCAGTTGTGTAGGGTTGAACTTGAATGCTTGGTTGTGGTTGAACCATTTGTGGTTGTGGAATTGCACCAAGTTGTGGAGTATGTTGCTGATTAAATTGTTGTTGATAAATTGCTTGTTGTTGATTCCATTGTTGATGTTGTGGAGTTAATTGTTGTTGTTGTTGATTATAAGTGTGAGGGAAATAGTTAGAGTATGGTGGTTGAGACATGATGATAAACTTGTGAAGTAAGAATGGATCTTTGTAGTCGAATGAATCTTTGTTGATGAAGTAGCCTTAGGCGTAGAAATGACAAGAACCAAGTAGCACTTATGCGTAAAAACACCAAAAGTTACGCGTAACAAGAATAGTTACGCGTAGGATTTAGCTTACGCGTAAGCAGGAAAAAAGACTAAAGTTACGCGTAAACAGTAAGTTAGGCGTAGAAAGTTAGGCGTAGGATTACCTTATGCGTAGGACTAAGTCTACGCGTAAGATGAATCTTAAGCGTAAGATTTTCTACGCGTAAGCTTTATGCTTAAGCGTAAGATTAGGGTTTTATCCCAAGTGATCTTTTACACTTCACAGTGCAAGAGATATCCAAAGTCGACGTATTTTCAGACTTATCCAAGTAAGAAAACACGGAATAAACCAGAAAATTGAAGATCAAACCAAGGAAAGTCTTACGCGTAAATTTAGGGTTTTGATACGCGTAAGATTACTCGTAACTTTGATTCTATCCAAATTCGTTTCTAAACCAGTTTTTGTGTGATGAGATAGCTTCAATATCACCAAAATAACACAAAAGTGTGAAACTTGATGATCCAAAGCTTCTAAAACAGTTATGCGTAGGATAACACCCTCGTATAAAAACTAGCTTAAAAACAAGGAAAAACACGTAAAGTTCCAAACTTTTTGCCAAAAACCAATAGTTTAACACCTAATAACGTTGAAAGTACAAGAATCTTGGATTAAAAAATGTAAAAAATTAGTTTTTAAGCGTACCAAAGATTGTGTTATCTTTACGCGTAAGACCCAAAACCAAATACTTCAAAAACAAACGAATACACCCAACTATTTGGCGATTGATACCACTGTTAGGTCACTAGTTTTACAACACAAGCTTATATAGAAAGAGATAAGGCGATTGAACAAGTATCAAACACACACACAAACAATATAAGACACGGTTATGCGTAGGTGAGTGAATGAAGAGAAAACTTGAACAACCAACCCTCAAATGAGGGTTTACAATAGTTTATATAGGCAAGGAGCTAGGGCAACACTCCCTCTCCTTCCCTATTCCTTATTGGGCTTGGGCCTCAGCTTATGGGCCTTCTACATAAGCTGGACCTTAAACAAACATAAAGGCCAGAATAAAGCTACCTATCACATATGAAATATAAATACTTGAAATACTGTTTAGGAGTGATTCCAACAACCTCTGTATTCTAACTTATCTCTTCCATCATGTGATGACAATTCTATCCTCACTGATGAGATTCATGATCCAAAAATCATGAATTCTCCTTCTGATAATGAGGAGTTAGTCATGATCATCATCATGATTCTCCTTCTTTTCTTCACATACGGTGTGACTTCTCCATGTCTTAACTCCTTCGGGAGTGAAGACATTATCTTTGACCCCGGCATTTTCATGTACCATCTGTGAGCCGGGTCTGTCTCTGTCTCTCTTTATCTCATCGGTGTGGAACTTTCGCGTGCTTCAAATGTTTGTCCAAACATCTTGAATGAAAGTCCGATGGAGATTGTTTCTTCCACTTTACTTCCCCATGAACCAATGAATTCGGGGTCGAGTCAAGCTAGCGACTCGGTAATCAAAAACAGTAGCATGCAATATGGGTTTTCACCCATATTTCTGTCTTCTCACCTCTTTCTACCACCCTAGTGTGGGGGGGTTGCCCACATGTTTCAAAAAAAAAAAAAAAAAAAAAAAAAAAAAAAAAAAAAAAAATCCTTTCAAATAATGGCCGTAGTATTCCCCTTTTACGTTCTTTGTTTCGGCATAACCGCCGGTACTTTGAATATTGAGGGCAATATTCATTTCTAAGTGTGGGGGGGAATTCTCACGAATTTTATCATATAATTATACCAACCCCCCCGTTTTTGGCCAAAATTTTTTTTGGAGCAAGTGTTCTACACTTTCTCATCTGGTTATCAGTCCACCATGTCTGTAAGACAAAAGGATTGGCTAATCCAGGAGCAAACGGCTCTTGGTAAAGATTTCTCAAATCCGTTTATATGGCTTGCAATTTGCCCAAAATTGTATGGTATTCAACTCACCATATCCTAAAAAGTGAAGAGTTGGCTAGCCCGCAAGATTATGGCTTGTGGTAAAGGCAGTGGAAAAACCATAATTGGTAATCAGGGAATTCTCACGAATTTTATCATATAATTATACCAACCCCCCCGTTTTTGGCCAAAATTTTTTTTGGAGTAAGTGTTCTACACTTTCTCATCTGGTTATCAGTCCACCATGTCTGTAAGACAAAAGGATTGGCTAATCCAGAAGCAAACGGCTCTTGGTAAAGATTTCTCAAATCCGTTTATATGGCTTGCAATTTGCCCAAAATTGTATGGTATTCAACTCACCATATCCTAAAAAGTGAAGAGTTGGCTAGCCCGCAAGATTATGGCTTGTGGTAAAGGCAGTGGAAAAACCATAATTGGTAATCAGCTCACCAAAGATAATATTGATAATTTATCTAAGAGTTGGCTAGTCCAGAAGGGTACGGCTTCTGGTAAAGACAAAATCAAATCCGTTGAAAGCTGGTGGTTTGCTCAAAATCACATGGTTATCGGTGTACCATGGTTCTTACTTGAACTGAAACATTTGGCTACTCCAGAAGTAATGGCTTTTGGTAAAGAGATTAAAATCCATTATGTTTTCTCAAATCATTGCTAGGGACTAGCAATATCTCAGTGTGGGGGATTGATGAGTGTCTAAATACTCATCATTTTTGTACAAAATAAACTGCAAAATCATCTGAAAACACTCAGAAACACATCAAAATGATCAAAATATCACAAATCAGTGTTTTATGTGTTTTAAATGCAAAAATATCAAAATCAGATGAAAAACATATCAAATTTGCAAAAATTGCAGTTTTAGTCCCCCAAGTTTCAAAAATTGTCAAAAATAGTCCCTGAGCCAAAATTTCAGAAGAAAAATCACCAAAGGTCTTTTTAAAATCATAAATTGTCATATTTAGTCCTTTGGTGGAAAATCTAAAAGTTTTGAGAAAATTACAGTTTAGTCCCTGAAAATCCAAATTGGTCAAAACTAGTCCTTGGAAATTTCAAAAAATGTCAAAATCTACCCTTGGATTATTAAACTTGGCAAGACCAACCCTTTGACTCAATCTTCATAACTTACATGTTTGGTCCTTGGGAATTGGAGCTTTACACATTTGGTCCTTTGGTTTTGAGATATTACACTTGTGGTCCTTTTGTATTAATAATCCCACTTAACCAAACCGGACCTAAATATACCCAAGCCCAAAACTAAACCCCTGGCCCAATCCCTTTACCCGGTCCATACACCCAACCCGACAACCAAACCCAGTGTTTAAACAAAAACACCCCGCCCCCTACTTGTCTTCCCCGACAAAGTAGCCTGCAACCCCAACAATTTTGTTCCTCCATCTCCCACACCACCTACACCAGCCCCTCCCCTACAACCCATTGTCCCCTCCATCATCCACACTCAACCTCAACCCACTGCCAAATACAATTTTCCCGCCAAAAAAATGCTCAATGGCCAGGATTGCCTTAAATCATCCAAGGGCCAGGAATGAAGGTGGGATTTAATCAGTGATGATAGAGGAAGCAGTGGGACTATAAAAAAGGAAGAGTGAAGCAAGAAACAAGAGTAGTTAGTTTTATAAAAAATTCTTCTTATGTCGTTTTTTTTTATTCATGTCTTAGTTTAATTACAATGTTGTGATTTCAGTTCATTTGTACTTCCTTTAAGTTAAAATACCATTGTAAGCCACTTTTGAGCATCAATTCTAGTTTTCATATCATTTCCAAGTTTATGAGTTACTGTTGAAAAATTGAGTTCTCAAATCTGTTGTTAAAGCTTCTAATAACATTATATTTAGTTCATTCATGTTTGTTTAAGCTTGTTAAAGCTTTTCATAAGCTCTTAATTCAGTTTCAAGCATTTTGGCTCAGGGTCAACAAAAGTCAAATTGAGCATTAATCTGGGTTTGGAAATGATCACTGGTGTTGCAGACTTGGATTTGGGTTTAAAATAGATCAGGTTAGTTTAAGTTTGAGTTTGGTTTAGTCTGCAAATCAGCTGGAAACCTGTGAGTAGTTACTTCACTTTTGATTTTCAAGTCTACTTTGTATTTCATGCTTATTCTTGCATTTGTGATCATTGGTAGTTTTAACCTGTTTAAGTAGTTACATTTAGGTTATATAAACTTAGTTTGACCCTTCTTGCTAGTTGGTTTAGTGTTTAGAGCATTTTAATTACAAAACAGATTTTAAAGGTGTGTTTGGTTCAGTAGTTTATACTGCATTATGGGTCAGTTCTTTGGTTGGTATTTGTTGCATCATGCTTGGTTAGGTTACTCTAGTTCATATATGTCTTACTTTTGAACTTGTAACATCAAATAGTCAAATTCATTTGTAAACTGATCTAGAATCTGTGTCTGTTAGAATCAGTAGCTCATAAGTTGCATATTAGCTTTAAACTGGTAGATCTAGCTTAGAGTTATAATCATTAGTCTTATATCATCATAATCAGTCTAATAATTTGGATCAAATTTGAGTTTGGTCAAAGTTTCATGTCTGTTCTTCAAAAGTCAAATCCTGTCAAAACAGTTTTGTACCAAACTTTGTGAATCAATATTTGATTCATCTCTGAGTTTTAGTGTTTCAAATTTTGGAATTTACAAGTTCAACTGGTCTTATATTGAAAACATCTTTTTGCTTAATCTGGTCTAGTTATCTTAAGCTCTAAATAAGCTATTCAAATCAGCTGTGTCTCCCCTGTTCACACTCAGTACATTGCTGAGTGTGAAGCAGGCTACTTGCAGCTTGAACATTGAGTTCAATTCAGAGAGTTATAAGCTCAAATTTGGTCTAATCATAGTTTGCCAGGTGGACTTGAGGTCTGCTTATTTGGTTTTCACTCTAGCTTACTGATTAAGCTTGTGCATAAGCTTAAACTTAGGCTTAATTACTGTTTGGCTAGAGTAGCAGTTTAGCTTAATTCATTGAACTGAGCTTAGAACTTGTTAGGAGTAGATATAATCAGTAGCTATTAGCTTATTTTAGCACTAGTTAGCTTTAGTCTCTGTTTGGTTGCCTATATAGCTTGTTAGCTTATTTTGGTAGCTTATTCTAGTATCAGTTGCACTACATCTTTCAATTTTCACACATAACCTGTTGTTTTCTTATTTTTCATAGATTCAGAATAAGATTTTAGTATTTTTCTGAATTTTTCATTAATTTTGGTCACTGTTTAGTATTTTTCTTATTTAAAAATAGTTTTTAATCATTTTAAAATAGCTTTTATTGCAAATAATTGAGAAAAAGTTCCAAAAAATAATTTTTCATTTTTTCCTGTTTAAGAAAAATATAAAAAGCATAAAAAAGATTTTTCCCTATTTTTCTCCTTTTATTTAGTATTTTTCATAATTTAAATTAGATTTAAATAGATTTAAATTCCTAGAAAATAGAAAAATAATCAGAAAAATACAAAAATAGTTTTGAAAATTCTATTTTGATATTTTAGACTTTTCCAAGTCTTAATCTTATTTTTCTAGCCTTATTTCCTATTTTCTTATATTTTAGGTAATTAATTAGTAGTTAAAAATAGTTTTTAATTAGATAATTAGGTTTAAAAATAGTTTTCTTTTTCTATAAATTTTCTTTTATCATTAGGATTGTAAAAACATCATTTTCATATTTTTAGGGTTAATATTGCATTAGTTTCACGTTTTTAGTTGTACGTCGCGTAGATTTTAAATTCAGTTTCGTAAAAACATAAAAACAAAAACATCATTTTAATTGTAGTGATAGCGTTTATTTAATAGATTTTATCTTTTTTAATTTCCTCTAATTTGAATTTAAGTCTTTGTATCTGTTTGATATTTCTGTAGTCATAATAATCTCAAATTCCCTTTATCGTTCAAATTTCTCGATCACTAGACGTTGATTGATCCATTGCATAGCTCGCTGGGACATAACGACCCGGGGAGACCCTATACTCCTCAGATCTTCATTGATTTCGTGCTTAAGCTGTTTTAAGTTTTCTTACGCTTGCGTGAGAGAACTTGACGGTTTTGCGCGCATCAAATTTTTGGCGCCGCTGCCGGGGAGCTGTGCTGATTATCTTCCGTTTAGCAGATTAGTAATTTGGATATTCACTCTTTGTCTATACCATCTGTATGTATTTATATTTTCTTATAAAAATCAAAAATCCAAAAAGATTTTCATTCTTTGTTTTTACTAATATTTATCCAAAAATTCAAAAATATTCATCTTTACCCTCTAATCTGTTTAATTCTCCATTCCTTTATCCTCCAATCTGTTTAATTCTTCATCTCTTATCCCTCTTAACCGTTTAATTCTTGATGTCATGGTTTTCAACATGTTCCTGGTGTGGAGGTCCATTTAACGGTGGAAATTGTCGGCGATGTACCAATGTGGGTTTCGGAGACAAGTTTGTCGGTAATCCCGATCCCATTTCAAATAATGAAGCACCCGATTTTTCCTACCTACCTCCACACCCCCAGTACGAATCCCACTCATGCGAGTTTTGTGGGAATGATTCTCATTACGGTTTTGATTGTCCACCACAGGTCCCGCTTGTCTATGAGCCGGAACCATGTTACAATCAGAACTTTGGTGAAAGTTATTTTCCCAATTATCTCTGTTGTGAGAATTGTGGGGGTCCTCATGCGACTTTTGAATGTCAGCCGGTGAATCAAAATTTTCAAAATTCCAATTCTCCCGGTTTTGACAATTTCCAACCCCCACAGTATTCCATCAGTCATCAGACTTCCGAGCCTTCACATCATTTCAATGATTACGAGGAGTGTAATCTTCCTCAAAGTTCTGAAGAAATACGCATTCGAAAGAAACTGCAAATGAAAAGAATGGTGTGTAAGCTTCAGCAGATGAATATAAGAATCAGATATGATGACGATGATGATGAGGATAGTATTCAAATGAAGGAATACTATGATTACGACGAGGAGAGTGTTACTCAATTGAACGATCTTATTTCTCAACTCCCTCAGTCTATTGCTATCACACCTATCTTACCTATTATTGCTTCCAAAGACTCTCTCATAATGGAGGATGATCATCTCAGCACTATTTCGGAAACGGAATCGTCTAGTGTTGAGGATCTTGTCCCAATCCCAAGTGAGTCTGAGGATATATCCGATAGTGATTGTGATTTGCCTTTTTGTGATTCTCTCGACATTTCTGAGGTTACTTCCGGGATTTTCTCAAATCCTCTTTTTGAATTTAATAATGACTACACTTTTGGGAAAGTAAATCCTCTTTTCGATGAAATGTCTGAGGCCGATACAGAGACCATCACGGAAGTGGTGGAAATTGCTAGCTCTCAGAGCACACCACTTGTCCCACCTCTGTATTCTAACTTATCTCTTCCATCATGTGATGACAATTCTATCCTCACTGATGAGATTCATGATCCAAAAATCATGAATTCTCCTTCTGATAATGAGGAGTTAGTCATGATCATCATCATGATTCTCCTTCTTTTCTTCACATACGGTGTGACTTCTCCATGTCTTAACTCCTTCGGGAGTGAAGACATTATCTTTGACCCCGGCATTTTCATGTACCATCTGTGAGCCGGGTCTGTCTCTGTCTCTCTTTATCTCATCGGTGTGGAACTTTCGCGTGCTTCAAATGTTTGTCCAAACATCTTGAATGAAAGTCCGATGGAGATTGTTTCTTCCACTTTACTTCCCCATGAACCAATGAATTCGGGGTCGAGTCAAGCTAGCGACTCGGTAATCAAAAACAGTAGCATGCAATATGGGTTTTCACCCATATTTCTGTCTTCTCACCTCTTTCTACCACCCTAGTGTGGGGGGGTTGCCCACATGTTTCAAAAAAAAAAAAAAAAAAAAAAAAAAAAAAAAAAAAAAATCCTTTCAAATAATGGCCGTAGTATTCCCCTTTTACGTTCTTTGTTTCGGCATAACCGCCGGTACTTTGAATATTGAGGGCAATATTCATTTCTAAGTGTGGGGGGGAATTCTCACGAATTTTATCATATAATTATACCAACCCCCCCGTTTTTGGCCAAAATTTTTTTTGGAGCAAGTGTTCTACACTTTCTCATCTGGTTATCAGTCCACCATGTCTGTAAGACAAAAGGATTGGCTAATCCAGGAGCAAACGGCTCTTGGTAAAGATTTCTCAAATCCGTTTATATGGCTTGCAATTTGCCCAAAATTGTATGGTATTCAACTCACCATATCCTAAAAAGTGAAGAGTTGGCTAGCCCGCAAGATTATGGCTTGTGGTAAAGGCAGTGGAAAAACCATAATTGGTAATCAGGGAATTCTCACGAATTTTATCATATAATTATACCAACCCCCCCGTTTTTGGCCAAAATTTTTTTTGGAGTAAGTGTTCTACACTTTCTCATCTGGTTATCAGTCCACCATGTCTGTAAGACAAAAGGATTGGCTAATCCAGAAGCAAACGGCTCTTGGTAAAGATTTCTCAAATCCGTTTATATGGCTTGCAATTTGCCCAAAATTGTATGGTATTCAACTCACCATATCCTAAAAAGTGAAGAGTTGGCTAGCCCGCAAGATTATGGCTTGTGGTAAAGGCAGTGGAAAAACCATAATTGGTAATCAGCTCACCAAAGATAATATTGATAATTTATCTAAGAGTTGGCTAGTCCAGAAGGGTACGGCTTCTGGTAAAGACAAAATCAAATCCGTTGAAAGCTGGTGGTTTGCTCAAAATCACATGGTTATCGGTGTACCATGGTTCTTACTTGAACTGAAACATTTGGCTACTCCAGAAGTAATGGCTTTTGGTAAAGAGATTAAAATCCATTATGTTTTCTCAAATCATTGCTAGGGACTAGCAATATCTCAGTGTGGGGGATTGATGAGTGTCTAAATACTCATCATTTTTGTACAAAATAAACTGCAAAATCATCTGAAAACACTCAGAAACACATCAAAATGATCAAAATATCACAAATCAGTGTTTTATGTGTTTTAAATGCAAAAATATCAAAATCAGATGAAAAACATATCAAATTTGCAAAAATTGCAGTTTTAGTCCCCCAAGTTTCAAAAATTGTCAAAAATAGTCCCTGAGCCAAAATTTCAGAAGAAAAATCACCAAAGGTCTTTTTAAAATCATAAATTGTCATATTTAGTCCTTTGGTGGAAAATCTAAAAGTTTTGAGAAAATTACAGTTTAGTCCCTGAAAATCCAAATTGGTCAAAACTAGTCCTTGGAAATTTCAAAAAATGTCAAAATCTACCCTTGGATTATTAAACTTGGCAAGACCAACCCTTTGACTCAATCTTCATAACTTACATGTTTGGTCCTTGGGAATTGGAGCTTTACACATTTGGTCCTTTGGTTTTGAGATATTACACTTGTGGTCCTTTTGTATTAATAATCCCACTTAACCAAACCGGACCTAAATATACCCAAGCCCAAAACTAAACCCCTGGCCCAATCCCTTTACCCGGTCCATACACCCAACCCGACAACCAAACCCAGTGTTTAAACAAAAACACCCCGCCCCCTACTTGTCTTCCCCGACAAAGTAGCCTGCAACCCCAACAATTTTGTTCCTCCATCTCCCACACCACCTACACCAGCCCCTCCCCTACAACCCATTGTCCCCTCCATCATCCACACTCAACCTCAACCCACTGCCAAATACAATTTTCCCGCCAAAAAAATGCTCAATGGCCAGGATTGCCTTAAATCATCCAAGGGCCAGGAATGAAGGTGGGATTTAATCAGTGATGATAGAGGAAGCAGTGGGACTATAAAAAAGGAAGAGTGAAGCAAGAAACAAGAGTAGTTAGTTTTATAAAAAATTCTTCTTATGTCGTTTTTTTTTATTCATGTCTTAATTTAATTACAATGTTGTGATTTCAGTTCATTTGTACTTCCTTTAAGTTAAAATACCATTGTAAGCTACTTTTGAGCATCAATTCTAGTTTTCATATCATTTCCAAGTTTATGAGTTACTGTTGAAAAATTGAGTTCTCAAATCTGTTGTTAAAGCTTCTAATAACATTATATTTAGTTCATTCATGTTTGTTTAAGCTTGTTAAAGCTTTTCATAAGCTCTTAATTCAGTTTCAAGCATTTTGGCTCAGGGTCAACAAAAGTCAAATTGAGCATTAATCTGGGTTTGGAAATGATCACTGGTGTTGCAGACTTGGATTTGGGTTTAAAATAGATCAGGTTAGTTTAAGTTTGAGTTTGGTTTAGTCTGCAAATCAGCTGGAAACCTGTGAGTAGTTACTTCACTTTTGATTTTCAAGTCTACTTTGTATTTCATGCTTATTCTTGCATTTGTGATCATTGGTAGTTTTAACCTGTTTAAGTAGTTACATTTAGGTTATATAAACTTAGTTTGACCCTTCTTGCTAGTTGGTTTAGTGTTTAGAGCATTTTAATTACAAAACAGATTTTAAAGGTGTGTTTGGTTCAGTAGTTTATACTGCATTATGGGTCAGTTCTTTGGTTGGTATTTGTTGCATCATGCTTGGTTAGGTTACTCTAGTTCATATATGTCTTACTTTTGAACTTGTAACATCAAATAGTCAAATTCATTTGTAAACTGATCTAGAATCTGTGTCTGTTAGAATCAGTAGCTCATAAGTTGCATATTAGCTTTAAACTGGTAGATCTAGCTTAGAGTTATAATCATTAGTCTTATATCATCATAATCAGTCTAATAATTTGGATCAAATTTGAGTTTGGTCAAAGTTTCATGTCTGTTCTTCAAAAGTCAAATCCTGTCAAAACAGTTTTGTACCAAACTTTGTGAATCAATATTTGATTCATCTCTGAGTTTTAGTGTTTCAAATTTTGGAATTTACAAGTTCAACTGGTCTTATATTGAAAACATCTTTTTGCTTAATCTGGTCTAGTTATCTTAAGCTCTAAATAAGCTATTCAAATCAGCTGTGTCTCCCCTGTTCACACTCAGTACATTGCTGAGTGTGAAGCAGGCTACTTGCAGCTTGAACATTGAGTTCAATTCAGAGAGTTATAAGCTCAAATTTGGTCTAATCATAGTTTGCCAGGTGGACTTGAGGTCTGCTTATTTGGTTTTCACTCTAGCTTACTGATTAAGCTTGTGCATAAGCTTAAACTTAGGCTTAATTACTGTTTGGCTAGAGTAGCAGTTTAGCTTAATTCATTGAACTGAGCTTAGAACTTGTTAGGAGTAGATATAATCAGTAGCTATTAGCTTATTTTAGCACTAGTTAGCTTTAGTCTCTGTTTGGTTGCCTATATAGCTTGTTAGCTTATTTTGGTAGCTTATTCTAGTATCAGTTGCACTACATCTTTCAATTTTCACACATAACCTGTTGTTTTCTTATTTTTCATAGATTCAGAATAAGATTTTAGTATTTTCCTGAAATTTTCATTAATTTTGGTCACTGTTTAGTATTTTTCTTATTTAAAAATAGTTTTTAATCATTTTAAAATAGCTTTTATTGCAAATAATTGAGAAAAAGTTCCAAAAAATAATTTTTCATTTTTTCCTGTTTAAGAAAAATATAAAAAGCATAAAAAAGATTTTTCCCTATTTTTCTCCTTTTATTTAGTATTTTTCATAATTTAAATTAGATTTAAATAGATTTAAATTCCTAGAAAATAGAAAAATAATCAGAAAAATACAAAAATAGTTTTGAAAATTCTATTTTGATATTTTAGACTTTTCCAAGTCTTAATCTTATTTTTCTAGCCTTATTTCCTATTTTCTTATATTTTAGGTAATTAATTAGTAGTTAAAAATAGTTTTTAATTAGATAATTAGGTTTAAAAATAGTTTTCTTTTTCTATAAATTTTCTTTTATCATTAGGATTGTAAAAACATCATTTTCATATTTTTAGGGTTAATATTGCATTAGTTTCACGTTTTTAGTTGTACGTCGCGTAGATTTTAAATTCAGTTTCGTAAAAACATAAAAACAAAAACATCATTTTAATTGTAGTGATAGCGTTTATTTAATAGATTTTATATTTTTTAATTTCCTCTAATTTGAATTTAAGTCTTTGTATCTGTTTGATATTTCTGTAGTCATAATAATCTCAAATTCCCTTTATCGTTCAAATTTCTCGATCACTAGACGTTGATTGATCCATTGCATAGCTCGCTGGGACATAACGACCCGGGGAGACCCTATACTCCTCAGATCTTCATTGATTTCGTGCTTAAGCTGTTTTAAGTTTTCTTACGCTTGCGTGAGAGAACTTGACGGTTTTGCGCGCATCAGAAATCATGATAAGTGCATCAACAACTCTGATATTTACACTCCATGCTTCTGCTACGCTGCTGCAAATATCATGAATCTACTAAAGCTTCCGCTACTCTGATGAGAAGAAATCATGATCCAGAATGTGAGCATGTCGGTCCAATGTCACAACTTCACATAATGTCAACACTACAAAGGAAGAGTCAGAGATTTATAGTAGCTGATGATCTCAAAGCTGGCTCAAAACTCATTATCACGTGGATCAGTTAAAGACCTCCACTTGGATTAACCAAACATGCAAAACATGAAGAATCAAAGACTACGGGCTACAGAGCAATGAACTTAAACAAGAATTCAAGAACAATCTTAATGTAATATCTGTTTGTATTCTATGTAATTTGAGGTGACCTCCCTTAGGGGGAGATTGTTAGGATTTAGAAAATCCAGTCGTTAAAGTGTTGGTCACCTCAAGTACATGTAATCGTTAGAAAGCTCGTAGTTGTAGTTATTTAATGTTAGTTAGTATTTAGTTAAGTAACACCATGGAGGACGGACGGGTCTTTACCCACTGTATGCCTGATCCACAGTCCGTAGGTGGCGTCTTGTGTAAGATACTAAAAATACCCTCTACCTCCCAAGGTAGAGGGTTGGAGCTCATAATAAGATTTTACTTTCTCTCACTAAGTTCCCAAACCTCTAAACTTTCTCTCTCTAAAACCTACAGTGTACATCCATATTAGCTATGGTTTGATGTGTTTGTGAAATCCAATATGTTACAAGTTTAGTGTCGGATGACATTGGTGTTCTTATCGGTTTTGACTCTTCTAAACCAAATTTCTTTAACATCTCCTTTATGTATTTAGATTGATTAAAGAAGATACCATTTTCTACTTGTTTGATTTGTAAACCAAGAAAGAAACTAAGTTCTCCCATCATACTTATCTCGAACTCGTCATGCATGATTTTAGAGAAATCGTCACACATGTCTTGACAAGTAGATCCGAATATAATATCATCTACATATATTTGAATAATGATTATATGTGATTCCCTTTTCTTAGTAAAAAGTGTATTATCAACTAACCCCATGGTGTAGTTGTTTTTTTATTAAGAATGACTTGAGTCTATCATACCAAGCTTTTGGAGCTTGTTAAGACCGTAAATAGCTTTCTTTAACTTATACACATGTAATTTTCAGAACCCATAGTGATCAAAAAGTTTTTAAAATACGGTTTACTTTAAAACTTTTATAAACTTAGCTCTTGATGCCAATTGTGGAAAACTAGAAGGGGCGGAGGTTGAAAAGTTTTGCCGATTTTAAATTAGTTTCTAAAAACTTTAGATTCGATGTTATGTGAAATCATATGGATGAAGATAAAGTATAGATCTAAGAGAAATTAAAGTAAATAAAGTAAAGCAAGGGATAGAAATGACACAACCGATTTATAGTGGTTCGGCTACTAGGACACCTTCCTTGCCCTACTCCAC
Source organism: Chrysanthemum seticuspe (assembly GCA_019973895.1). Taxonomy (NCBI): domain Eukaryota; kingdom Viridiplantae; phylum Streptophyta; class Magnoliopsida; order Asterales; family Asteraceae; genus Chrysanthemum; species Chrysanthemum seticuspe. The sequence goes on from BPTQ01000006.1 coordinate 290,361,615, forward strand.
TCCCCGAGTCACCTACTCGAGAGTTCAAGCACTATGTCAACGAACTCCTTCAACTTGGCGGAGAAGCCTTCACAACGTTGCTTACACCTTTTTCTGTTACAAAGCTAAATACCGAGTCCGTAACACGGAGGACCAAACCAACACGACTATTACACAACAACTATGTGAAATATCAAGTACAAGATCTTTGCTACAGAAATCTTGTGGAGGAACAAATCAATCAAGGACCCCTTGCTTGGATGACTTGTAGTAAGCTCGTGATCTCGCCTTAGAGAAGGACCTATATGAGAATCACAATAGAAGAAAGAGGAGAAACTCTCAAGATCAAGTGATCTTTTGTTAGAAGAGAGTAAGAGTATATGAGAGAGTTATTAAGAAGAGGGGTGAGGAGAAATGCATAAATTGTTCTCTATTTATAGGCAAAATCTTGCCACTGTTCCACGGATCCCTCCCTTAAGGGATTCGTCTTGTGTAACTTCAGGGATCGGTGGGACGCTCATCTTTGCCCAAGGGTTTTTTGGTTATGGGTCATGGGTCATGGGTTATGGGTTGGTCCATGGGTATTTTATTAGATACAATATATCTAATAGATGCAATGCATCTAGTGAAATGGATATGGGTTATGGATATGCTCCATGGGTTGTGATTTTTACCCATCCTAATAAACTATTACAAAAAATGATTTATTACAACAATTTGTATTAAATGACTATATGTAAATGCTTTACAAAAATAACATGTATCCTTATAATTTTACTTATGATAACATTATATTTGTTATCAACAAAACACAAAGAGATCGCTCAATATTAATAAACGTTTTTACGGTTTATTTGTATTAACAATCTCCCCCTTTTGTTGATGACAAAACATAATGTTATGATGTGTAAAACTTATGATTAGATGTATGTTTTGAAAGCCTAAGTTTTACGTCTTCTCCCCCTTTTTGTCGAAACAAAAAGTTAACTCAATGAAGAAATAAAAGGTGGAAAAATAGCCCACGTATCGCTTACTCCCGTTTGACGGTAGCTCCCCCTAGATTGGGGCGTCAAGTGAGAAAAATAAAAAATCCTACAAAGAAAGGGTTAGTAGTAACATGCATTAATAATCTTGTGATTGACGAGAATCAACATTGGGAACCAAGGTATGTAAACAAGGCCTTGGAATAAAATAACAAAATGTAGTGGTATTTATGCCACATACAGGCATGTAAAAGTAAGAACAAGACTTGTTCTTAAAAATGACTCAAAAGAGAAATACTAAAAAGAAAAATAATAAAAACGATTCCTTCCATGCTTTCATAAGGTTATGGATGGAGGTTTGGATAAGTAATGATGTGGATGCGATCAAGAATGAGGTTAAGTATGACTCGCATTTCTTCCCTAATTTCTATTGCAATATCCCTAGTGGATTGGCAATGTTCACAATGTAAGTGATGTGGGTAATGAGTGCGGAAGTTTTCCAGGCGACTTTGATTTGTGGGATGCGGAAGTTGTGTTGGAAAAGTTGGAAAAAAAAGCGGATCAAAGTCCGGAATGTTTGGAAGTGGTGCTGGAAAAGAACCTAGATGTTCTTGTAACAAAATGGGAGCTAAGGGTGGTGAGGTTTCAATGTCTTTGAAAATTGTGTTTGGAGAAGTGGGAGGTGTCAAAAAGACTATTTCTTTTTGTTTTGGTTGTTGAGATCTTGTTGGAGTCTTAAGGAGTTCCAAAAGAGTGACCTTAGATGGTGAGTTGATGGGTGATGAAGTTGGTGTACTTGTTGGTGATGAAGGAGGTGCTAATGGAAGCATCTTGTGGTGAAATAGTGGTTGGTGATGAACTATTCGATGATGGTTTTGCTAAACAACAAGGCCGGATGCTAATCCGTGCGAATTTCCTAAATTTTGGATTTCTTGAAAGGGATTGTTTGCACTAGGTGATTCATCTAAGTTGGAAGATCTTTTGGATGAAATGGTGGTGTTTATTTGTGAAGTTGAGATGAATATGCAAGAATTTTGAGAACCCTATTTATAGAAAAATAATGCATTGTAATGAATGATTGACCCAAAATGTGGATTAAAATCTAATGATTAGATATGAATTTAAGGCATGTGATCATGAGAACACAAGCAATAAATAGCATACTCCAAAAGAAATAAAAATAAATGATGAAAATATTGAAGTTTTCATCCAAAGTGAGAAAAATAGAAGATAAAACTAGCTTATGTCTCACGGATCCCACAGATCCTTCCCTTGAGGGATCCGTCCAGCTTTAAGGCTGGGATCCGAGGTACTGGTGATTCAGGCAGCTCAAAATTTTCCTTTTGGAAATATTTGTGCCTAGTGTGTACCTATATGCAAACCATTTGGAGTTGCGGTTATCTCGACTCCTAAAAAGAAAAGAAAAATAAACTAGAAGGGAAAAAGCACACTATTAAGTGTGATAAACCGAGTGCTCCTAATTCATTGTTGCTTAAATGAATGTACCCGAAAACACATATAAGTTATGTGTCCTCTTTAGCATTCAAAAGACATGAGATGCAATGAAAACGGGTTTTTACTTTGTATTAATAATGAAAAAGCGATTTGTCCTAGATGTGAGAAATGGCTTTTGTGAAAGTGATAAGGGAAGAGGTATCCTTTTAGGAAACATTTTGAAAACAGGTTTCTATGTGTGAATAAATCGTTTATTCTTCAAAAAATATGTATGCAATTACGTATTTGCAAAATGTGCTTATCAAAAAAAAAGAGAAAACTATTAGTTATAAGTAGAAACTTATCTTGGGTTTTGAAGATTCCCGTATTGCTTGTGAGTTGTGCGTGAAATAGAGATCCTAGACTCAGAAAGAAGAAGGCTAGTGTTTATATACCTTGTAGAGTTTAAAAGCTAATTACGACGATTGTTCCATGAGACCAAGACTAATACGAAGTAGGTTGAATTGTTCCCGCTCATCTAAGTGACATAGCCATCCTACGTCGGCTATGTTGTCTTCGGATGCTACCTTCTCAATAGAGATGTTCCCATTTTGAACATTGTCTCGTAAGAAGTGATGACGAATCTCTATATGCTTGGTGCGAGAATGCAATACCGGGTTCTTGCTTAAGTCGATGGCACCTTTGTTGTCACATAGGATGGCTATGTCACTTAGATGAATTTCGTAGTCAACTAACGCTTGTTTTATCCATAGTGCTTGTTGGCTTGCTTTGCCGGCGGAGACATATTCGGCTTCGGTTGTTAATATGGCCAATGCCGTTTGCTTCTTTGAGAACCAAGATGTTAAACAACATCCCATAAAAGTACATACCCCACTTGTACTTTTTCGGTCAACATAATCACCTGCATGGTCAGAATCTGCATATACAATTGTTTCTACTCCCGTACCCTTAGGATACCACAATCCTAATTGAGTTGTACCCTTAATGTATCTAAATATCCTTTTGACGGCTTTTAGATGTGATGTTTTAGGATCTTCTTGAAACCTAGCACATAGACAAACTCTAAACATGATATCTGGCCGACTAGCCGTAAGGTAGAGACGACTACCAATCATGCCACGATATTTTGTGTTATCAACGGATTCGCCGTCTTCATCTTTTGTGAGTTTGGTGTCGGATGACATTCGTTTCCTAATTGGTTTTGACTCTTCTAAACCGAATTTCTTTAACATCTCCTTTATGTATTTAGATTGATTAAAGAAGATACCATCTTGTACTTGTTTGATTTGTAGACCAAGAAAGAAACTAAGTTCTCCCATCATACTCATCTCGAACTCGTCATGCATGATTTTAGAGAAATCATCACACATGTCTTGACAAGTAGATCTAAATATAATGTCATCTACATATATTTGAACGATGATTATATGTGACTCTCTTTTCTTAGTAAAAAGTGTGATATCAACTAACCCCATGGTGTAGTTGTGTTTGATTAAGAATGACTTGAGACTATCATACCAAGCTTTTGGAGCTTGTTTAAGACCGTAAAGAGCTTTCTTTAGTTTATACACATGTTTAGGTTTTTCAAAATCGATGAAGCCCGAAGGTTGAGCTACATATACTTCTTCATTAATAAAGCCATTTAGAAAAGCACTTTTGACATCCATTTGATAAAGCTTAAGATCATTATGTGACAAATCGTAATTTCAGGTCATTTCTCAAATTTACTATTCATCTCGGGAATTTACTATTAATTGGTTACTATTCATCATTTTACTATTCATCATTTTTGAAGTCAGTTTGCGACTTTGAGAGGTTATTTTAAAATTTTACTATTCACAAAACACTATTCATTCCCGAAGAAAAATCACTATTCATGATTCACTATTCATCATTTTCGTAAATTAGGTTTACGAGTATCAAATTCGCGTAACCGTAAGGGTTAAGCTGCGTATTCATGGAACATCACTGAGAACATTACATATAGAATAGAGTGAGTCTACATATCATCAATAACATCATTTTCATATTAGTTCATGCATGGGTTTGCATATTTCATTAACGTATATTTATTTATTAAATAAACGCTATCGCACGATCATTTATTTTGAATAATTGATCCGACACTTCCGACAATTGTTCTGATATATTTTTATACTCATTTTAAGACTATAAAAATTATATTATTAGTTTACCCGATGTTTTGAAATCATTTTGTATATATATTGTTATATATATATATATATATATATATATATATATATATATATATTTACGACGGTTTACTTAAATTCTATTCGATAATTATTTATTCACTCAATACTTGCGAGAAATGCATTTTTATAATTTTTATGACTTCGATATATTTTATTTTGTTCCGTTAAAATCGATTTCTAGCTAACGCTACACTTAATAACTAATTATATGTACAAAATACACATTATACTTAACTTTAAATACATTTAACTATCAAAAATACACCAACTATCTTCCCATTTTTCCCTTGCCGACCACCCCCCCTAGTCATCCATTTTATTAAAAATCTTGACTAGATAACGTACACATACTCATTTTTTGGCTAGATATTTGTAATATACTAATAATATACTAATCTAAAATACATAACTTACACATACTAAAAGGTGAAAAAAATGCAAGAAACCCTCTCCTTCCTTTGTTGAGGATCGGCCAAGAAAGAACAAGCAGAAGAAACTAAAGATTTTCCAAGATCAAGTGATTACACAACTCTAGTATACTTCTATATTAGGTTTTGAAATAAAAACCAAGAAGTTATTAAACACCTTGTTACTTTAAACCTCATCATACAACTAGTAAGCTTCTCATAATTTTTACTACTCTTTCATAATCATACTTGATCTATTTTATTATTCTAGTACAAAAATATACAAGCAAACTATGATCTATACCATTTTGTACATAATTTTTATACAAATAATGGACTTACATGTTATAATTAATATTCCCATGAACCCTATCATCGTTGGTGAAGTTTAGGAACCCATGACACCCTAAGAAGGTATATGGTAGGTTTAGAATAGTTTTGGTGTTGATTACAAAGGGTTAGAACAAGTTCTACACTATAAAAATCATTTTCCACAACATGAAATTTAGGTCTGTCCATTTTTATAAAATCTGGAAATTTCAATAGGTCATGGATTATTTTGGTTTATATTTTCAGAAAATAGACTTAAAAACGAAACCATGGTCGCTTGAACGGGTTAAAACGGGTTTATAACGAAGAAGTTACGTTAATTTTAAGTTTAACGACGAAAACTAATTTTCTAAAATAATACAAGCTGTCAAGGGTGTTTCAAGGGGTAAAATCGAGTTTTGAACGTATTCTAAATGAGTCGATTTATCAAAAATATATTAGTATACTTTAACACGAAACCAAGGATATATAGATTGTAGAAAACGGACCTATAACGCTCAAGATATACGTATTTGAATTACGGCGATCACAACTTTTTGCTTCAACACTAACAGTTTTTATATTCACTATTTTGCGACTAAGCTTCGCGAGATTACTTAGTCATTTTCATGAGTTGTCAAAGTATATTATTTCACGACGAAAAACTATAAATTCTTGTTCTATTTCTAAACGATTATCATGGGATGTTGTTTCAACATATATAAGCGTAAAGTATTTTATAACTTGTCAAGACATTACAAACTTATTTTTCGACGATAAACATTCCTTTCAAATGCACAAGTGGTATGGATATCATATGAGTTTGCATGCACAACATTATATCATGACTTATATTAGATCATATCATTCATAATAGGTTGCAGTTAGAGATTGCGCCTCATTTCAGTGTATCCACTTTTGCCATCATAATCATTGTATCAAGTGAGTTTTCATAACCCCGTTTTATTCAAGTTTATATTCATTTCAAACCTACGGGGGAAAATACATTGCACATCATTTTATTACGAGCCCAGGTATATCAAAATCATTTATATTGCTTAAGTTACCGCACTGCAATATTAATGTCCCCATTTCTTTATCATGAACCGTTAGTTACGGAGTAAGCAAGAGTGAGTGAATAGATCTATTGAGTGTGACTCCTCCATCCGGGTTGGTAGTTCCAACTGGTCAAACGGATGCATTTCATTTAATATCAGAATGAGAGTTGTTTGGCAAACACTCTGTTGGGGCGAACATCATAATCAGTGTAGCTTTGGTGTCATGAGCTTATAACAATTGTATCATTTTTATGTGACATTTTTGTCATACATGACTTATACTTGTGGTAGTCGTATAAAACATTTTCATAAACCTATGATTTCTCACCAGCATTATTGTTGACCATTTTAGCAATGTATTTTCAGGTATCTAAGGCATATACTTCATGGCATGCATAAGGACTTATCATAGAGTCGCGGTGACGACGTGTCTCACTTGTATATTATGGCACTTTAAAACATCGTTTGGTTTGTAACAAACTTATTTCCGCAAATGTTGACTACCTTTGGGACCTATCTTTTGTAAACTCTGGATGTTTTATTATATCAAACGATGTGCTTTTCAAATGACACTTTAGGTCGTTCAATATAACTGTAACTGTGAATCTATGGCAGTCATCCCCCAGGAATTCCATTCCGCTGCAAAACATGTATTTTGGGGGTGTGACAGATTGGCATCAGAGCAAAGGTTGTAGAGAACTAGGTTGCATCAGTGACCCTAGACTATAACTACATATCATAGCATTTCATCATTTCATTATAAGTGCATATTCACTTTACATGCGGATTCATACGCACATTATGCGAGTTATTTACTTTCATTTCACATCGATTGTCACAGAGATGTCTTCAGATACCCATCCCATCATCATTTCTTCAGACTCTGACATGGAGGATGTCTTGTCAGACTCTGACATGGAGGATGTCATGTCAGACTCTGACATGGAGGATGTCTTGTCATCTCCTATTATAGACTCTGACATGGATGATGTCTCGCCACTCCCAACTATAGCCTTAACATCAGTTGGCTCTACACCAGACTCACCACTCATATTATCCGATACTGACACTGAACCCTTTGAGGAGGGCGAAGTTACACCTACACCACAACCACCATCAGCTGGTCCTATTTACCACGCGAGTCAGTATACTTCAGTTTTACCTCTCAGGCGTCGTGAGACAACGCGAAAGAGGGTTATATTTCATCCACCATCACCACCTTCATCATCATCATTCTCTAATTCACCACTAGAATTGCCATTATCATCATCCTCACCTTCATCCTCATTTTCATCATCATCTGGAGCACCACCAACACCATCACATCTCAGGGGTCCTACACCCATATCTGACTTGCCGCTCAAGAAGCGTGCACGACTTGACACACCATTACCACCTACTACTGAGACTACAGAGACTGCACCACCTGCTAGGTTTGAGGTCGGTGAGAGTTTCAGGGCTGCTGCTGCTAGACAGCCTACTACTATCACACTAGAGACACGACTAGATCATCAGCAGGAGAAGATTGATAGAGCTTTAGGGCAGTTAGAGGAGATTCCTTTGAGCCGAGTTGAGGCCATAGAGAAGGAGATAGAGGGTTTAGTTTTAGGTAGGGTTTCCATTCACGTTTCTTATCAGGGGTTGGAGACTAGACAATGAGTAAACCACGAGCACATTACAGAGTTGAGGCAGGAGATTCCAGAGTTGTTTGATAGAGCTCAGATGTCGCAGGATGAGCAGCAGCGACAGGCTCATGAGTTAACATTAGCATGTGTGAGTATTGCTACTTTGGAGAGTAGGGATGCTGCTACTCAGCTTCAGATTAGTGACCTGACGGATATGGTTGTCAGTTTGACTGCACAGGTCCGAGAGCTTCAGAGTCGATCAGGCGGAGCACCAGGAGATGCCTAGATTAGACTTATATCATGTTAGATTTTACTACTATTATCCTAGTTACGAGGTGTGTGACATAGTTTAAAGAACTTGTAATCTTTTGGGTTGTTGTACAAACAAATGTATCAAGTGTTGACTCTACTATGTAGGAATGGTTGTGCTATCTATGATATCGGTCCATGTAGGCCGAAATTTTCATGCATTATATTCACGTGTGTTGTAATTATATTTATGATATTTCGTGGTTGTTCCGTTATGATTTCATTTATATTATGCATGTTGTGGTTGTGGATATTTTTGTGTAATGTTTGTTTCTACTTATGAGTTCTCATTATTGTTACATCTTATGATTTTGAAGAGTTATGGCGCCAAAGAAAGCTGCACCAGAAATGACACAAGCTGCTATCCAAAAGTATGTAAAGGATAGTATAACCGAGGCACTAAGGAAAGAACGAGCAACAGTAACTGTTGCTGCCGAGGCTGCGGCTGCTGCTGAGGCTGCTAGACTTGCTACTGCTGCCGAGGCTGCGGCTACTGCTGAAGCTGCCAGACTTGCCACTGCTGCCGAGGCTGCGGCTACTGCTGAAGCTGCCAGACTTGCTACTGCTGCAGGGGCTGCAGGAGGGTCTGGAGTTTGAAACTGTACATACAAGGACTTTAAGAGCGGTGATCCCACAAAGTTCAAAGGCACAGAAGGAGCCACTGCTATGATCCGTTGGTTTGAGAAGATAGAGTCTGTATTTCTTCTATGCAATTGCCCAGATGACTGCAAGGTGAAGTTCGCTACTAGTACACTCTTAGATGGGGCAATGTCATGGTGGAATTCTTATGCACAGCCTATTGGTATGGAAAATACTTACAAGCTCACATGGGATCAGTTCAAGAGGTTGTTGACTAAGAAGTATTGTCCATTCACAGAGGTGAAGAAACTAGAAACAGAATTTTATGAGTTAGTGACTATTGGTTATGACATCGAGACCTACATCAGAAGGTTTCAAGAGTTGGTTGCTTTATGTCCATCTATGGTTTCGGACAATGAGAAACTACTGGAAAATTTCATTGGAGGACTTCCATAAAGTATTCAAGGTGATGTAATTTCTTTCGATCCACAAACAATTGAAGAATCTATCAGGGTACCACAAAAACTCATGGCTCAAGTTGTGAAGAGGGGAAACATTACCTACAACAACCGCAACAACAATAACAACAATCGCACCAACTACAGTAACAACCGAAACAACTACACAAACTATAACAATAACAACAAGAGAAAGTGGGACAACAATCGAGGTGGCAATGTTACTCAACAACCACCAAAGAGACAAGAAGTTGCTAAGGCCTATGCTGCAGGACCAAAGGAAAGGAAAGGTTACATAGGTAATTTACCTAAGTGTGAAAGGTGTCAAAGTCATCATAATCCCAGTCGTTGCTCTACTCCATGCGGGAACTGTAAGAAGGTGGGTCATCAAACCAAAGAATGCAAGTTTCCAACTATGATGGAAAATCAGAAACCTCAAGTGACATGTTTTGGATGTGGAGAGAGGGGATACTACAAGGGGGATTGTCCAAAATGGAAGAATCAAGGGAACAGGAACCAAGGTGGAATAGCACAAGGAAGAGCCTATGTTATGGGAGGAGGAGAAGCCAAGGAGGACCCGAATGTTGTCACGGGTACGTTCCTTATCAATAATCATTATGCATCAGTTTTATTTGATTCGGGAGCTGATAAATGCTTTATGTCCACTATATTTGCACCTTTACTCAATATCAAACCAACCACACTATGCACTTCTTACTACATTGAATTAGCTAACGGTAACTTAGTTGGCTCCGACACCATTGTCCGTGGTTGCACTCTCAATTTCCTAAATCATCCATTCAATATAGACCTTATGCTCGTAGAACTTGGAAGTTTCGACGTCATTATCGGCATGGATTGGTTATCCAAGTATCAAGCAAGAATCATTTGTGATGAAAAAGTTGTTCATCTTCCTTACAACGGTGAAACCTTGATCATTCATGGAGAACGAAGTAGAACTAGACTCAGTATTATATCATGCATCAAAACCTAGAAGTACATAAAGAAGGGTTGTTATGCTTTCTTAGCACATATAACAGAAAAGAAGTCGGAAGAGAGGCGACTTTAGGATGTACCGATTGTTCGGGAATTTCCTGAAGTCTTTCCTGAAGACTTACCAGGACTTCTGCCTACACGTCAAGTAGAATTTCAAATTGACTTAGTGCCAGGAGCTGTACCAGTTGCACGAGCACCTTACCGACTAGCACCATCAGAGATGCAGGAGTTGTCTAACCAGTTGCAAGAACTTTTAGACAAAGGATTCATTAGACCTAGTTCCTCGCCTTGGAGAGCACCGGTCTTGTTTGTGAAGAAGAAAGATGGATCTTTCAGAATGTGTATAGATTATCGAGAGCTGAAAAAGTTAACTGTGAAGAACCGTTACCCACTTCCCAGGATCGACGATCTGTTCGATCAGTTGCAAGGCTCTAGTCTTTACTCAAAGATCGACCTGAGGTCAGGATACCATCAACTTAGAGTTCGGGAGGAGGATATCCCGAAAACAGCATGTAGAACTCGCTATGGTCATTATGAGTTTCAAGTAATGCCGTTCGGATTAACCAACGCACCTGTGGTATTCATGGATCTCATGAATAGGGTGTGCAAACCGTATTTGGATAAGTTTGTAATAGTATTTATCGACGACATATTGATTTACTCAAAGAACACATAAGAGCATGAAGGTCACCTCAGAATGATCTTAGGACTACTCAAGAAGGAGAGATTGTTTGCCAAATTTTCGAAGTGTGATTTTTGGAACCGAAAGGTACAATTTCTTGGTCATGTCATTGATAGACAAGGATTACGGGTTGACCCTACAAAGATCGAGGCTGTGAGAGATTGGGCTACCCCAACAAATCCTACGGAGATCCGCCAATTTTTAGGACTTGCCGGATATTACAGAAGATTCATTGAAGGTTTTTCTAAGATAGCTAAAGCTTTGACCAAGTTGACACAGAAGAACCAGAAGTACGAATGGGGAAAGAAACAAGAAGCTCCTTTTCAGTTATTGAAGCAAAAGCTTTGCAGTGCACCAATTTTGGCACTACCCAAAGGAATCGAAAACTTCGTTGTATACTGCGATGCTTTACACAAAGGACTTGGAGCTGTGCTAATGCAGAACGAGAAAGTGATAGCTTATGCTTCTCGACAACTTAAGGTTCATGAGAAGAATTACACCACTCATGATCTTGAGTTGGGAGCTGTAGTTTTTGCACTCAAGATTTGGAGGCACTACCTCTACGGTACTAAGTATACAGTGTTTACAGACCACAAGAGTTTGCAATATATACTTGATCAGAAAGAACTTAACATGAGGCAACGTCGTTGGTTGGAATTACTTAGCGATTACGATTGTGAAACTAGATATCACCCGGGGAAAGCCAATGTCGTGGCAGATGCCCTTAGCCGGAAAGAAAGACACAAGCCGTTGAGAGTCAGATCATTAGGAATGACGATTAGTTCACCTCTACCATCAAAAATCCTCGAGGCTCAGATCGAGGCGCTCAAGGAGGAAAATCGACCAAGTAAAAAACTCTATGGTATGCCCGAGAATGCAAATGGCTTTGTAAAGAGATCAGACGGAGTATTATGCTTCAAGGATAGAATTTGGGTACCACTTTATGGAGGGATACGAGAGTTGATTACGCATGAGTCGCACAAGTCGAAGTATTCTATTCACCCAGGTTCTGATAAGATGTATCAGGATCTCAAGAAGCTTTATTGGTGGCCGAATATGAAAGCAGAAATTGCCACGTATGTTAGCAAATGCCTTACTTGCTCTAAGGTAAAAGTTGAATACCAGAAACCTTCAGGGTTACTTCAGCAACCAGAAATTCCCCAATGGAAATGGGAACGCATTACAATGGATTTCATCACTAAACTCCCTAAGACATCAGGCAGTTACGACGCTATTTGGGTAATTGTTGAGTGTCTTACCAAATCAGCCCATTTCATACCAATTAAAGAGACTTACTCCATGGAACAACTTACTAGACTTTATGTCAAGGAAATAGTCTCAAGGCACGGTGAACCAATCTCCATCATTTCCGACAGAGATAGTCGATTCACCTCAAACTTCTGGAAATCATTACAAGATGCATTTGGAACCCAATTAGAGATGAGCACTGCCTATCATCCTCAGACCGATGGTCAGAGTGAAAGAACGATTCAAACATTAGAAGATATGCATGTGTGATTGATTTAGGAAATGGTTGGGCTAACCATTTGCCATTGATCAATATCTCTTACAATAATAGTTATCACACCAGCATAAAAGTAGCACCATTCGAGGCACTCTATGGTCAAAAATACCGATCACCTGTCTGTTGGGCCGAGGTTGGTGATGCACAACTCACTGGTCCAGACATGGTTCGTGAAACAGCAGAAAAGATAATTCAGATCCGAGATAGACTCCGAACTGCCAGAAGCCGACAGAAAAGTTACGCTGACGTACGACGTAAACCATTAGAATTTCAAGTTGGCGACAAGGTTATGTTGAAAGTATCGCCTTGGAAAGGCATGATACGATTAGGAAAACGCGGGAAGTTGAACCCGAGGTACATTGGGCCATTTAAAATTTTGAACAGAGTCGGCCCTGTAGCATATCGACTCGAGCTTCCGTCAGAACTCAGCCATGTACATAACACATTTCGCGTTTCAAACGTCAAGAAGTGTCTTTCGGATGAATCACTCGTAATTCCATTAGAAGAAATTCAACTCGACGATAAACTCAATTTCGTGGAGGAACCAGCAGAAATCATGGACCGAGAGGTCAAACAGTTGAAGCAAAGTCGAATTCCTATCGTGAAAGTTCGCTGGAATTCTCGAAGAGGACCCGAGTTTACTTGGGAGCGGGAAGACCAGATGCGACTCAAATATCCTCATCTTTTCACAAATGACAACGTAGAAACCAACATGAACTGAATTCAGGGACTGAATTCCTTTTTGGGTGGGCGAATGTGACAAATCGTAATTTCAGGTCATTTCTCAAATTTACTATTCATCTCATGAATTTACTATTCACTTGTTACTATTCATCATTTTACTATTCATCTTTTTTGAAGTCAGTTTGCGACTTTGAGAGGTTATTTTAAAGTTTTACTATTCACGAAACACTATTCATTCCCGGAGAAAAATCACTATTCATGATTCACTCTTCATCATTTCCGTAAACTAGGTTTACGAGTATCAAATTCGCGTAACCGTAAGGGTTAAGCTGCGTATTCATGGAACATCATTGAGAACATTACATATAGACTAGAGTTAGTCTGCATATCATCAGTAACATCATTTTCGTATTAGTTAATGCATGGGTTTGCATATTTCATTAACGTATATTTATTTATTAAATAAACGCTATCGCACGATCATTTATTTTGAATAATTGATCCGACACTTCCGACAATTGTCCTGATATATTTTTATACTCATTTTAAGACTATAAAAATTATATTATTAGTTTACCCGATGTTTTGAAATTATTTTGTATATATATTGTTATATATATATATTTACGACGGTTTTCGTAAATTCTATTCGATAATTATTTATTCACTCAATACTTGCGAGAAATGCATTTTTATAATTTTTATGACTTCGATATATTTTATTTTGTTCCGTTAAAATCAATTTCTAGCTAACGCTACACTTAATAACTAATTATATGTACAAAATACACATTATACTTAACTTTAAATACATTTAACTATCAAAAATACACCACCTATCTTCCCATTTTGCCCTTGCCGACCACCCCCCTAGTCATCCATTTTATTGAAAATCTTGACTAGATAATGTACACATACTCATTTGTTGGCTAGATATTTGTAATATACTAATAATATACTAATCTAAAATACATAACTTACACATACTAAAAGGTGAAAAAAAAAATGCCAAAAACCCTCTCCTTCCTTTGTTGAGGATCGGCCAAGCTAGAACAAGAAGAAGAAGCCAAAGATTTTCCAAGATCAAGTGATTACACAACTCTAGTATACTTCTATATTAGGTTTTGAAATAAAAACCAAAAAGTTATTAAGCACCTTGTTACTTTAAACCTCATCATACTACTAGTAAGCTTCTCATAATTTTTACTACTCTTTCATAATCATACTTGATCTAGTTTATTATTCTAGTACAAAAAAATACAAGCAAACTATGATCTATACCATTTTGTACACAATTTTTATACAAATAATGGACTTACATGTTATAATTAATATTCCCATGAACCCTATCATTTTTGGTGAAGTTTAGGAACCCATGACACCCTAAGAAGGTGTATGGTAGGTTTAGAATAGTTCTGGTGTTGATTGCAAAGGGTTAGAACAAGTTCTACACTATAAAAATCATTTTCGACAACATGAAATTTAGGTCTGTACATTTTTATAAAATCTGGAAATTTCAATAGGTCATGGATTATTTTGGTTTATTATTTCAGAAAATAGACTTAAAAATGAAATCATGGTCGCTTGAACGGGTTAAAACGGGTTTATAACGAAGAAGTTACGTTAATTTTAAGTTTAACGACGAAAACTAATTTTCTGAAATAATACAAGCTGTCAAGGGTTTTTCAAGGGGCAAAATCGAGTGTTGAACGTATTCTAAATGAGTCGATTTATCAAAAATATATTAGTATACATTAACACGAAACCAAGGATATATAGATTGTAGAAAACGGGCCTATAACTCTCAAGATATACGTATTTGAATTACGGCGATCACAACTATTTTCTTCAACATTAACACTTTTTATATTCACTATTTTGCGACTAAGCTTTGCGAGATTACTTAGTCATTTTCATGAGTTGTCAAAGTATATTATTTCATGACGAAAAACTATAAATTCTTGTTCTATTTCTAAACGATTATCATGGGATGTTGTTTCAACATATATAAGCGTAAAGTATTTTATAACTTGTCAAGACGTTATAAACTTATTTTTCGACGATAAACATTATTTTCAAATACACAAGTGGTATGGATACCATATGAGTTTGCATGCACAACATTATATCATGACTTATATTAGATCATATCATTCATAATAGGTTGCAGTTAGAGATTGCACCTCATTTCAGTGTATCCACTTTTGCCATCATAATCATTGTATTAAGTGAGTTTTTATAGCCCCGTTTTATTCAAGTTTATATTCATTTCAAACCTACGGGGGAGAATACATTGCACATCATTTTATTACGAGCCCAAGTATATCAAAATTATTTACATTGCTTAAGTTACCGCATTGCCATATTAATGTCCCCATTTCTTTATCATGAACCGTTAGCTAAGAAGTAAGCGAGAGTGAGTGAATAGATCTATTGAGGGTGACTCCTCCATCCGGGTTGGTAGTTCCAACTGGTCAAACGGATGCATTTCATTTAATATCAGAATGAGAGTTGTTTGGCAAACACTCTGTTGGGACGAACATCATAATCTGTCTAGCTTCGGTGTCATGAGCTTATAGCAATTGTATCATTTTTATGTGACATTTTTGTCATACATGACTTATACTTGTGGTAGTCGTATAAAACATTTTCATAAACCTATGATTTCTCACCAGCATTATTGTTGACCGTTTTAGCAATGTATTTTCAGGTATCTAAGGCATATACTTCATGGCATGCTTAAGGACTTATCATAGAGTCGCGGTGACGACGCGTCTCACTTGTATATTATGGCACTTTAAAACATCGTTTGGTTTGTAACAAACTTATTTCCGCAAATGTTGACTACCTTTTGGGACCTATCTTTTTTAACTCTGAATGTTTTATTATATCAAACGATGTGCTTTTCAAACGACACTTTAGGTCGTTCAATATAACTGTAACTGTGATGCTATGGCAGTCATCCCCCAGGAATTCCATTCCGCTGCAAAACATGTATTTTGGGGGTGTGACACATTAGCACAGGCATAAGCAAGAAGTATTCTTATAGACTTTAATCTAGCCATGGGGGCATAGGTCTCATCAAAGTCTATTCCTTCTTGTTGATTATACCCTTGGGCAACGAGTCTAGCTTTGTTTCTAGACATTATACCGTTTGCGTCTAACTTGTTTTTATATACCCATTCGGTTCTTATTATGGTTTGATTACTAGGTAGGGGGACGAGTGTCCAAACATCGTTAGAAACAACTTGATTTAATACTTCTTGCATAGCCATTACCCAACTTTCATCTTTTATGGCTTCTTGTGTATTCTTAGGTTCTATTGTTGAGACAAAACAAAACAAGCTACTTTGGTTTTGAACTTGATACCTTAAGGTTCTTTCATTTAGCTTTCCTATGACCTTATCTACGGGGTGATCTTTGGACTCTTTAATATTTATGATTTCATCATTTAAAGGTTCTTCTTCTTTGTTTATCTTTTTCTTTATTAAAATAGCTTCACTTTCGACAGTCTCATCATCGACAAGAGGTGGAGTAGGTTTGGGTGGACTTTCATCAAATTTAATGTTTAATGACTCTTCAACCTTCATTGTTTCTTTATTTAATATGACGTAAGCTTTGCTATTAGGAGAGTAACCCAAAAAGATACCTTCGATTGATTTAGGATCACATTTTGTAAGGTAATCTTTAGTGTTAAGTAGAAAACATTTGCTACCAAAGACTCCAAAATGATCTAACGTAGGCTTTTTGCCTCGAAGTAACTCGTATGGAGTTTTACCTAAAAATGGTCTAATTAAGACTCGATTAAGTATGTACATTGATGTATCAACGGCATTGCACCAAAACTTTTGAGGAATGGATTGCTCATTTAACATGGTGCGACTCATTTCTTGTAGGGTTCTATTCTTTCTTTCAACTACCCCATTCGATTGTGGAGTGCGAGGAGCCGAGAAGTGGTAAGTAATACCATTAGCATCACAAAAGGCTCCAAATTGCACTTCATTATCTAATTCCCTACCATGATCCATTCTAATAGACACTATAGGACTTCCTAATTGTCTTTGGATTTTCTCACTTAATATTTCAAAGTAATCGAACGTTTCAGTTTTGTTCTTTAAAAATTTAGTCCATGTGTACCTAGAGTAATCATCCACTATAACCAAAGTGTAGTAGTTGCCTCCATAGCTTTGGATAGCGGATGGACCAAATAAATCCATGTGTAGTAATTCTAGACACTTAGTTGTAGAGACCATGTTTTTAGCTTTGTGACTAGCATGGACTTGTTTTCCTACATTACAAGCATCACAAAAGTGATGTTCATATTTTAATTTTGGTAGATATCTTACTAGATCTTTGGATGATAGCGATTGAAGAAGTCGCATATTGGCATGACCCAATCTTCGATGCCATAATGTCGAAGTATCAACCATAGAAGTAAGACAAAGTTTGTCTTTAGGTTCATTACCGATTTTAATGACATAGACTCCATGTTTCCTAATTCCTCTTCCTATGGTTATGCCGTTTTTTAATATCTTACTACCGGTTTCGTTGAAAAGTACGTTACACTTTTTATCACATATTTGTCCTATACTTAAGAGGTTAAAGTTTAGGTTTTCTACATGACACACATCGTTAATGGTTAGAGATTTGTTAGAAATCGTACCTTTTCTGATGATTTTGCTTTTGCTATTTCCAAATACCACATTTCCTCCATTAAAGGATTCATATGTGGAGAATAAATCTTTATTGCCGGTCATGTGCCTCGTACGCCCGCTATCCTTGATCCACTCATCCGGATCTAGGTCGACCTTTAAGCACACCTAAGAAAACAATTAACTCAAAAGTTTGGTCCCCATTTGTTCATGGGTCCATTAGCGTTAAACATTCCATTCATGTTAGACATGTATGGATAAGGTGAATATGCATTCCATGGTGCAAAGTTTTGAAATGGAAAACCATTTTTCATATTTGGATTCCATCCCATTTGATGGTTACTCCTCGGGTAAACATTATTAGGTCTCCTAGATGTGTTCGGTTTTGAAAATGATGGACCTTTGTTTCTTGTAAAACTTTGATTATATCTTGGGGGTGGTTGTCTAATGGTAACATGAGTTGGTTTCTTCTTATTAACAATAACAAAATCAGTTCTAGAAGAGGAAGCTTTGTTATTACCACTGTTTGCTTCAGCAGACCCACGGATCCCTGGTTGTACACTAGCCGGTTCCCTTTTTGTGGGATCCGCCACAACAGTGATAGATAGATGTGTATGTTGGACGTTGATAGATAGATGTATAAAAGTGTAATGAAAGATAAAGAGTAAGAAGCACATAACCACGACACGTGTATTTATAGTGGTTCGGCTACAAGGACACCTTCCTTGCCCTACTCCACTCCCCGAGTCACCTACTCGAGAGTTCGTAAACACTACACGACACCAATCTCCTTATGGCGGAGAAGCCTTCACAACGTTTCCTACTCTTTTTCCGGTACTATCCTAACCACCGGGTTCTTCCACACCAAGGTGAACAAAACCTACCACAACGTCGCCTACCTTTTATTCGGTACTAGGCTAAGTACCGAGTTCCATTACAATGGAGGAACTACTACCCAACACTACACAACACCTAATCCCAAAGGAGACCAACTCCTTATTACAACACCATCAAGGATATCAACATCCGTGAACATAAACAATCACTATATGTATAACGATGCACCTCATCGATTATATGACCTAGGCATTCTTCACTAATGCCACTTAATTTGATTCCTAGGCATCCTTCACTAATGCCTTTGACACAACGCTTGGCACCTTTCACTAATTCCTTCGTCTTGACACCTTTAGCATTCTTCACTAATGCTTTTGACACGGACGTTAAGCACCTTTCACTAATGATTTCGTCTTGACTCTTTCGGCATCCTTCACTAATGCCTTTAACACAACACATCTACGGAGGAAGAGAGAACTATCAACCAGAGAACCTCAGTTGTCTTGATGATGACGAAGCATGGCAACTCGTGGACTAGAGCTTGCTCGACTTCAAGAAGTGGTGATCTCGCCTTTAAGAGGAACCTAGAGAATCACACAAAAACAAAAGACAAACTACATAGAAAGATCCCTTAGGATCAGTGGTTAGAGAGTTACAATACTTGGGGAAAGTATGTGTGAGAGTGGCAAGCCAAAAGGAAGAAATGGCTCACTATTTATAGAGGAGGAATACTTACTGTTCCCCGGATCCCACGGATCCCTCCCACAAGGGATCCGTCTAGTGTAAACCTAGGGATCCGTGGGATGCTCCTCTTTACCAATGGGTATTTTGGTTATGGGTCATGGGTCATGGGTCATGGGTTATGGGTTGATCCATGGGTTTCTTATTAGATACAATGTATCTCATGAGTGCAATGCACCTAGTCAAATGGGTATGGGTCAATACCATGGGTTATGGATATTTTCCATGGGTTGTAGTTTTTACCCATTTATATAATATATACTAGTTGTGCATATATTTTGCCCAATATATGTAAACACTAGTTGTTGTACATATATATTACTAAATCATAAAATCACTTATACTTGTTTTAGTGTTTTATGTGAAAACGTAAGTGTGTTAGAAAACTATTGGTTCAAACTAATTACGTATTTTATTTGTTTCCTTAAAATGATTTTACGTTTGTTATCGACAAAACATTAGAAGATTGTAAAATATAAATAAACGTTTTTACGGCTTATTTGTATTAACAATCTCCCCCTTTTTGTTGATGACAAAACATAAAATTATTTTAAGGAAAAACTAAAATTCGTAAAAGTTTGAATTGGAGTTTTTACTCTCTTCTCCCCCTTTTTGTCGAAACAAAAAGAGCGTCAAAAAGAAACTAACACAAAGTTTTAAGAAAAAGCATGTAAAAATAAAAAATGTAAAGTGAGCAAGTGACGGGAATGGTTATCGTCTTAACTCCCCCTTGACGAGTCCATCCCTTTGTGAGGGCGTCAAGTACATAAAAGTAAATAAGCTAATGTATTGCAATTATGTTTGCAAATGGTTCGTCCTTTTGACGAAAATGCTCCCCCTTGAAGATTGCAACGTTGCAATGGGGTGTCATGAAGTATAATCCAAATAAGGATTATGTTGCAAATGGTTTTGCAATATGGTTTGACACAAAGCTCCCCCTAGCTTTATGGTGTCAAAATCTTCATGTGTATTTTGAAAATCTACAAAATAAGGTTAGAACACAAGAGTATAGTGCATAATTTCCTGCAAATAAGACTCAAGTTAGTAGAATTTTGTTTTTCTGTACCACAGATCCCACGGTTCCCTACATGGAGGGATCCGTCTAGCCATTTTCCAGGGATCCGTCTGTCTGGTGACAGATGATTCAGCAAAGGTGTTATACCAAACAATGCTAAATATGAAAATGATATATGTATACAAACAATAAACATATACTCAAATAAATATGGCAAGTAGGTTATCATTCAATAAAACAAAGAGATAATCAACAAATCTCTTAAAACTAAGAGAATGATCAAGCCATGTAATACATTTTCTACTTAATGCTAAAGAAGAATCTAAACTCAAGAGGCAACTGCGTTCTTAAGGATGATCAAACATAAAATGGGATTCCTAAACATTCTAAGTTGAGCTTGAGGCTAGGACACCGTTTTGAGGCTCATGGTTGTTTGGGTTTGTTGACCTCTTCAAAACGTTCGAGGAGGTGATAAAACATGAAACATTGCTCATCACGTAGTTCATGTATCAACCTTTCAACATGTTGACAATGATAGCAATCCTTGTCATGGTTATGAGCTTCTTGAAGCGGAGGTTCAAGTGAAGTGGGTTGAGGATCCTCAAATAAAGGAGGAATTGGTGGAGGCTCATTAAGTGGTGGCTCAACAATGTTTGAGGGTGGAGGTAAAGAAGTGTCAACTTCCATGTGGTCGGGTGGTTGACTTTGATGTCTCCTCATAATCCAAAATGGACTATTGGGGGGAATTGGAGAAATTGATATTGGTGCAAGTGCTGATTCAACAATTTGGTTTTGTTGCACAACCTTTTCAAGTGAATTTGTTGGTAGTGGTGGAAGATGAGATGGCCAAGGGGGTAAGTCCTCTAAGTTGTGAGAATGTGGAGATGATTGTGAGGCGTTAAATGATGTGGCTCTAGGCACCAATGATGTTGGTTGGGTTGAAAAGGGTGTGTTTGGTTTAGTAGAGTTTGGTGATGATATCCTTGTGGGAACAATCCTCTTGGGAATTAGTTTGATTGGTTTATTTGGTGTAGGGGAAATCCTAGCATTGGTGGACTTAACCGAAGATGATTCGGTTGAGGAAACTTCGTGTATGACCCTAGCAAGTTTCTTGGGTGGTTCTTGGATGGATAAGTTAGCACTAGGAGCTTTTCTCATGATGAAATGAATAAGGAAGATGTTTCTAATTGCTGAGAATTATGTTTGTGTTTGATTACTAAGGAGTTCTAGCAAGATGATTTATAAAGGGAAGAATTTGGCAAGTGCATTTAAGACTTAGGCCATTAAGATTCATGGAAATGTGATGATTAACATGCACAAGATTGAATTTCAGAGCTTCACTGATTTAGGAACTTAATAAAGATGAGGTGGAGTGTTTAAGTTAGCAAGATGAGCTTGAAATGATTGTTTTGGCTAGAGTTGACATAATCTGTCACCCGGATCCCACGGTTCCCTCCTTTGAGGGATCCGTCTAGGCTAATCCTAGGGATCCGGCTCTCAGCAGCTATGAAAATATAAAAATGATGTTTCTAAGGTCTAAGATATATACCATCTTGAGTGCTTCAGTCCTCCTAAGTATCTTAAATGAGGGTGTACTTGAATGATCAAGAGCAATGAATGATATAGCAAATGATTGCTTTTTATGGAAGGAAAATGAGACTAAATGACTACCAATGGATGTTCAAGTCATAATAAATGATCCTAGAGATCAGATGTTAGCATGAGATGGAGTTTAAAAAATCCTCAAAAATCAAAGAAAATTGAAAAACTAATTTTTGACCCGTTTCTGAGATGACTAGAAACAATTTCCTAAAATTGTTCAATATGTCCACCTAAGTGTTTTGAAAAATGAAAAAACAATTTGTGAGTATTGAAGCAGAAATATGGTGAGTTTTGATGTGTTGATAGATCAAAAGGAATCTTTAACTAAGTCCTAGGTGAGCCATGGGTGAGTGTCAAGCTATCAAATGTTAGAAGAAGACTTAGTTGGCTCTAAGGTCTTATGTTAGGCTTATGTGAGGTGATCTAGTGAGCTTTTTTTGATGTAAGGAGATCTGTATAACTCATCTGTAGTCACGGATCCCACGGTTCCCTTTGAGAAGGGATCCGTCTAGACTAAAACAAGGGATCCGGCATCTGCAGATCAGAACCTTTACAACAGCTAATGCAGACTTTGCACTGAGCAATATACACATATAACATTTAATTTAAACAGCAAGGTAAACATATTATCACATACGACATATCATAGAGAATTGTAGTAATAATAATATCCAAGAAAACACAAACAAACGTGCTAAAACATAATCATTCATACACAAAACAAGTGTCTCAAGATAATCATAATCCTATAGTCTCTTTCGTCAATTCTTTCTTTTCCTCTTTCCCAACTTTGTGATGTGGTAAGCTAGGTTTTGAATCATACCCCTTAATTGTTTGAATTCCGCGGTCTCGTTTGGAATATCCGAGAGTTGTTCATAGTAATCAAAGGGTTCTAATTCGACGCTAGTTATGGGGTCGACGTCTTCCTTTTCTTCATCTTCTTCTACTTCTCCGTCCGAGGAGTCCGAGAGAGCTTCAGGTTTTCTTCCATTGACTATGAACCGTTTAGAGGGTTGTTTGGTAAGAGGTACCATTACGTGATCGGCAAAGAAATGATCATCGTTGATAGGAGATGGTTGCAATGCACTAACATACTTACAAAGTCGTGTTAGGAGCATACCATATGGAAGTACCATGTTGGAAGCTTTAAATACCCCGGCCATTCTCCTCACCATGTAATAGGCGATATTAAATGGATTTTGGTGGAAAAGACAATAGATCATTTGCACAAGACATGCATTTGGATGATCCTTGTTATCAACTAGGCTAATGACGTTTTCCCTAAGGATTTCTTCCCATTTTCTAAACATGGGATGCATTTCGAAAAGTTCTATTTGAAAAGGATCACGGTGAATGAGCTTTTTGTTTTGGTTGAAATGGGATTGGTCGGTCCTAACCTTGAAGATAGTATCTCGAATGGTTGCGGGATCATCAAGAGGAGTATTGTAGATAGGTTTAGAATCAAGTGCAAGGTTTTAAGCGTTAATTGCCCAATCTTGAGAATACATACAAATTCCTTCACAAGGAATGCGAAGAATTTGAGCAAATGTGTTGAGAGGTAGAGTGAAGTTTTGTTTATTGATGATGAAGGCGATTCAAATGCTATCATCGGTGTTTCGAATGATCCTAATGCTTTTATAGAATTCAAAGATGAAAACCGGGAAAATTTGTTCATCAATGTCAAGAAGACAATCAAAGTTGATTGTCAAGAAAACTTGACGAGTGTCGGTATCTTCAAAGAAACATTCCTTGACTACACAACCTTCGTGAATAAGTCATTTTTCAAGTCTTTTGAATACTTTGCGATTGGTTTTTGATAGCCCTTCTTTTCGATAGTAATGGGTGAGGTAATGGACGGTATCATGGTGGTCTTGTTGAGTGGCTTTAGGCATGGTTGGTCCTAGAAACACAAGTATTCCAATTAGGTAAAATTAGTTGAGATGGGTTTATGGTTTTGATTTTGATTAACAATGTTGTGAACACAATGTAATCCTAATTGTGTTAAAAGCCCCTTTTAATGATTAATTTTGAAAACCCTAATTGAATTAATTGATTAGAAATTGTGCAACCATAAACCCTAGGATGAGGATGATGGAAATTAGAGCAAGTTAGTGTAATTACTTACAATGGTGTTCTAGAGAGGAATACTTGAGGGTATGGAGTCCTATGAGGATGAAATCAGTTCTTGAGTCGTTTTTGTGTTATGTGGGGAGAGGAAAAATTATCAGTGATGTTTTTCAAATGCGTATAGCTGTGTTCTGTTCTACGGTTCCCCCGGATCCCTTGTATTTGGGATCCGGCTAGTACAACTAGAGGGATCCGGCTCCTGTGGACAGAAAAAGGGTTGTTTGGCTTTAATTTTGTAGTAGGCTATAAACTAGCTTACGGAACAAAATTAGTTTAAAGGTTTCAAATAAAAAGATGTTTTGGTCGACGGGATTTGATAAGTTAATTATCAAGGATCCATTTGTGACGACGGCGTTAGTTTGACAAAATCAAGAGGAATACCATTCCCGATGATGAGTAAGTCGGGAAAGTGACGAAAGATAGACTTTTTTAAGAGACTAGCAATTTATTAAACAAACAAGAACTATGATATCAACATAATCATGTAAGCTAGTTAATGAAAAAGTAAACATACCTTTATGCTTCTTGGTTTGGCTTATGAAGACATAATACCAAAAATACTTCATAAGCTCTTAAAGTAATCCTTTGTACTTAGAGTAAGTAGGTTGTGATTACTTTTAGATCCTTTCTCGAAGGTTGACTTCATTATTTTTGAATAGAAATGAAGGTTTTGAAGAGATCCTAGCATGAAGATTTCTTGAAACAAATATGTTAGAATGATCTATCAATGTCCAACATGAAAGAGAAAAAGAAAATGTTTTGAAATATTTCCTTCTTTGTAGTTTTCAAACATACACAGATCGTATCAAGTTTTTAAAGTACAACATACTCTAAGAAACTTGGTAACGAAGCTCTGACGCCAATTGTGGAAAACGAAAAGGGGGTTGAATAGTTTTACCAATTTAAAACTTCCTTTTAAATATTTAGATCGACTTATGTCAATCTATTTAGATGTGTATGTTGGACGTTGATAGATAGATGCATAAAAGTGTAATGAAAGATAAAGAGTAAGAAGCACATAACCACGACATGAGTATTTATAGTGGTTCGGCTACAAGGACACCTTCCTTGTCCTACTCCACTCCCCGAGTCAACTACTCGAGAGTTCGTAAACAATACACGACACCAATCTCCTTATGGAGGAGAAGCCTTCACGAGGTCGCCTACTCTTTTTCCGGTACTAGGCTAACCACCAGGTTCTTTCACACCAAGGTGAACCACACCTACCACAACGTCGCCTACCCTTTATTCGGTACTAGGCTAAGTACCAAGTTCCATTACAATGGAGGAACTACTACCCAACACTACACAACACCTAATCCCAAAAGAGACCAACTCCTTATTACAACACCATCAAGGATATCAACATCCTTGAATATAAACAATAACTATATGTATAACGATGCACCTCATCGATTATACGACATAGGCATTCTTCACTAAGGCCACTTCATTTGATTCCTAGGCATCCTTCACTAATGCCTTTGACACAACGCTTGGCACCTTTCACTAATGCCTTCATCTTGACACCTTTAGCATTCTTCACTAATGCTTTTGACACGGACGTTAAGCACCTTTCACTAATGCTTTCGTCTTGACTCTTTCAGCATCCTTCACTAATGCCTTCAACACAACACATCTACGGAGGAAGAAAGAACTATCAACAAGAGAACCTCATTTGTCTTGATGATGATGAAGCATGGCAACTCATGGACTTGAGCTTGTTCGACTTCAAGAAGTGGTGATCTCGCCTTTAAGAGGAACCTAGAGAATCACACAAAAACAAAAGACAAACTACATAGAAAGATCCCTTAGGATCAGTGGTTAGAGAGATACAATACTTGGGGAAAGTATGTGTGAGAGTGGAAAGCCAAAAGGAAGAAATGGATCAATATTTATAGAGCAGGAATACTTACTGTTCCCCAGATCCCACGGATCCCTCCCACAAGGGATCCGTCTAGTGTAAACCTAGGGATCCGTGGGACGCTCCTCTTTGCCCATAGGTATTTTGGTTATGGGTCATGGGTCATGGGTTATGGGTTGATCCATGGGTTTCTTATTAGATACAATGTATCTCATGAGTGCAATGCACCTAGTCAAATGAGTATGGGTCAATACCATGGGTTATGGATATTTTCCATGGGTTGTAGTTTTTACCCATTTATATAAAATATACTAGTTGTGTATATATTTTGCCCAATATATGTAAACACTAGTTGTTGTACATATATATTACTAAATCATAAAATCACTTATACTTGTTTTAGTGTTTTATGTGAAAACGTAAGTGTGTTAGAAAACTATTGGTTCAAACTAATTACGTATTTTATTTGTTTCCTTAAAATGATTTTACGTTTGTTATCGACAAAACATTAGAAGATCGTAAAATATAAATAAACGTTTTTACGGCTTATTTGTATTAACATGTTGCTTTTACGAATTGTGTTTCTTTGTTTACACTAGTTGACGCATCAAGTTGCTGAATACCTAAATCTTTTTTGTTGTTTCCTGTTTTAACACTATCTAATATCATATCTAGAGTATTAGTACTCATTCTAGCAATCTTAGAATCTAGTTGATCAACTTGTGTTTGAAGTTGAACGCAAAGTTCACATTCGCCACTTGCTATCTTGGCCTTTTCTAGACGTTTTAGTTTTTCCCTTAACTCTATGACTTCCTTATCTAAACGTTGGTTTTGATTTTTCAAAAACTTGTTTTTGTTGATTACTTTTAAACTAATTTTGCAAATTTTATCATATTCATTATACAATGAGTCATCATCTAATGATGAGCTAGTATAGTATTCATGACATACCGCGTCATTTGCCATGAGACAAATTTCTTCGTCCTCCTCCTCGCTCATTCCCCACGAACCGCTCACGAATGCCTTTTGATCATCGCGTTTGGGACACTTACTAATAAAGTAGTTTGGGTCCCCACATTTAAAGCAAGCACGATCATCCCTTGGCTTCTCGTCCTCTTTGCTTTTCCGGAATCCTTTCTTGTCGTCATACGGTTGTTTGACGTATCTTCCCTTCCTTCTAAAGAACTTTTTGAAGTCCCTTACCGCCATGGCATACTCCTCGTCATCACTATCCAAAGAGGAGTTCTCTTCATCGCTTGAGACCTTTTTGGCTTTGAGGGCAAGAGATTTGTGCTTCTCTTTCACTTTTGAGGGTTCGGAATCTTTAGCAAGGACAAGCTCATAGACCTTTAAGTTGCCTATGAGTTCATCAAGCGTGAGGATTGTCAAATCTTTTGACTCTTCGATTGCCGTCACCTTAGATCTCCACTTGGATGGAAGCGCCCTTAGATATTTCCTAACATAGTTACGGCTAGAGAAAGATTCATCAAGTGCTTGTAAAGATGTAATTATAGTATTAAAGTTAGCAAAAGAATGATCTATAGTTTCCTCATCCGATATTGAAAATTGTTCATATTGTTGAACAAATAAGTCTATTTTATTCTTTTTCACTTGTTGATTACCTTGATGAGTTGCAACTAAAGAATTCCAAATTTCTTTAGAGGTTTTGAGCATGGAGATTCTTTCAAGTTCCTTTTTAGGTAAAGCATTATACAAAACCATTTTAGCTTCACTATTTTTAGAAAGCTTTTTCTTAATCTCATCGGTGAGTTTATCATGAGGTATGTTAACTAAAATTCCATTTTCATCTTTTGAGGTGGCTTCAAAATTGCCTTCAACAATGATGTACCAAATATCAATATCTTTATACTTCACATACGTTTCGAATCTATTTTTCCAATATATAAAACCATTAGTTTCAAGTAGTGGAGGTCGTTGCATAGATTGCCCTTCCTTGTAATTTTCAGAACCCATAGTGATCGAAAAGTTTTTAAAATACGGTTTACTTTAAAACTTTTATAAACTTAGCTCTTGATGCCAATTGTGGAAAACTAGATGGGGGGGGTTGAATAGTTTTGCCGATTTTAAATTATTTTCTAAAAACTTTAGATTCGATGTTATGTGAAATCGTATGGATGAAGATAAAGTATAGATCTAAGAGTAATGAAAGTAAATAAAGTAAAGGAAGGGATAGAAATGACACAACCGATTTATAGTGGTTCGGCTATAAGGACACCTTCCTTGCCCTAATCCACTCCCCGAGTCACCTACTCGAGAGTTCAAGCACTATGTCAACAAACTCCTTCAACTTGGCGAAAAAGCCTTCACAACGTTGCTTACACCTTTTTCCGGTACCAAGCTAAATACCGAGTCCGTAACACGGAGGACCAAACCAACATGACTATTACACAACAACTATGTGAAATATCAAGTACAAGATCTTTGCTACAGAAATATTGTGGAGGAACAAATCAATCAAGGACCCCTTGCTTGGATGACTTGTAGTAAGCTCGTGATCTCGCCTTAGAGAAGGACCTATATGAGAATCACAATTAAAGAAAGAGGAACAACTCTCTAGATCAAGTGATCTTTTGTTAGAAGAGAGTAAGAGTATATGAGAGAGTTAGTAAGGAGAGGGGTGAGGAGAAATGAAGAAATGGCTCTCTATTTATAGGGAAAATCTTGCCACTGTTCCACGGATCTCACGGATCCCTCCCTTAAAGGATCCGTCTAGTGTAACTTCAGGGATCCGTGGGACGCTCCTCTTTGCCCATGGGTTTTTTGGTTATGGGTCATGGGTCATGGGTTATGGGTTGGTCCATGGGTATTTTATTAGATACAATGTATCTAATAGATGCAATACATCTAGTCAAATGGATATGGGTCAATACCATGGGTTATGGATATGCTCCATGGGTTGTGATTTTTACCCATCCTAATAAACTATTACAACAAATTGTATTAAATGACTATATGTAAATGCTTTACAAAAATAACATGTATCCTTATAATTTTACTTATGATAACATTATATTTGTTATCAACAAAACACAAAGAGATCGCTCAATATTAATAAACGTTTTTACGGTTTATTTGTATTAACACATTATTTAAAGGTTCTTCTTCTTTGTTTGTCTTTTTCTTTATTTCAATAGCTTCACTTTCGACAATCTCGTCATCGACAAGTGGTAGAGTAGGTTTGGGTGGACTCAAATTTTACGTTTAATGACTCTTCAACCTTCATTGTTTCTTTATTTAATATGACGTAAGCTTTGCTATTGGGAGAGTAAGCTAAAAAGATACCTTCAGTTGATTTAGGATCAAATTTTGTAAGGTAATCTTTAGTGTTAAGTAGAAAACATTTGCTACCAAAGACTCTAAAATGATCTAACGTAGGCTTTTTGCCTCGAAGTAACTCGTATGGAGTTTTACCTAAAAATGGTCTAATTAAGACTCGATTAAGTATGTACATTGATGTATCAACGGCATTGCACCAAAACTTTTGAGAAATGGATTGCTCATTTAACATGGTGCGACTCATTTCTTGTAGGGTTCTATTCTTTCTTTCAACTACCCCATTCGATTGTGGAGTGCGAGGAGCCGAGAAGTGGTGAGTAATACCATTAGCGTCACAAAAGGCTCCAAATTGCACTTCATTATCGAATTCCCTACCATGATCCATTCTAATAGACACTATAGGACTTCCTAATTGTCTTTGGATTTTCTTACTTAATATTTCAAAGTAATCGAACGTTTCAGTTTTGTTCTTTAAAAACTTAGTCCATGTGTACCTAGAGTAATCATCCACTATAACCAAAGTGTAGTAGTTGCCTCCATAGCTTTGGATAGCGGATGGACCAAATAAATCCATGTGTAGTAATTCTAGACACTTAGTTGTAGAGACCATGTTTTTAGCTTTGTGACTAGCATGGACTTGTTTTCCTACATTACAAGCATCACAAAAGTGATGTTCATATTTTAATTTTGGTAGATATCTTACTAGATCTTTGGATGATAGCGATTGAAGAAGTCGCATATTGGCATGACCCAATCTTCGATGCCATAATGTCGAAGTATCATCCATAGAAGTAAGACAAAGTTTGTCTTTAGGTTCATTACCGATTTTAATGACATAGACTCCATGTTTCCTAATTCCTCTTCCTATGGTTATGCCGTTTTGTAATATCTTACTACCGGTTTCGTTAAAAAGTACGTTACACTTTTTATCACATATTTGTCTTATACTTAAGAGGTTAAAGTTTAGGTTTTCTACGTGACACACATCGTTAATGGTTAGAGATTTGTTACAAATTGTACCTATACCGATGATTTTGCTTTTCGCTATTTCTAAATACCACATTTCCTCCATTGAAGGATTCATATGTGGAAAATAAATCTTTATTTCCGGTCATGTGCCTCGTGCACCCGCTATCCTTGATCCACTCATCTGGATCTAGGTCGACCTTTAAGCACACCTAAGAACACAATTAACTCAAAAGTTTGGTCCCCATTTTTTCATGGGTCCATTAGTTTTAAAAATTTCATTCATGTTAGGCATATATAGAAAAGGAGAGTATGCGTTCCATGGTGCAAAGTTTTGAAATTGAAAACCGTTTTGCATATTTGTATTCCATCCCATTTGATGGTTACTTCTCGGATAGACATTATTAGGTCTCCTAGGTGTATTCGGTTTTGAAAATGATGGACCTTTGTTTCTTGTAAAACTTTGATTTTGTCTAGGAGGTGGTTGTCTAATGGTAACATGGGTTGGTTTCTTCTTATTAATAATAACAAGATCGGTTCTAGATGAGGAAGCTATATTATTACTACTGTTTGCTTCAGCAGACCCACGGATCCCTGGCTGTACACTAGCCGGTTCCCTTTTTGTGGGATCCGTGGGATCCGTGACTATAGTGGTTTGTTTTTCTATTGCTTTTACGAATTGTGTTTCTTTGTTTTCACTAGTTGACGCATCAAGTTGCTGAAAACCTAAACCTTTTTGGTTGTTTCCTGTTTTAACACTATTGATGAGTGTCTAAATACTCATCATTTTTGTACCATCTAGACTGCAAAAACATCTGTAAACACTCAAAAATGCATCAAAATGATGAAAATATCACAAATCAGTGTTTTATGTGTTTTAAATGCAAAAATATCAAAATCAGATGAAAAACATATCAAATTTGCAAAATTGGCAGTTTTAGTCCCTCAAGTTTCAAAAGTTGTCAAATCTAGTCCCTGAAATTTCAAAGATTGACAGAATTTACCCCTGGACATTTTAAATTGGAAAATGAACATTTTTAGTCCTTTGGTAATTCTAACTTGTCAAAATTGGTCTTTTGATAAATTTTGGAAAATTTAAAGTTTAATCCCCGGAGTTTCAATTTTGGCAAATACGGTCCTTGTATTACTTGAGATTTACAGGTTTGGTCCTTGGTTTATTTGGAGTGACAAAATCAGCCCTTGGATAATTTTTCAGAAGTTACAGTTTGGTCCCTGGAATTATGGATTGGACACATTTAGTCCCTAAATTAACTACTAGGCCCAAGTTAACATGTCCAAGCCCAATCCCTTTAATCCAAACCCGGTCCAATATCCTACCCGGTCAACAGATGAGTCAAACAAAGCAACCCCGCGCCATTTTCTTCTTCTCCCCAACCAATCCCTGAAATCACTCTTCCTCCCATCCCCCCTCCTCACCATATCACCACCCTTGTCCCCCCACCTCCACACAACTCCAAGATACATTAAATGCCCCCTCCCTCATCTCACTCAACCACAACAGGTCAAAACCAAAATTGGCGCCAAAAATGATCAATGGCCAATATGATCCCAAAGTCATCCAATGGCCCTGAAACAAGGTGGGATTAGCTCAGAGAGAGAAAAGGTGCAGAGTTGATGTATAAAAGAGGAGGAAGAGAGAAGAAAGAGGAAGCAACTAGTTTTAAATTTTCCTTTAATGTCGTTTTTTAAATAAAAGTATTAGTTTAAGTCAAAATGTTGTAACTTCACTTTCTTTGTATCACATTTAAGTTCAATTATCATTGTAATGTGTTGTTGAGTTCTCAATCCAAGATTTTAGATAAATTCCATATTTCAGGTTACTGTTGCAATTTTCAATCTTAAAATCTTATGTTTAAACTTTCAGTAGCTTGTATTTAATCTCAAACAAGCTTGTATAAGCTTATGATAGCTTTGTATAAGCTTACATTCAAAGTTTAAGTAATTTTGGTCCATGGTCAATAAAAGTCAACTGTGAGCTCATATGGGTTTGGAAATGGTTACTGGTGTTGCAGAGCCTTGGATGGGGTTTAAATAGATTAGGTTAGAGTGGTTCTGTGTTTGGTTTAGCCTGCAACAACATTTGGACACATGTGAGTTTGTATTTCATTTTTTCAACTTCAATCCATTTTGCATAATATGCTTGTATCTGCTTCTGTGATCATCATTAGTGTACACTTGTTTATATATTTTTATTTAGGTCATGTAAACTTAGAGTGATCAAGAAATCAGTCTGGTTCAGTGGTAATCTCATTTTAAGCTTTAAACAGTCATACAAAAGTGTGTTTGGATGTACTGCTTAAACTATGGTTTAGGTTTGTTCAGTGTTAGGTTCCTGGTGTTTCATGTTTGTTTAGTCATTTGAGACTCATATCAGTCATATACTTTGTGCCTGTAAGCAGTGAAAGTCAAATCCAACTTCAATCTGTCTTAACAGATTTACTGTTGGAACTTTGTCAAAACAAAATCTCATTTTGTGTTTAAAATACTTAGGGAAAGGTTGAATTAGCCTTGTTTCATCATTTAACATCAATTGCAGTCCTTAAATCTAGATCAAAGTTCAAAATAGTCAACTTTTCATAATTGCTCAAAAAGTCAAATTGCATAAAAGTCAGTTTTGGCCAACCTAGGAGGATTTTTCATTTACTCATTTTTAAGCCAATTTCAATGAAACTTGATGTTTTAAAATCCCATGCTGGTCTATTTTCTTATGTCTATTTTTGTATAATTTTGTGATTTTTTTAAAAAGCTTCAAATAGGCTTGTGATTATGAGCTTAAATGCCCTGTGCAGGGCATTAAGTCTGCACAGGTTTTAAGCAGGTTTTACCAGGCTTGGGAAAAGCTCATTTGAGCTTGTCTAGGTCTGTAATTTGGTTTATAAGCTCTCACCCAGGTCTAGTGTAAGTTTCAAGTTTTGGTTTTTGGTTGCTAGCTTATTTGAGTGCTTATTCTTGGGCTTAAAGTAGACCCCCTTTAACTGTTTTTAGCCAAAAGCTCATATAGTCAAATATGTTGTAATTGCAATTATGTGGTTCATGCTTGTTGTTTCTAGTTGCATTTAGGTAGTTTTAGCTTATTGTAGCTTGTGTATTCATTTGGTAGCTTTTGGTGCTCATTTGCTTATTCAAGTGCTTATTTCAATAAGCACTTGTACATCAGTTCCATAATTCCACACATAAGCACCTGTTTTTCTATTTTTCCTATATTCCTCATAATATTTTAGAGTTTTCCTGAAATTTTCAGATTTTTCCAAGTCATTTTGCTATTTTTCTGCATTTTAATTACTTTTTAGCACTTTTTAATTAGCTTTAAATACAATTAATTAAGAAAAGTCTCAAAAATATATGTTTTCAATTTTCCTAGATTAAGATAAATATAAAAGTCATAAAAAGTATTTTTCCATAATTTTCTTGGTTTAAATAGTATTTTTTAGCTTTTTAATTAGTTTTAAATAGTTTTAAATTAATAATAAATACATAAAAAGTCTAAAAAATATATTTTCATTTTTAAAATAAGTTTTATCATATTTTAGATTTTTCTAAGTTATAATTTCATTTTTCTAGGTTAAATTTGTATTTTCTTATATTTTAGTGCATTTTAAATACTTAATAAATAGTTTTTAATTAATAATAATTAAATAAATAGTTTTAAAAAATAATTTTCTTTTTCTAATAATTTTCTTTTATTATTAAGATTGTAAAAATGTCATTTTCATATTTTTAGGACTTTTATTTCTTAGATCTCACTTTTTATTTTGTACGTTTACGTAATTTTATTTAAACGTAAGTTTTAAGTTTTAAACGTTCATCATTTTAAAAATAGTGATAGCGTTTATTTAATATATTTTATCTTTTTAATTTTCTTAATTTGTATTTAAGTCGCTTTATTTTATAAACTTTTTCAGTAGTGTAATTATCCATCCAATCCTTACTGATCACTATCCTTAGTGATCATTCTATCATCTGATCAAGTTTTGACACACCATTGAGTCTCCTTGGGACTAAACGACCCGGGAATTCATTCTATTCTCCAGGACTTCATTATATTTGTGTTTTAAGCAGTTTTAGGTCTATTACGGTTAGCCATTCACAAGTGGCTAGCTTGTGTGATTAGACTTGACTAGTTTAGCACAGATCAAATTTTGGCGCCGCTGCCGGGGAGGCTTTAGCGTGTGTTAACCTTTTTCAGATCCATTCTTGCACATATACCATCATTTGTAAAAAGTTTTTTTTTTTGTAAAGTTTTCAAATCTCAAAAAGTTCATTAACACTTTTCCTGAAGTGTTATCAACACCAAAAATATTTTCATTCTTTGTTTTTATAGCCTGTTTTTCAAAAATCCAAAAATATCCATCTTTTATCCTCTAATCTGTTTGATTCTCCATTCCTTTATCCTCTAATCTGTTTAATTCTCCATTTCTTATCCCTCTTAACCGTTTAATTCTTCATCTCTTATCCCTCTTATCTGTTTAATTCTTCATGTCATGGTTTTTGACATGTTCCTGGTGTGGAGGTCCATTTAACGGTGGAAATTGTCGGCGATGTACCAATGTGAGTTTCGGAGACAAGTTTGTCGGTAATCCCGATCCCATTTCAAATAATGAAACACCCGATTTTTCCTACCTACCTCCACAGCCCCAATACGAATCCTACTCATGCGAGTTTTGTGGGAATGATTCTCATTACGGTTTTGATTGTCCACCACGGGTTCCGCTTGTCTATGAGCCGGAACCATGTTACAATCAGAACTTTGGTGAAAGTTATTTTCCCAATTCTCTCTGTTGTGAGAATTGCGGGGGTCCTCATGCGACTTTTGAATGTCAACCGATGAATCAAAATTTTCACAATTCCAATTCTCCCGGTTTTGACAATTTCCAACCCCCACAGTATCCCATCAGTCATCAGACTTCCGAGCCTTCACAGCATTTCAATGATTACGAGGAGTGCAATCTTCCTCAAAGTTCTGAAGAAATACGCATTGAAAGAAACTACAAATGAAAAGAATGGTGTGTAAGCTTCAGTAGATGAACGTAAGAATCCGATATGATGACGATGATGATGGGGATAGTATTCAAATGAGGGAATATTATGAGGACGACGAGGAGAGTGTTATTCCTTTGAAAGATATCATTTCTCAACTCCCTCATTCTATTGCTATCACACCTATCTTACCTTTTATTGCTTCCAAAGACTCTCTCATAATGGGGGACGAGCCTCCTAGCACTATTCCAGAAATGGAATCGTCTAGTGTTGAGAGCCTTGTTCCAACCCCAAGTGAGTCCGAGGTTATCTCCGGTAATATGTGTGATGAGCCTCTTAATGATGATTCTTCTCCTCCTCTTGACATTCCATATGATCATGTCGAGATGTTCTCCGATTCTGATAACGATTGTACTTCGTTTGACGATTCTTTATCCTATGGAGACATCGATTATGTCGAGGAGCTACCTTCTGAGCTAGTTAGCTTAGAGGAAGTGAGAGATTCTGATGATCTGGAAATTGAGGACGAGATACTTCGTGAACAATTGTTCAATATAAATCTCCTCGTTTCTAAGATCGAATCATTCTGTGCTAAGTCAGCTTCATCTCCTATCCCCGTTGTGGATAGTGACTCTACATTGGACAAGCCCGAAACATCTCCTGAACTTGAGGCTTTTTCCAATGATTCTCTTCATGAAGAGTTCTCCGGTGAACTCTCTCATGACATATCTCCTCCGGAATATGATCATTTCTATTTTGATCTTGAGGATGATATTGGCTCGGAGGAAGGTGTACTCTATCATAAGAGTTTGCTTATTGATGATACTACCCTCACCCTTCCTCCCGATATGTCTACATTTGAGGATGACGAATGGATCCTAATTGTCATAAACATCTTCCTTCCATTCCTCACTTATGATGTGACTTCCTCTCTTCTTCACTCCTTCGGGAGTGAGGACACTATCTTTGACCCCGGCATTTTCGTTTATCATTTGTGAGCCGGGTCTTTCTCTGTATATCTCATCGGTGTGGAACTTTCACGTGCTTCAAATGTTTGTCCAAACATCTTGAATGAAAGTCCGATGGAGATTGTTTCTTCCACTTTGCTTCCCCATGAACCAAGTAATGCGGGGTCGAGTCAAGCTAGCGACTCGGAAATCAAAAACAGTAGCACACACTATATGGGTTTTCACCCATATTTCTGTCTTCTTACCCCTTTCTACCACCTAAGTGTGGGGGTGATGCCCCACATGTTATATATATATATATATATATATATATATATATATATATATATATATATATCTAAAAAAAATAAAAAAATAAAAAAAAAATCCTTTTAAAATAATGGCCGTAGTATTTCCCTTTTACGTTCTTTGTTTCGGCATAACCGCCGGTACTTTGAATATTGAGGGCAATATTCATTTCTTAGTGTGGGGGGGGGGGGGAATTCTCACGAATTTTATCATATATTATCCACCCAATTCCCCCGTTTTTGGCCAAAATTTTTTTTGGAGTAAGTGTTCTACACTTACTCAATTGGTTATCAGTCCGCCTTGTCTAATAAACAAAAGGATTGGCTAATCCAGGAGCAAACGGCTCTTGGTAAAGATATCTCAAATCCGTTGACGGCTTGCAATTTGCCCAAAATTGTATGGTATTCAGCTCACCATATCCTAAAAAGTGAAGAGTTGGCTAGCCCGCAAGTTTATGGCTTGTGGTAAAGGCAGTGGAAAATCCATAATTGGTAATTAGCTCACCAAAGATAATTCTGATAATTTATCTAAGAGTTGGCTAGTCCAGAGCAAACGGCTTCTGGTAAAGACAAATCAAATCCGTTTACAGCTTATGATTTGCTCAAAATCATTTGGTTATCAGTGTACCAAGGTTTTTACTTGAACTGAAACATTTGGCTACTCCAGAAGTGATGGCTTTTGGTAAAGAGTTTTTAAAATTCATTAAAGTTTCAAATCATTGCTAGGGACTAGCAATATTTTAGTGTGGGGGATTGATGAGTGTCTAAATACTCATCATTTTTGTACCATCTAGACTGCAAAAACATCTGAAAACACTCAAAAATGCATCAAAATGATGAAAATATCACAAATCAGTGTTTTATGTGTTTTAAATGCAAAAATATCAAAATCAGATGAAAAACATATCAAATTTGCAAAATTGGCAGTTTTAGTCTCTCAAGTTTCAAAAGTTGTCAAATCTAGTCCCTGAAATTTCAAAGATTGACAGAATTTACCCCTGGACATTTTAAATTGGAAAATGAACATTTTTAGTCCTTTGGTAATTCTAACTTGTCAAAATTGGTCTTTTGATAAATTTTGGAAAATTTAAAGTTTAATCCCCGGAGTTTCAATTTTGGCAAATACGGTCCTTGTATTACTTAAGATTTACAGGTTTGGTCCTTGGTTTATTTGGAGTGACAAAATCAGCCCTTGGATAATTTTTCAGAAGTTACAGTTTGGTCCCTGGAATTATGGATTGGACACATTTAGTCCCTAAATTAACTACTAGGCCCAAGTTAACATATCCAAGCCCAATCCCTTTAATCCAAACCCGGTCCAATATCCTACCCGGTCAACAGATGAGTCAAACAAAGCAACCCCGCGCCATTTTCTTCTTCTCCCCAACCAATCCCTGAAATCACTCTTCCTCCCATCCCCCCTCCTCACCATATCACCACCCTTGTCCCCCCACCTCCACACAACTCCAAGATACATTAAATGCCTCTCCCTCATCTCACTCAACCACAACAGGTCAAAACCAAAATTGGCGCCAAAAATGATCAATGGCCAATATGATCCCAAAGTCATCCAATGGCCCTGAAACAAGGTGGGATTAGCTCAGAGAGAGAAAAGGTGCAGAGTTGATGTATAAAAGAGGAGGAAGAGAGAAGAAAGAGGAAGCAGCTAGTTTTAAATTTTCCTTTAATGTCGTTTTTTAAATAAAAGTATTAGTTTAAGTCAAAATGTTGTAACTTCACTTTCTTTGTATCACATTTAAGTTCAATTATCATTGTAATGTGTTGTTGAGTTCTCAATCCAAGATTTTAGATAAATTCCATATTTCAGGTTACTGTTGCAATTTTCAATCTTAAAATCTTATGTTTAAACTTTCAGTAGCTTGTATTTAATCTCAAACAAGCTTGTATAAGCTTATGATAGCTTTGTATAAGCTTACATTCAAAGTTTAAGTAATTTTGGTCCATGGTCAATAAAAGTCAACTGTGAGCTCATATGGGTTTGGAAATGGTTACTGGTGTTGCAGAGCCTTGGATGGGGTTTAAATAGATTAGGTTAGAGTGGTTCTGTGTTTGGTTTAGCCTGCAACAACATTTGGACACATGTGAGTTTGTATTTCATTTTTTCAACTTCAATCCATTTTGCATAATATGCTTGTATCTGCTTCTGTGATCATCATTAGTGTACACTTGTTTATATAGTTTTATTTAGGTCATGTAAACTTAGAGTGATCAAGAAATCAGTCTGGTTCAGTGGTAATCTCATTTTAAGCTTTAAACAGTCATACAAAAGTGTGTTTGGATGTACTGCTTAAACTATGGTTTAGGTTTGTTCAGTGTTAGGTTCCTGGTGTTTCATGTTTGTTTATTCATTTGAGACTCATATCAGTCATATACTTTGTGCCTGTAAGCAGTGAAAGTCAAATCCAACTTCAATCTGTCTTAACAGATTTACTGTTGGAACTTTGTCAAAACAAAATCTCATTTTGTGTTTAAAATACTTAGGGAAAGGTTGAATTAGCCTTGTTTCATCATTTAACATCAATTGCAGTCCTTAAATCTAGATCAAAGTTCAAAATAGTCAACTTTTCATAATTGCTCAAAAAGTCAAATTGCATAAAAGTCAAATTTGGCCAACCTAGGAGGATTTTTCATTTACTCATTTTTAAGCCAATTTCAATGAAACTTGATGTTTTAAAATCCCATGCTGGTCTATTTTCTTATGTCTATTTTTGTATAATTTTGTGATTTTTTTAAAAAGCTTCAAATAGGCTTGTGATTATGAGCTTAAATGCCCTGTGCAGGGCATTAAGTCTGCACAGGTTTTAAGCAGGTTTTACCAGGCTTGGGAAAAGCTCATTTGAGCTTGTCTAGGTCTGTAATTTGGTTTATAAGCTCTCACCCAGGTCTAGTGTAAGTTTCAAGTTTTGGTTTTTGGTTGCTAGCTTATTTGAGTGCTTATTCTTGGGCTTAAAGTAGACCCCCTTTAACTGTTTTTAGCCAAAAGCTCATATAGTCAAATCTGTTGTAATTGCAATTTTGTGGTTCATGCTTATTGTTTCTAGTTGCATTTAGGTAGTTTTAGCTTATTGTAGCTTGTGTATTCATTTGGTAGCTTTTGGTGCCCATTTGCTTATTCAAATGCTTATTTCAATAAGCACTTGTACATCAGTTCCATAATTCCACACATAAGCACCTGTTTTTCTATTTTTTCTATATTCCTCATAATATTTTAGAGTTTTCCTGAAATTTTCAGATTTTTCCAAGTCATTTTGCTATTTTTCTGCATTTTAATTACTTTTTAGCACTTTTTAATTAGCTTTAAATACAATTAATTAAGAAAAGTCTCAAAAAAATATGTTTTCAATTTTCCTAGATTAAGATAAATATAAAAGTCATAAAAAGTATTTTTCCATAATTTTCTTGGTTTAAATAGTATTTTTTAGCTTTTTAATTAGTTTTAAATAGTTTTAAATTAATAATAAATTCATAAAAAGTCTAAAAAATATATTTTCAGTTTTAAAATAAGTTTTATCATATTTTAGATTTTTCTAAGTTATAATTTCATTTTTCTAGGTTAAATTTGTATTTTCTTATATTTTAGTGCATTTTAAATACTTAATAAATAGTTTTTAATTAATAATAATTAATTAAATAGTTTTAAAAAATAATTTTCTTTTTCTAATAATTTTATTTTATTATTAAGATTGTAAAAATGTCATTTTCATATTTTTAGGACTTTTATTTCTTAGATCTCACTTTTTATTTTGTACGTTTACGTAATTTTATTTAAACGTAAGTTTTAAGTTTTAAACGTTCATCATTTTAAAAATAGTGATAGCGTTTATTTAATATATTTTATCTTTTTAATTTTCTTAATTTGTATTTAAGTCGCTTTATTTTATAAACTTTTTCAGTAGTGTAATTATCCATCCAATTCCTTACTGATCACTATCCTTAGTGATCATTCTATCATCTGATCAAGTTTTGACACACCATTGAGTCTCCTTGGGACTAAACGACCCGAGAATTCATTCTATTCTCCAGGACTTCATTGTATTTGTGTTTTAAGCAGTTTTAAGTCTATTACGGTTAGCCATTCACAAGTGGCTAGCTTGTGTGATTAGACTTGACTAGTTTAGCACAGATCAATAATATCATTTCTAGAGTTTTTGTATTCATTCTAGCAATCTTAGAGTCTAGATGATCAACAAGTGTTTGAAGTTGAACGCAAAGTTCACATTCCCCACTTGCTATCTTCCCCTTTTCTAGACGTTTTAATTTTGCTTTTTAACTCAATGACTTCCTTTTCTAAACATTGATTTTGGTTTTTCAAAAACTTGTTTTTGTTGATTACTTTTAAACTAATTTTGCAAAGTTTATCTTATTCATTATGCAATGAGTTATCATCTAATTTTGCGGTTGTTTAAAGGGTTTCTATG
This sequence comes from Chrysanthemum seticuspe, assembly GCA_019973895.1. Lineage (NCBI taxonomy): Eukaryota > Viridiplantae > Streptophyta > Magnoliopsida > Asterales > Asteraceae > Chrysanthemum > Chrysanthemum seticuspe. Next base: position 290,402,673 of record BPTQ01000006.1, read on the forward strand.
GACTATTGGGTGTACACCGAATGGATATTGACTATTATATTATATTAGTGCTCACAGACGTCATTTGCTATTCAAAACCATCAAATGTGGAGACGACAATGCATGGACGTCTATTATTTTAAATGTTACAAACTCAATTGATTGTTGAATAATTCACGTTTTATATCATTATTTTTTTTATATTAATGAAACATGTTGACGTTTGTTGTTTTCTTATTATCTCATTTTCATATTTCTTTAAAAACTCCGCGAATCCGCGGGTGTTTAAGCTAGTTTAGGTTACATGCGACCTAAGAACTATATATCTTTTGAAAAACTATAATAACTGTTGGAATTATATAACATGACTAATCATAAATATAAACAATAAACATCAAGTACACATGTGGAAGCGTAAAGAACATATAATGAATAATTAATTAACTAAAACATAAATAGTATGCGTACCTTTTGATTCTAGCTAAACAAGAATCAACTTCAAGCAACTCTTCAATAAAGATGAACCCTAATTAGGGTTTATAGGGATTATTGGAATTACCCCTTACTGTTTTGTAATTCAATCCAAGATATAATCAATAGTGTGATTATATCACGTTCTTGTACACACGTACTAATACCAAGTTAATGTTTATGCATAACAAGAACACAAAACAATTTTAGTTTGAATAAAAATCGATCCACCCTAATAGGGATGTGATCCGTTTGGCCAAACAAAAACAAAAGGAAAGAAAAAGGGTTTAAGTATTGTGTGTACACAAGAAAATTCCCAAAACAATGACCCTTGACTCTCTATTTTTTTTTTTGAACGGCAACTATTTATTAAAAACTAGCAAGGCGCTAGAAAAATTACATCGAAATTAAATAAGGGTTCTTATACCAAAATTCTTTAGAAATACGACTAAAACACCGATTGGAGCACCAATTAAAGGAACAAGAGACTATATCATCGAAGATCCTTGAACGCCTTGGAGGAACCTCATCAAATAAAAGCCTATTTATAGGTTTGGAAAACTTGGAAGACAAGTTGGTGTAGGATTAGGAAACCCTAATCCTAACCGATTGGCCCTCACCTCCTTAGAGGATTCTAGAAGCCTCTTGACCTTTATTTCCATCTATAGTCTTTCCTTTATTATTTAACGGTCGTTAGTCAATTATCGTTAATTACATAACGGTGTTAGATGTTTTGTGTATTTATTAATTAAATATAACCTTTTATATTAAATTATTAATCATTAACTTTTCATACGTAAAGTGTGTAATCCTGTGATCTCAAGTTCGATCGTAACATACGACTTACTAATTTATGTCCATAAACCAACAATAACTTTGTAATGTTACATCAAAAACTTAATTTATCAACGTTTGATAAACAATTTGCATTTTCTTTTACATTTTCTATCAGAAACATACATATATAAATATAACAATTAGAATTATATTAATAAAGAATCATTATACCATCAGACATTTTTTATCTTTAAATATTCCATGTATTGATCTATTTATCTTTTCAAAAGTTGAAATAACTTTGAAATATTGCATCAGAAACTTACATTTTGTATGAGCAACTAAATGATAAACAACTTGCAACTTTTTACATTTTATCATAAATATACCAGTTATTATCGTCAATTGATAAACAAAATGCAATTTTTTACAATTTCTAAAAAAACATACCAATACAAATATAACTAATCATAATTATATCAATAAAAATTCATTGTACCCATACATTTTTTATGTTTGATATATTCCATTTATTGAGCTATATATCTTTTCAAAACCAGAAGTAACTTTTGAATGTTTTGTCATAAACTTGTGTTTTTTGTTACTCTCTCCGTCTCAAATTATATGTACATTTTGACTTTTTTCAAAGTCTTTTTATTTCAACTTTGACCTTAAATATTTTTTTCGTGTTATATAATACTTGATGCAAAATATATAAATGGGCTTGTGTTTTAAATGCATTTTTATTGGTATACTTTTTTATCAAATATTATATAACACGAATAAAATATTTAAAGTCAAAGTTGAAATAAAAAGACTTTGAAAAAGTCAAAATGAACTTATAATTTAGAGTAAACTGCAAAATACATCCCTGTGGTTTACAGTTTTTGACACCTTACATCCCTGTCACAAACTATTGGCTAGTTACATCCTTCGTTAGCCAAACGTTAGCCATTATACATCCCTGGTCACTAACTCCGTTAGTTTTCGTCGTTAACTGCTAACGGGAGGGCTATTTTGGTCTTTTTACGCATACGAGGGATGTATTTTGCAAATTATTTTTATACTTTACTTTTTTTTTTTTTTTTTTTTTTTTTTTTTTTAATTCTTATTATTATTATTATTATTATTATTATTATTATTATTATTATTATTATTATTATTATTATTATTATTATTATTATTCCGAAATGTTTGTAAAAAAAAAAAAAATCCGAAAATTTTGTAAAAAAATTCCGAAAATTTTGTAAAAAAATTCCGAAAATTTTGTAAAAAAATTCCAAAAATTTTATAAAAAAATTTATAAAAAATTCCGAAAATTTTATAAAAAAAATTATTAATAATTCCGAAAATTTTATAAAAATATTCCGATAAAATTTTTATAAAAAAAAAATCCGAATTTTTTTATAAAAAAAAAAAATTCCGAATTTTTTTATAAAAAATTTTCTTTTTTCTGTTTTTAATACTTTTAGACGGAATTTTTTATAAAATTTTGCGCAAAAGTATTCAAAAAGATATTTATATATATATATTTGTCGAAATTTTTTAGAAAAAATTTCGGAATTTTTTACAAAATTTTTATAAATTTTTTGGAATTTTTTATAAATTTTTTTATAAAATTTTCATAATTTTTATAAAATTTTTATAAAATTTTTGGAATTTTATAAAAATTTTATAGAAATTCTGAAAATTTTATAAAAAAATTTATAAAAGATTTATAAAAATTTTATAAAAAATTTTCGACAAATATATATATATATTTTTTGAATACTTTTGCGCAAAATTTTATAAAAAATTTCGTCTAAAAGTATTCAAAACGGAAAAAAGAAAATTTTTTATAAAAAAATTCGGAATTTTTTTTTTTATAAAAATTTTATCGGAATATTTTATAAAATTTTCGGAATTATTAATAAATTTTTTTATAAAATTTTCGGAATTTTTTATAAATTTTTTTATAAAATTTTTGGAATTTTTTATAAAATTTTCGGAATTTTTTTACAAAATTTTCGGAATTTTTTTACAAAATTTTCGGATTTTTTTTTTACAAACATTTCGGAATAATAATAATAATAATAATAATAATAATAATAATAATAGTAAAAAAAAAAAAAAAAAAAAAAAAAAAGTAAAGTATAAAAATAATTTGCAAAATATAGGGGTGTAAACGAGCCGAGCCGCTCGTGAAAAGCTCGGGATCGGATCGGTAAAAAGCTCGAACGAGCCGAGCTTAAACGAGCTCGAGCCCGAGCTCGAGCCTAATTTTGGGCTCATTTAATAATCGAGCTCGAGCCCGAGCTCTGTACAAAAAGCTCGAGTAGGCTCGCGAGCCTAAACGAGCCCTAGAATTATATACGTGTATATATCGTCTATACGTATAAACGAGCTTAAAAGTAGTAAACGAGCTCGAGCTTTATGTAATTAACGAGCCGAGCTCAAAACATCATAAAATTAGTCGAGCCCGAGCCGAGCTCGAGCTTGTGAAAATTTTCACGAGCCGAGCTCGAGCTCAAAGTATGAGGCTCGAAACGAGCTCGAGCCCGAGCTCGAGCTTTATATATATAAACGAGCCGAGCTCGAGCCTTAACGAGCTCGAGCTCGGCTTGGCTCGTTTCCACCCCTAGCAAAATACATCCCTCGTATGCGTAAAAAGACCAAAATAGCCCTCCCGTTAGCAGTTAACGACGAAAACTAACGGAGTTAGTGACCAGGGATGTATAATGGCTAACGTTTGGCTAACGAAGGATGTAACTAGCCAATAGTTTGTGACAGGGATGTAAGGTGTCAAAAACTGTAAACCACAGGGATGTATTTTGCAGTTTACTCTATAATTTAAGATGGAGGGAGTAACATTTGGAAAGCAACTTGCAATAATTTCTTACATTTTTCTATCAGAAATATAATGAAATTTTTTCTTCCATGTATTGCAAGTTTTTAACGAAAGCGAATGTAACAAAAATTTAATACTTGATTATTGGAAATACTTTATGTTTTTCTTTAGCCATGTTCATATACAATATACGAAAACGAATCTAACAAAAATATATACTAAAACCCTCGTGCGTGCACGAGGATCTAAAACTAGTTTTACTAAATGAGTTTATTTCATAAGTGCTCTGATTAAAGTTATTAACTAAGCTTAAAGTCTCAAACAAATGTAATGAAACAGTTGACATATATTTAGCAGTGTATCACGTAATTGAGAGTAAATCCCAGATATCACGTATATTTAAAAACGAGATCAAAATAAAGCGACAAGTATTAAAATTGGTAGAAACTTGAAATTGATGGTTTAAAGCAACGGAAAAATTGGCTTTGTGAGTTGGGTAAATCGTTTATGGCTCCCTGTCTTAAGATTTATCTCGTCTGTGACGTTCGATCCATTTAAAGAGGCCATTTAACTCCAAACGGATTATACGTTATATGCGTTTTATGCTGAGACTTTTTTCAGCGAGTTTTTTTATTTATTTATTATTATTTATTTCTTACGGTCTGTATGTAAAATTAATCTCGTATCTCCTCCTCATTGCCATTTCATGAATTAATAAGTTTGTGACGTTCAATTCATCTAAAGGGTTTTGGCTCTGGTACCCACCTCCCAATAATCTATCGGCCCACTGGAGAGATTTTATTGATAAAAAGTCAAGGGTTTGAGTCTCGGCTCTTGCTCACTTTAGTTAATGCCTCACTTGGCCAGTATAGTTGCCGGAGCTATTCATTATGTGGTGGACAATGGCTAGTGACAAAAAGCACTCAGGTCAAGATGTTCCTGCCAATTTACACTTTTTTTTTTTTTTTTTAATTAATAACAAATTTGTTTTTACAAAAGTCGTAAAGTCAACATAAGCATGAGGAAGTATTCGTATGCAACTCTATATATTTACGGTATCCTGGTATTACTTGATGCAAGACTCACTGAGTGAAATCTTAGAAAAGATTTGCTAGCTACCACCCGCATGGAAATTTTTCAATCTTTACAAACCCTTCTTTTTCTGTTTTCCTCCATCATTTTGATGATATTCATCCATCTAAAGTTTCCATTTTATTTAAGGACCAAGAAAAACTTACCACCATCTCCACGAAAACTTCCAATCATCGGGAACTTACACCAACTAGGTTCATGCCCTCATCGTTCTCTCCATGCCTTGTCTCAGAGGCATGGTCCACTCATGCTCCTTCACTTTGGCAGTGTAGCCACACTAGTAGCTTCCTCTGCAAAAGTAGCTCAAGAGATATTGAAAACTCATGATTTATCATTCTGTAGTCGACCCAACCTAAATATCATGAGCATACTGATATATGGATGTAAGGACATAGCGTTTTCTTCTTATGGGGAATATTGGAGGCAATTAAAGAGTGTTGCAGTACTCCATCTTCTGAGTAACACACGAGTTAAGTCATTTCAAAAAGTGAGAGAACAAGAGTTAGGTCTTGTGATTGGCATGCTTGAAAAAATTCCGGGTTCTTCGGTTGATATAAGTGCACTGCTTTTTTCGTTTTCAAATAGAATAGCGTGTAAAGTGGCTATGGGGAGGACCTATGATGGATCAAAGCTCATACATCTTCTGAAGCAATTCCTTGATATGGTTACTGTTGTTAATGTTGGGACTTTCATTCCATGGCTGCGATGGGTAGATCGGCTTAGCGGTTTGGTGGGAAGAGCAGAAAAAAAGGCTAAAGAATTTGATGAATTTCTTGAAAGTATTATTGAAGAGCGTGTAAACAATAGAAGAGGGGACGGTTCCGGAAGTGAGGAAGAGCAAAACTTCATTGACATCTTATTAGATGTTCAAAAAGAAAAACCAATGGGATTTACCTTTCACAGAGATTCCATCAAAACTGTCATTTTGGTATGATTTCTCCTACGTTTTTTTGGTGCAAAAGTGATACACAAGTTATTTGATGATTCCAGGATCGATATTATGAACAAGATTTACAAGAATTGATTCTATATTATAAACAACATAATCTGTTATATTTTTATTGAGACACACTTTAAAACCTTACATCGTACTACATATATATAGGGGTTCTAATGAACCATCGTGACCCTTCATGAACAGGTACAATGATTTTAACTAACTTTAACTACCTATAACCGCTAAACGGTTATTAACTATCTACTTAACATGTTTAGCCCCTTGGCTTCCGTTGTTACAAATTAAACCTTGTCCAACAAGACTTATGCAATTAACGTCCAACAATTCCTCCCTAATTGTTTAAGTCTTGTTCTTCGAGTCTCCATGCTCTTCTCCGCGTTAGTATCACTGTTTTCCAACAACTCGTTATTTACCCAAGTTGTTTCTTCTTGTTTCTTGCCTCGTTGTTGTTTTTTGTTTCCAACCCAATTTGTACACTAACAAAACAAACCCTCGGCCGCTTCCTTTTTGTTGCCGAAGTGTTTTTGCTTCCAACAAACCAATAGCAATACTTACGGTCTCCTTTTGATTTGTTGTCGAATTGTTTTTCTTTCCAACGAGCCTTAAACAGAATTTCTTCCTTCCTTTTTCACTCGGTATACCATACTACGCGTTGCTTTGTTTCTCTTTGTGTGTTGTCTTGATTTCGTCTCCACAACGTCTCCTAGATTCTTTCTTGTTCACGGTATCCTTCCAACCAAATTAGGTTGTTCACGGTCTCCTTCCAAGTTCTCTACGTTGTATTTGTTTCTTTTGCTTCGAAATCCAAGCCCTTTCCTTCACACAATCCTTGATACCCCTCACGATATCTACAACCAAAAACAAACGATATGTTTGTTTTTCTTCTTTCTCGTTGTTGTTGTATCCTTGTGTCGCCTCGATGCGTTTTCCACATATAATCCTTGAGTACTCTTTCCTTCTTGGTTGTATCACAAACCCTTTTCCACAACAACGTTCATTGCTCGCGTTTTAACCCCGCGTGCTTCCTTCCCTTTGTGTCTTGTTTAACCCGGTTTCATAAAGTTCTTTACCCACTCGTTTTCCTTCACAAAACGATGTGTTTGTTCCTTTCCTGTGTCGCGTTAACAGCAAACCACAAAAGAACCTTAGTGCTATACTCCTCTTGTTCCACGTTATCCTTTCAAGCGTCAAGAGCTTTTCCTTTTTGTTGCTGCGTTTATGCAGTTACCAACAAAAACCTTGAACAATATTGTTTCCTTCTTTCTTGTTTGTTGTCGTGTTTCCAGAAATCACAACAAACAGTCTCTTCTCTCTTGTTCCACGCTATCCTTCCAAGCATCAAGAGTTTTCCTTCTTTGTTGCTGCGTTATTGCAGTTACCAACAAAGTCCCTATACAGTTTTCTTTCTCCTTCCCTTTGTCGTCACTTTCCAGTCCCAACAAAGTTTTATCCCACCAATACGTTTGGTGTCCACGTTTGCAACTTCACACAAGTTCTGATCGTGCACTATCTCCCTTGCGTCTCTTAATTATTCAGGTGTCGTTTCTGTTTTGAAACAAACGCTCTTCCCACTGAGAAACTCCTTGTTCCCAGCGTGCTCTTTCTCCCTTTCTCGTTTACTGTTCTTGGTTCAAATCAAAATCAAACAGTAATATAGTTCTTGTTCTTTGATTTCTTTCAGACATATCAAAGTAACAGTAATTGGTTTCCTTTACTTCCGTGTTCTTCATTCCCTAGTTTTCTGAGATGAAACAACCGTTGGCCTTTTGATCAATATGATCAGAAGTGAAACAAATTCTTGCAATCTTGGAACCTTTGGCTCTGATGCCACTGATACACAGGTTATTTGATGATTCCAGGATCGATATTATGAACAAGATTTACAAGAATTGATTCTATATTATAAACAACATAATATGTTATATTGTTATTGAGACACACTTTAAAACGTTACATCGTACTACATATATATAGGGGTTCTAATGAACCATCGTGACCCTTCATGAACAGGTACAATGATTTTAACTAACTTCATGTAACTAACTTTAACTACCTATAACCGCTAAACGGTTATTAACTATCTACTTAACATGTTCAGCCCCTTGGCTTCCGTTTGTTACAAATTAAACCTTGTCCAACAAGACTTATGCAATTAACGTCCAACAAAAAGGTGATTTCTCCTACGTTTTCTTCAGGATAAAACAGTGTTAACTAACGTAGTAACCACCACCAAGGTCACCTAGTGGTAAGGCATCCTGGTGTCCTAACAGACAGTAGGTCTCATGTTCAAATTAAACCTCACTAGGTAAACATGGAGTTGGCCAAAGAAAGGGTTTGGAATGGTAGGATACCCGGTTAGCCGTGTATATATGAGTCAAAGACTCGCCCTCGATATGAATAGGAAAAAACCCCGTCCATGCAAAGTTGACTAGCATAGTGGTAGATCGACATAATAGGGGTGGGGATAGGATCAATCAGTCAAAAAGTTGTTTTATGTCTGCTTATGCTAAACCTTAGTACTCGCTGGTACTCTTAAAGATGACTACCCACATCTTAATAGGTTTTACGTCATTTAAGTATCTAAGGGGGGAGGGAGTGGTCACCTAATACCCCAGGTGCCACATCACCTCTATCCAATAAAAACCCTCCAACTCAAAACTACCCAATTTTACCCTAACACTACCCGATTTGGAGGGAGTGGTACCCTAGTACCCGATTTTTTTTATTTATTTATTTTTTTTTCATACATAAAATCACATACAATATTTAAAATAAAAACATACAATTTCATTAAAAATAAAAACATTACATAATACTTAAAAAAACTACAACTTAAAAATTGAAACTACAACTTAAAAAAAAAAAAAAAAAAAAAAAAAAAAAAACATTACATAAGTTGAAATTAAAAAAAAAAATTGATGTGGAGATGGGGGTTGTGGAACGTAAATTTGATTCGGGGATGCTTGAGTATAAAATTGGCTAAATCCTAACGGAGTTTGTTTTGGTTGATTCGGGGATGGTTGAGACCGACCTTGATGCGAGGTGAAAGTTTTTTTACCTCTTCTTGGATCCATGGTTTTGTGTTTTTGAAAGATTAGTGTGTGTTGTTATTTGTGGTTTGTGTGTTTTTATTTTTAAAAAATGAGTTGAAAATGTTTGGTTTTAAAGGGATTTTTTTTTTTTTTTTTAATTAAGGCATACTAGTCGTTTGGGTTGGATCCAACGGTCGTTTTTTTCAATTTGTATCACCTCCCAAGCTCGGGCTCACAAGCCGAATTTGATACCCGATCAACGTACCCGAATTGGTGGGGGCGGTGTACCCGCTTAGGTACCCCTACCCGATCTCCCAAACCGAACCCACTCCCTCCCCCCTAACCATTTGTTTCTGTTTAGTCTTGAATTGTTAAAAAGATAGGGTGGTTGTTTTATCCCATAATACTTTTTCATATAGTATATATATTCTCTTTCTCGTAGTGCGAAATATTTCGCACAAAATTTGAAAGTTGGAATATGATTTTCCATCATTTTGGTAGTGTGTTACTTGATTATGAGGAAAATACAAAATTTAAAACTAACAATCATTTGAGAAAACTGAATTTGTTATATCATAAAACACATGCATACACATAGAAACACACAACACTCTCACGGCGAGATGCGGTGAATCCTTTCCGTGTAGGGTGAGCCGATATGTGGTTCTTTCATACCCACTCCCGTAGTCCCATCACCCTTACATAAAGCATATAATACCTTTTTGTAGGAAAACAGAGTTTAAACCCAGAAACCAACTCTTGAATCTCAATTCAAGATCAACCTTTTATTATAAACTTCAATCAACCAAGATCACAAGAATGTGATCTTAATCAGTAACCAAGAACAATCACAAACCCAAGATATGATCAACCACAATACTTCCCACTGCTAATCAGGTGGAAGTCTATTGACTAATTATTAATAGTACTATTACAACTTTTATCTCACAATCACTCTTAAGCAACAATAAGAACACTCAAACAGATCTTGATTGAATATCAGTATAACGAGAGAAAACTGTGTGCAGTTTCTTGAGAGAGAGAGAGATGCAATATGTTGAATGAAACCCTAGCTGGAGAAGAGAGCTTAAATACCCCTTGATCAAATACTTCTATCAGCTTGACATCAGCAGTCCTTGAACTTTACACAACTTGCAACTATCAGCATAAACTTTACTTCAACGCTATAACTGAAATACAAACATGTCAAAATCAGTCCTTGTAATATTTGTGTTCCATTTTTGAGTTACTTTCAACATCCCCCCTTAACTCAAACCTGGAACACATCAAACAAACCAAGTTTGGAAACCAGTTTTTTGTGTTGAAGTTTATCTAGGCCTTTAGTAAAAATATCAGCAGTTTGATCTGCTGATTGAACCTTTTCAGTCTTAATAACCCCAGCTAAAATTTTATCTCTCACAAAATGTAAATCAATCTCCAAGTGTTTAGTTCTTTCATGGAAAACAGGATTTGCAGCAATCTTAATTGCTGCTTGACTATCACAAAAGAGTTTAACAGGTAAAAAATGTTCCCAGTTAGATCTTTTAAAATTTTTAAGACCCAAACAATTTCTAAAGTAGCAGAGGCCATTGCTCTATACTCAGCCTCTGCACTTGACTTAGAAAGGGTATGTTGTTTTTTACTTTTCCATGAGACCAGTGAACCATTTAAAAATATACAAAACCCTGTAACTGACCTCCTAGTAACAACACACTTGGCCCGGTCTGCATCCACATAAGTCTCAAGATTTTCAAAAGAACTTTTAACAATATGTATTCCTCTTCCAGGAGAACCTTTAAGATACCTTAAAACTTTAAGTGCAATTTTAAGATGAGACTTAAGTGGCTTATGCATGAACTGACTCAAACAATGTACAACATATGAAATATCAGGCCTAGTGTGTGTCAAGTAAATCAATTTTCCAATTAACTTTTGATATTCAGTAATGTTATCCAAAACAGGATCAAGTATAGTAGGTTCATTGGTAATAGAAAGACTTTGTTCTAAAGGAAAAGCAGATGGTTTGCATGCTAACAACCCAAATTCAGTAAGTAAATCCAAACAATATTTCCTCTGAGTTAAACATAAACCCTTATCAGTTTCAATAACCTCAATACCCAAAAAGTACTTAAGCTTTCCCAAATCTTTAATTTGAAATTTAGATTTGAGAAAAACTTTAAAACTTTCAATTTCAGCCAAATTATTACCAGTAACAATTATATCATCTACATACACAAGTAAAGCAACAATATTACCTGATTCATTCTTGATAAACAAGGAATAATCACTTTTACTCTGTATGAATCCATTTTCAAGCAAGGCACTGGTTAACTTAGCATTCCATTGCCTGGGTGCTTGTTTTAAACCATATAAAGACTTTTTGAGTCTACAAACTCTCTTATCATTAGCATTAAAAAACCCATCAGGTAAAGACATATAAACAGTCTCATCTAAATCTCCATATAAAAAAGCATTGTTAACATCAAGCTGAAAAATAGGCCAATCTTGCTGAACAGCAAGATTTATAAGACACCTAATAGTAACAATCTTAACAACAGGAGAAAAAGTTTCATCAAAATCTACTCCTTCTTTCTGATTATAACCTTTAGCAACAAGCCTAGCTTTATATCTATCAACTTCACCATTAGATTTGTATTTTATTTTAAACACCCATTTGCTACCTATAGCTTTTCTACCAACATGAAACTCAACAATTTCAAAAGTATCATTACTATATAAAGCTTTCATCTCACTAGTCATAGCATCCATCCAGTGCTGATACATACATGCCTCCCAATATGTTTTAGGCTCAAAACTTTTGTTAAGTTCAACAACAAAACAGAGAGTATCATTTTTAAGTTTAGCATAAGTAACAAACTTTTCTAGACCAAATTTAACTTTAGAATCAACCACATAGTCATTGTATTTATTAGGGAAAACAGATGTTCTATCAGACCTTCTTAAAGAAGGCTGATTATTAACAAAAGGCAAATCTGCTGCTGATTCAGATAAAGAACTGTTTTCACCCTCAGAACTACTCACACCTAGAGGAGTTGCAGCCATCTCACCTGCACTGGTAACCTCATTGGAACCATCAGAGTGCCCCAAATCACTCTGTTCATGGTCAATAGTTGGGCTGCCTAGATGCAAGGAGGAGCTGCCCTCACTCTCATGATGATCATCATGAGTATTATCATCATTGGATGTGTCAGAGTTGTAACATGTTACTTTATCAAAGAAGTTAACATGATTCAAACTCTGACTAAGAGGGTCAGGAGCAGCAGAAGAGTTTTTGATCTTGAAAGGAAACACATTTTCAAAAAATCTTACATCTCTAGATAATATAAACTGTTTTCTTTCAAGACTATAAAGTTTATAACCTTTTTGAAAATTGGAATACCCAACTAGAACACATTTCTCAGCCCTACTACTAAACTTATCATTACTGGTAAGAATAGTAGGAAAGTAAAGACAACCAAAAATTCTTAAATGATTAAGTTCAGGTTTTCTTTTAAAAACAAGATTAAAGGGAGACAATCCATTCAGCACTGAAGACGGCAATCTGTTAATCAAATAAGTGGCAGTTAAAATGCATTCAGACCACAAATACAAAGGCAATCCCCCCTGAAACATAAGGGATCTAGCAACATTTAAAAGATGCCTATGTTTCCTCTCAACAACCCCATTCTGTTGAGGTGTGTAAGTACAAGATGTTTGATGAATAATACCATTTTTCTCACAAAATCCATTAAATTGAGTATTAACAAACTCTGTAACATTATCACTTCTAAGTATTTTAACACATTTTTCAAACTGTGTTTTAATCAGATTATAAAAAATTTGAATATAATCAAACATCTCTTGCTTACTCTTAAGTAAGTAAACCCAAACTGCCCTGGTGAAATCATCAACAATAGTTAAAAAGAATCTGTGACCTTCTTTACTTTTTACTTTATAAGGACCCCAAAGATCTAGATGAACTAAGTCACCTAAATTCAAAGTTTTATGATCACTTAGAGGAAAAGGCTCTCTAGTTTGTTTAGCCTGTTGACAAATGTCACAAGGCTCATTTTCATCTTTATTTTGAAAATTGATTTCACCCTTCAGCACTGTTAAAACTTGGTCAGAGGGATGACCAAGTCTGCAATGCCAAATTTTCTTGGTCATATCACAAGCAGACTTAAAATTTTTAACCCCTAGGTCAATACCTTGATCTCCATCAAAGTAATAGAAACCATCCATCTGTCTACCAATCCCCAGAACATTCATTTCCCTCAAATCCTGAGGTAAAACATAACATTTGGTCTCATCAAAAGCAACAACAAATTTACTATCTCTAGCCACCTTATGAACAGACATTAAACTGACACAATATTCAGGAATAACCAACACATCATATAATGTTAAATGATTAGTGAGAACCATATTTCCAACCTTAGTAATTAAGGCTTCAGTCCCATTGGGGTGAGACACCTTAATACCAAGCTTGGAAATATCAATAACATTCACTAAATATTTATCAGTATATGTAAGATGTTGATTTGCACCAGAATCTACAATAATACCTGCTGCAACCAATGCAGCCCTCATTTTACTATTATGACAAAAAAACCTGGTAAAGTTTTGATTAAAATATTTACTTTTATTGAAGACAATACCTGCCATATTGGCATGCACAGTCTTTCCATTGCCATTATTATTAACAGAGTTTTCCTTAATCAAAGAAATGAGTTTAGATATCTGTTCATCAGAAAAGGCAGAGATAGAACTAGAGCCAACAGAATTATTGTTATTAACAAATCTCTTATTAAAATTTTGAACACCCTGATTGTTATTATTCTTTCTATTTTTCCCAAAATCAGCAGGATATCCAATGAGCTTAAAGCACCTATCAATAGTATGACCATTAAAGCCACAATGTTCACAAACTAAAACAGGACCACCAGCAGTCCTTCTAGTATCATTATTTCTAGGTCCAATATTAGGTCTGAAAGAACTGCCAGAGGTAGACGACCTCTGTGTGTTCCCTCTATTTGGAACACTGGAGTTAAACACAGATGAATGAGACTTTTGAGAAGCCCCACCATCTGAACCAGTGACCACAGACCTGTGAGATTCCTCACTAGAAATGACAGCAAAAGCCCCTTTAACATCAGGGAGAGGATCTCTAGACAGAATATTACTTCTTATTTGCATATAAGACTCATCTAATCCCATTAAGAACTGCATTAATTTCATCAATTGATTATGTTTTTTAAAATCTTCAGCAGCATGACAAGTACACCTAGGTAACTGAACCAAGGCATCAAACTGTTTCCACAGAGTAGACAACTTATTAAAATATTCAGCAATAGGGCTACCATTTTGAGATAAAGAGTTGATTTTATGATGCAAGTTAAAAGTAACAGAACCATCAACTCTATCAAACATTTCTTTTAATTCATTCCAAACATCAGAAGCTCTTTTAGAAAAAATTTGTCCCAAAAACAACTCTTCTAATATAGAGTTTAAAGTCCATCCCAAGACAACAGCATTCACCCTATCCCATTGTCTACCTAGAACCTCATCAGCATTGGATCTTCTACAAGACCCATCTATAAAACCAATTTTATTCTTTCCTTCTAATGCTAACAACATAGCACAAGACCACACATTATAATTTTCAGTCCCTTTTAATTTGATAGACACAACAGTAAGAGTAGCAGAGTCATTAGGATGCAAATGCAATGGATTACTAAGATCTAATCTGCTAATCAAAGTAACAGACTCATCAGCCTCATATTCATCATCAGTATAACCATGAACAGACATACTGGAAAATAAGCAAGAACACACAAAAAAAAAAAAAAAAAAAAAAAAAAAAAAAAAAACAAAGAAGATAGTTCCCAGACTTCCTTGCCACTCAAGGTGGTAGGTCAAGGGCAGATTATTCTAAATCAAGAACAACAACTAAACAGATAAACAACACTCCAACAACAATCACAATCACCTCCAACAATCCCAACTCCTACTCCCCGTCAATCTAAACAAGAAATAAGAATAAAGAAAGGTAAAGAGTGTGAGAGGTGTTACAGTGCACGCAAATCCAGTAAGCAGCGGAACAAGAACCTAGATTATGACTCTTGAGACATGAATCACAACCCACACGATCTCAATCAACCCAGAACCACCAAGATTCTCAAAAAAAGAATCAAGAATACCAAGAACCAACCACCAATCGAAGCAAGAAATCAAACCCCCAAAAAGTACCCAAACCCTAATTTTCTCAAAAATTAGTCGTTTTGTAAAGTCGTTTAAAATTGATCAATCAGAGTCAAAAAAACACTAATTAATCACAGTCAATTAGGTTTAATCAAGCTAATTTGAAAAACCCCCAAATATTTTTGAAACCCTAATTTTCCAAAATCAATTTTAATGAGCAAGGCAAGTAACCTGTCTCTGATACCATGTAGGAAAACAGAGTTTCAACCCAGAAACCAACTCTTGAATCTCAATTCAAGATCAACCTTTTATTATAAACTTCAATCAACCAAGATCACAAGAATCTGATCTTAATCAGTAACCAAGAACAATCACAAACCCAAGATATGATCAACCACAATACTTCCCACTGCTAATCAGGTGGAAGTCTATTGACTAATTATCAATAGTACTATTACAACTTTTATCTCACAATCACTCTTAAGCAACAATAAGAACACTCAAACAGATCTTGATTGAATATCAGTATAACGAGAGAAAACTGTGTGCAGTTTTCTTGAGAGAGAGAGAGAGATGCAATATGTTGAATGAAACCCTAGCTGGAGAAGAGAGCTTAAATACCCCTTGATCAAATACTTCTATCAGCTTGACATCAGCAGTCCTTGAACTTTACACAACTTGCAACTATCAGCATAAACTTTACTTCAACACTATAACTGAAATACAAACATGTCAAAATCAGTCCCTGTAATATTTGTGTTCCATTTTTGAGTTACTTTCAACACTTTTACCTTTAAAAAGATATAGGCCAAATTTATGAAGTTGCATACTCTAAATCTAGAAAGAACGTACTTGTAATCTTATTAGAATGTATGTCTTGTAGGAATTGTTTGCGGGTGGAACTGAAACTACATCGACAACTATAGAGATGGCAATTAGTGAGCTAGTAAGAAATCCAAGAGTAATGAAAAAGTTACAAATAGAAGTAACAGAAATAGCACAAGGAAGATCCATGATTGCGGAGGAGGATTTGGAGAAACTACATTATCTTAAAGCGGTCATAAAAGAATCATTGTGGTTGCATCCACCAATCCCACTTCTTCTTCCTAGAATATCCACACAAGATGTCAAACTAATGGGGTATGATATTCCAGCAGGAACACAAGTGATGATTAATGCATGGGCTATAGGAAGAGATCCAGATCGACTCGTGGGAAGAACCAACAGAATTTAAGCCAGAGAGGTTCTTAATCAATTTTCTGTAGCTATCATTGAGCTTGCATTAGAAAATATTGTATACAAGTTTGATTTGGAATTGCCAAAGGGAGTCAAAGACGATGAGTTGGACATGAGTGAGGCTTACGGCGTTGTTGCCCGCGGGAAGCCCCCTTTGATGATCATACCGAAGCCCCGTTGCTAATGTTTGCTCATGGAATATGAGCTCCGATCCAATCCCATGAAAATATGTTGTTTGTGATGTATGCTATAATTAGAGCCATGTTTGTTTGTTTGCTTGCTTGTCTTGTGAAACTTTTGTGTCTTAATAAAGATTTGTGTTTGTGATTTAATGATGTAATACAAGTGATTAATAAATAATCCGTTGTTTAAACTCACTCACATAAAGTATAAAGGATTTGAGCTATAAAATAGTGATGTATTTTCATTATAGTGTCGACCAGGTATTTCGAACAAAAAGTGTTTATGTAAGTACAACTATGATATGAAAATAGAAACAAATTTGAAAGACTCGCATATACTGATCGAATATATTTATGGTTTTTTTTTCTTTTCTTTTTTTTCTTTTTTTTTTGGATGAATAGGTGAAATAAATTACTCAAAAAACAATATATACAATTAATACAATTACAAGTTGTAACATACAGAATGAAGTAGACAAACTCAAAAAGAATCACAGCAAACAATCCAGCAGCAGCATTCTAACATAGACATCTCATTCGCCTATTTCACCGAGAGCATATAAGGATATCATCTCCTATGACTACTGATGCGAGGGTCACAAAGCAAGCTTTACAATCCTTTAGGCAGTGTACCTAACCGTTTTAATGTAGTATAGGCAAGAACAGATGATTGATCTAAGAGAATAATGAGGTAGGCTCGTAAATTTAGTGAAAACTTATATGATGGAAAGTGTATTCTGTTAGGGTGCACTGCTCTCTATATTACCTAGTTGTCACTACAAGAAAAACTGGATTTAGTAACAAAAGTTATATGGTCACCCGGGTGGTCACTTTTCATCACAATAGCTCCGTCACTATTTTTATTAGAGACCAAAAATTAAAATTCGTCTCTAACCAATGACCATATTACAGTGGTCACTATATTTGTGACGATATATTCGGTCACTAAATTTGGTCACTAAGAGGAGAAGGTGGTCACTGAATTGATAGATAGTGACTGATAAAGGTGGTCATAAAAGTGGTCACTGTTTTGCTAAAGATAACGGACCCGTTAATACACCGTTAACATCCATTAGTGACCATATGCGTGGTCACTTCGTATTAATTTAGAGACCAACCGGTGGTCACCACTTATTTACTTTTAATAGTAAAAATGGTCTCTAATATTTGAAAACCTAGTGACCACTGATATTTGGTCTTTAAAATTTAGGGGTTAGGGTTTATGTGACCATTGTTTTTCGTCTCAATATTTTATAAAACAGTGACCACCAACTTTGTTCTCTAATTTGAAAACCTAGTGACCACTAATATTTGGTCTTTAAAATTTAGGGGTTAGGGTTAAAGTTTAGGGGTTAGGGTTTATGTAACCACCGTTTTTTGCCTCAATATTTTATAAATCAGTAACCACCAACCTTGGTCTCTAATTTGAAAACCTTTTTTTGGTGCCAAAGGTGATCATTTCTTATTAATAACAATTTCCAATTACAAGCAATGGAAGAGTTACAGACAATCCCATAACTCTTGGAATAGAATATCAAAAACACAACAGATAACAAGAGTTATCTAATACAAACAGTAAGCCAAAATACATTTAAAAAGACAAGTAGAATTCCAACAGCAATTCTGCAGAGAACTTTTCAAACATTAGCATGTCCAAATCACCTTTTGATGCACCATTAACCATCTAGCTACATTTCCACCTAAACTACTCATCATGATCATTCAACCTGCCACCACAACAACCATGACAAGCTAGCTTGGAGGCTTAAATAGGGACCCATAACCTCTCCACTGCAAGGGCTATACCACCTGTGCTACATTTCCATCTACTACAATGGCTTCACACAGATGGGAACACACACCTTGCAGTGAGTTCCAACCATTACCTCCTTAGTAGAGCATATCTAGGACCATGTAGGTTCATCTTTCACTCCTCACAATTCCTAGAAACATGCTCCACCACACCTGTTCATTTTACCCTAATTTGATTTTAAAATTTGGTCTTTAAAATTTAGGGGTTAAGGTTTACGTGACCATTGATTTTAGTCTAGATATTTTATAAATCACTGGCCACCAACCTTAGTCTCTAACTTAAAAACCCAGTGACCACTACTTTTTGTCTTTAAACTTAAAATACCTTTTTCGATAGTGACCACCACTTTTGGTAACTTGCTATTTCATTGAAAAATGTTAGATTTACGGTTTCAGGGACTATGTAACCATTATTTATCGTCACTAATACTTGTCATTGTGACAAATTAGTGACCACATTTTGTAACGATCACTAATTATGTGGCAATGACGAAAATGCAGTGATGACAATTATATTGGTGACTAAACTATGATAATAGAGACCAAAGCATGAGTGGTCACAAAATAATTGGTCACTAAAGGCACTTTTTCTTGTAGTGTGTCTCTACTAAATCTGTCATGCCTTGATTGGTGATTATGAATGATATATCTAAATTAGTGTAGTTCTTTAGTCCAGATCTTGCACCCTGTAATAACTAGCCTAGTGCCTTGGTCCAACTCCTATGTAACTAATTATTATGTAGTAATTAATCAGCCCGTTAATGTCTCGAAATCCCAACACCGCTCTACGGTCGCTCTGTGTTGCACATAAACATGATCAAAAACCCAAGTCAACTCACTGCGGCCTAGGCCAATAAACTAAGAAAATTCAAGGTTTATGTGGTTCTTAGTCCGACTATACACATTCATCACACATTATTACTATTGAAGATTTAATCAAATCGTAAGCTATAGATAATCACAAACAACAATAAGAAATCAATAAAGAACAACTAAATAAATAGATTTCATGCAATCCAAAGTAAACACAAAGAGACTTACCCTAGCATAGCATACGAAGAACAAATAATAGACATAATCAAGCAACAAATGATAAAATTAATTACATAGTTAATAAATAAACTTATCTTGATGATACACATGAGTTATTACAATAAAAAGAACTCAAAACCTCTTGAAAATCAGTGAGATCAATTAAGGTTTTTCCTCTCTCTCTCTCTCTCTCTGTCTCTCTCTGTCTCTGTCTCTCCCTCTCCCCCTCCCCCTCCCTCCCTCCCTCCCTCCCTCCCTCCCTCCCTCTCTCTCTCTCTCTCTCTCTCTCTCTCTCTCACACACACACACACACACACACATATGAGAGCATCACCATGGGTTGAAAGGTCTAACATCCACCACTTTTGCGTAAGCACTTAAAAATTACTATCAAATAGTTCTTTCAAAAGGGTGTAACGTTAGGCTTCGGGTAAGTGATAAGGATTTAAAAGGTACACTTTTGAGGGGTCATTTAAGCCCTTAATCGACCACTTTTGTATCCGTTACTGCTTAATCTCGTTCCGTTTCACTTTTTAGGTCTCTTGAAGGTAAATTGCTGGAATGACACTTATTCGGACGAAAAGGCGTGAATATATGAAGAAAATGGCCAAGTCAAGATCAAGACACTCAAGCTTCTGGAATTGAAGGTGACTGCATCACAGTTAGAAGGCGACGCCGTCGCAACGTGCTCCAAATTTGTGACGGCTCAGTAGCGAAATTGCCATTTTGTACCCGACTGCGTCAGGTTTTAAAGAGTAGGGCGTCACAACTCAGACGGCTTAGATTTAGATCCCGACGGCGTCACAACCATAAGGTGACACCGTCACAAGGTTGACGTGGTCAAGACGAAACCCTAATGGCGGCGATCCGATGGCGTCACATTTAAAGAGTGACGCCGTCGCAAGTTGTAACTCTATATATAGAATTCGAATTTTCAGACTTTTAAGGAAGTAGTTTTGTTGAGTAAAACCTAATAACGATTTTTGGCTGTCTTGGGCAGTATCTTAGGGTTCTCATACCCTATTTTACAACAAGATAAGTAATTTACTTCATTGATTCAATTATGTCTTCAATTGTATGTGTGTATTCTTGCATGTTTTCCATGTCCGGCTAATTTACATGTGTGTTTGCTTAGATCTATGAAACCTAGGTATTGAATATTGATTGGTTGTCTCTTATCATAATTGTAATTGACCTAGGATTGCGATAGGTCATTCGTTGTGTTTTTAATGCTTGAGTAATCTTTGTGAACATTAGTTTATAATCGCCTAGAGTTATTGTAGGCTAAAAATCAAAAGATAACCTTAGAGTTAGTTTATGAATCCTAGAGATTTCGTAGGCAATAACCTTAAGGTAGTCTCAAAGATTTAGGGAAGAAAGCATACCTTACGACCTTAGAAGACACAACGCGTTAAGAATAAGGACATGACAATTCAACCATCAATAGGAGATAACTAGGGAGTAATAATATCTAGGTGAACACATTTTTAATCATCATACGCGCACACATCAATTAGACATAGACTGCCCCTTAGCTTAGTTAATTAGATAATTAGAATAGTAGAGTAATCGGTAGAAATACCAACGCCCCCCAAATCTAATACCCCGATATTCGTAATTTCAATTTTCTAAAAAAATATAAAAAAAGATAAAAAATAATTTTCCTCAACCCCAGCCTTAGCGTAGTAACTTCTCACTAGCATTTCTATTCCCCTAGAGAACAATATCAATCCCAAGGCTTACCCTAATACTACACTATAACGATTAGGTTCACTGCCTAGGTGGTTGAAAAACTTGCTCGAAGAAAAGGAAGTTTCCTTTGACCCCGAACGCGCGCACGCGTATCAAGTTTTTGGCGCCGCTGCCGGGGAATAGAATAGCTAGTTAGATTTCCACCTCGTTTAGGTTCCCTTGCTTGATTTCTATCAAGTAAGATTTTTTCTCATTTTTAGCTTCCTTGTAGTCTATCCCCCTTCTTTGTGTTTGTGTTCGTAAAACCCTTTTCATTTGTCGCTATGGCAAGTGAAATTGCATTTGAATCATTAACAAATGAGGAACAATTGAATTTCACAAATTGGATTGCTTTTTGTTGTTCTAATGAATTTGTGAGTGATCTTAGAGATATCCAAAAGGAGACGGGTGTAAGGTTGAATGGATTTGATAAATTTTGTGCTTGTGTGGCTTCTATTCAACGATCATTGTTAGAATCAACTCCTTTTAGAGAGACCCTCTGGAAAAAATTTGAGAAAATCCTCCTAAGCATAAACCATCAGTTGAATGATCTTAGGCACCATGATCAAAAAGACCTAGTTTTTAAGAACATGGAACCTAAACCCGAACAAGATTGTGAGATGGTTAGAGTTGAACTACCTAGTTGCATGTGTGGGATAGATTTCAAAACATATGACACGCATGAGGAATCCTTTAGGCAAATAGAACATAGTGATCAAATTTTTGAGAATGATTCTTATGAATCAAACCAAGAATTTGAAATGGCTAAAGAAGGATTTGAGATACTTAGGAGTGTATTTGGATTAGATCATACTAAAACACATGATGA
This sequence comes from Chrysanthemum seticuspe, assembly GCA_019973895.1. Lineage (NCBI taxonomy): Eukaryota > Viridiplantae > Streptophyta > Magnoliopsida > Asterales > Asteraceae > Chrysanthemum > Chrysanthemum seticuspe. The sequence goes on from BPTQ01000006.1 coordinate 290,424,832, forward strand.
ACATTTAGGAGATCTAGATATAATGGAGAATGAGGTGGAAAATCCAAGCCCACAAGCCCTACCATCACTTGAGGAACACACATCGCCTATAACTTACCCGGAAGAAGTAGAAGAGACTATAGGAACCCCGATTGATATAGAACCTTTGGACCAAACGTCACTAGAGAATGTAGGTTTAGATGTTTGTTGTCATGACCTCTCTCTTAGTCCTAGGGATGTTCCTAATTTTGATGAACCAGAGCCTCAACGAAAAACCTTACCCAATTTTCCGTCTTTAGATGTGAATCTAGGAATTGAATTAGGCCCCAATCCACCTATCAAAATAAATAGTCTGGGTAGTTGCTTGATAAAGGTAGTGGACTCTAGGCCACATAGAGTGGAAGCTAATATAGGAGTGACCCATGACCTTACACACTTACATCACCCATTCATGGTGGATAACAAAAATTCAAAAAACATTATGGGTTTAAACTGGGTTTATTAGGTCAAGATGGATCCTTAACTAAGAATCTCTTGAAGTTGATAGAAGATGATCCATTTCTAAGAGAAAGACTTGATTCACCCGCTACACCCATAGAATTAGGTAAGGTTATAATGAATGGAGCACGCCCCTTTGAGCATATAAATCACCCATCACCCTCTCCTCACGTAGCAAATTTCCACCCTAAGGGTGTGTATCGCTACGGTCACCCGCACTTAAGCTTAAGTGTAGAAAAAACTTCCCCTTTATCCGTTAAATAAGGGTAGAGTCAAGCTCGTGACTCGAACAAAAACAAGCGCTTCTTGGGAGGCAACCCATGTGTTTTTCTTTTTCTTTTTTTTTATTTGTTTGTCATTAATCTTTTCATTGATTGTTTATTTTCATGTTTGAATTTGTAAAAATGTTTTATTTTGTCTTTAACCTCGTCTTAATTACATATAAAGGTATTTTACAAAAGGGATAAGTATAGGGAGGATTACACACGTTTTCAAAAAGAACGTGAACATGAGAATTACGATTATTAAAAAGATATACATGTGTGTTTGTTAGAGTCAAATGCTTGTATCGAGTCATAATGGATGTTTTGCAGAAATTTTTCCAGATTCTAAATATATAAATTTTCCAGAATTTTTTCCAGAAAATCGCAGACTAGTTTCTCTCAGGATAACCTGGCGGCGTCAGGATCGCAACCTGACGGCGTCAGGAGGAGCAGAAACAGCTTATAACTTTTTCTCGTTTTCTGTGCTACTTATAAATTTTTGGAATTTCTCAGGTCTTAATTTTCCAAAAAATCTGTAAACATCCATTCCAAAAGCATTATATCCTAGTTTAGTAGAGTCATATATAGTGTTACCGCCGATTTTACGCGAAGGTTTCGTTTGTTTTCTTCAAGTGTGCAGGTTTTATTTATTAAGAAGAAGATACATAAGATTGGATGGAGCTTTTCACGCATACATTCTTCTTGAAGAAGGATTTAACCACTACTTCACACGGATCCTACCGAGCTAATCAGGGGAGTATTAGTTTCTTTCGTTTTTAATTACCTTCCATTATCATAACTTTGATACTTTCGGGAACATTGGGGACAATGATCAGTTTAAGTGTAGAGAGGGAAAATAAAACGGGAACTTTGAAACTATGCTTATCCTTGACTATTTGCCTTGTCCAATATCATTTGTGTAATAAACCATGAGAAATATCGGTTAGGGTAATTTTGGCACCAAATTTAAAATTTTTCATGACATGAAGGAGTGGACCATTAGTCTTAATAAAGTGTCTCATGGATAGGAAGTTATATGACTAGCACAAAACCCTTTACTACTCAAATTCCACCCCAAAATGTGAGGATCGCCCTTAGATTTGTAGGAATTAAAGCATTCATCTTTAATGCTTCGAGAGTGTACCGGTAGTATAATAGATTCTAGAACTTGTTTTGTGATGCATTCCGAGATCGCTAGTGAGACTACACTTGTGTAGTGAGGAATAACTAAATGATAAGAGGCATTAGGATAACCCTTGTTTGATACCCGTATTATAATTACTTCTTCCACATCGGTTGAGTAATTCCCCCACACCCTTGCGTTGTACTCATCTTTAGTACACGATACCCCTAGTTAACCCCTCAGGGCCTATCCTTTTCGTGGTTCTCATGATGTTTCGATTTTTCGGAATATCAATGAAGAGTATTGTTTACAATCCACCCCCAAATGTACACCCAAATCGCCTTAGCCTACCTTCTTTGCACTCACTTTTAGTGCATTATTGTTATCATACTAAACCCTTAGTTCAATTATCTAGTTGCTTGCATAAGTTGCTAAGTCGAGTCATATCCTTTGTACACAGTTTTGGGACGACTGGGACTCATGGGAAAAGTTAAATTTTATGAAGTGACGGGAAAGAACGTTAAATTCAAATTCCCTTTATTTACGTAATAATTTACTCCAAGTGTTTTGATCTTTTCAATTCGGGTTAAATTAGTGTTAGAGTAATAAAAACTCAAGTGCAGGGATGTGCCTATAAATACCTATTATTTTGATGTTATCGTAGAGGATGGTAGAGTAAAAGTGTATGAAAAAAAATAAAAAAAAAATAAAAAAATCGAAAAAAAAGAGTGTTGAAAAAAAAAGAAAAAAACATACGGGCGACCATCCTACATCTATCTTTAAATTTATGTTTGTTTGTTTCAAAGTTATCTAGAGTTTAGAGTGTCGAGTCTTGACTTAGCAACGCCATTCTTCTCATGCTTGTAACATAAAGATTTTTGATTTGCCACCACTAAATCGCCTATCCCACCAAACCCTTTGTTTCCCTACTGTAAGCCTAACGTTACAACCCTTTAAAAGACCTCTTGGATAGTTTTTCCTAGGTGCTTACGCCAAAGCGATGGATGTTTGATCTAGTCTCAAGCCTATGGTAATCTATGTACTAGGACCGGTTAATGAGTGTTTATCTTCCATTTCCAATTTGATATATTTCATATACACCCGAGAGATGAGAGTATCCAAACACCACTTGTGAGGTGCTAGTATGTAATTTCCGTGCTTGTTATGACTTTTGCGGGGCTTATACTTGTTGTAAATTGTTCTAAACTAATGCTTCGTGACCCCTAACTTATAAATTAATTGGCCAAAAGCACATTTGCTTGAGGACAAGCAAATACCAAGTGTAGGGATATTTGATAAGGATTTAAAAGATACACTTTTGAGGGGTCATTTAAGCCCTTAATCGACCACTTTTGTACCCGTTACTGCTTAATCTCGTTCCTTTTCACTTTTTAGGTCTCTTGAAGGCAAATTGCTGGAATGACAATTATTCGGACGAAAAGGCGTTAATATATGAAGAAAATGGCCAAGCCAAGATCAAGACACTCAAGCTGCTGGAATTGAAGGTGACGGCGTCACAGTTAGAAGGTGACGCCGTCGCAACGTGCTCCAAATTTGTGACGGCTCAGTAGCGAAATTGCCATTTTGTACCCGACGGCGTCAGGTTTTAAAGAGTAGGGCGTCACAACTCAGACGGCCTAGATTCAGACACCGACGGCATCAGAAGATGAAGCTGACGGTGTCACAACCATAAGGTGACGCCGTCACAAGGTTGACGTGGTCAAGACGAAACCCTAATGGCGACGATCCGATGGTGTCAGATTTAAAGAGTGACGCCGTCGCAAGTTGTAACTCTATATATAGAATTCGAATTTTCAGACTTTTAAGGAAGTAGTTTTATGGAGTAAAACCTAATAACGATTTTTGGCTGTCTTGGGCAGTATCTTAGGGTTCTCATACCCTATTTTACAATAAGATAAGTAATTTACATCATTGATTCAATTATGTCTTCAATTGTATGTGTGTATGCTTGCATGTTTTCCATGTCCGGCTAATTTACTTATGTGTTTGCTTAGATCTATGAAACCTAGGTACTGAATATTGATTGGTTGTCTCTTATCTTAATTGTAATTGACCTAAGATTGCGATAGGTCATTCGTTGTGTTTTTAATGCTTGAGTAATCTTTGTGAACATTAGTTTATAATCGCCTAGAGTTATTGTAGGTTAAAAATCCAAAGATAACCTTAGAGTTAGTTTATGAATCCTAGAGATTTCGTAGGCAATAACCTTAAGGTAGTCTCAAAGAGTTAGGGAAGAAAGCATACCCTACGACCTTAGAAGACACAACGCGTTAAGAATAAGGACGTGACAATTCAACCATCAATAGGAGATAACTAGGGAGTAATAGTATCTAGGTGAACACATTTTTGATCATCATATGAGCACACATCAATTAGACATAGACTACCCCTTAGCTTAGTTAATTAGATAATTAGAATAGTAGAGTAATCGGTAGAAATACCAACCCCCCCAAATCTAATAACCCGAGATTCGTAATTTCAATTTTCTAAAAAAATATAAAATATATAAAAAATAATCTTCTTCAACCCCAACCTTAGCGTAGTAACTTCTCACTAGCATTCATATTCCCCTAAAGAACTATATCAATCCCGAGGCTTACCCTAATACTACACTACAACGATTAGGTTCACTGCCTAGGTGGTTGAAAAACTTGCTCGAAGAAAAGGAAGTTTCCTTTGACCCCGAACATGCGTTGTACGCGTATCAGTAAGGACTAACGGGTATCGGATAAAGGAGTTTTTAAGTGGACGAACATTTATGTTGTTGCCAAGTCAAAACTCAATAGATATACTTAACTAGACAATGACTCTTTTAGGATTTTATTAACTCTTTCTTGACTTAAAAATAGCAAGATGGCAGTCTATATGTTCTTTTCACATACTTTGTTCAATTTTTTTACATATACTTTTACCCTACCATACTTGATATGTTAATCGCTTTCTAGTGGTATTTGGGGGTAATAACTTTCTTTCTTCTTCATTTTTTTTATATATATAATACTTCCCAAAACTATATATACGACTTGACTCAGCAACATATAATCATTTAAACAATCAACGAGAATAACATATAGAACAATAGATGTGGCCTAAGGCGATTTGGGTGTAACAATTTTTTTAGTGGTGGTAAACAACATAGAAACATAGGCTTAAAAGGGTGTTTGGCATTAAATTTTGAAAGCGGTATTTAAATAATTGCACTTCTAGGTCGCTAATAAAAGTTTCTAGTGTTTGTGTAGAACGAAAATGTGTTTGGTTATAGTGAATAACTCTTATTAGTTTATCATTCAATCGTTAGTATACATGAAAATCTATAAAAACTTTAAAATTTGACAAACATTTAATCATCTAACTACATAACACAAAATCACACTTTTAAGGAGATCTTTTAAGGAGATCTACCAGTATTATTATGATGCAAATACAATAGATCTTCCAAAACAAGATTGATGTCAGATGAAGATAAAATATTATCATCAGGATTAACATTATTAGCATTATTATCATCTCCCCCATTACCATTTTTTTAGCATTATTATTATCACCAGCCATTGAAAAAGATAATCATAAATACAACAAGAAGATAAACAATATAATCAAGAAAACAGATATCAAGCAAATAATAGCAAACAAACAATAAGGAAACAGGTAAGCAGATAAACAAATTAAACGGAACAAAAACAAATACCACCAGAAAGCGATTAATAGACCTAGTCACAAAGTGGATCAATCAACAAATACCAGATCTAGATCAATAACAGGGTTCCTTGCTTCTTAAAGAAGTAGGTCAAGTTTAATCAAGATCTTAGGGTATGAGTTTAGGTAACCAAAAACAATTGTAACATAGATTCAGTAATCACCAATCTCTTCGATCACGAATAATCCATAAATCAATACTCTAAACTTCACAATAGATAACCTTAACCTATCCACCTATTCTAAACAGAAAAATAAAAGAGCGTGAAAGGTGTTACAGAACATGCAAAGAAATAGAAGTGAAAATATCGCAATAACCTTTTATTCACTTAGTCAAATAACTATTGAAAAGAAGAGAATCTCAAAGAATACCAAAAATCCAAAATCCAAAGTCCTCAAATTCTAGGGTTTCAAGATCCAAAACCTAGAAATCAAAATTAACGGTAAATCTTTTAATTAACCACCACAGAACCAATAGAATCGCCAAAAATAACCACCATAATCATCAAAAACAAAAAACCCCCAATTTTTGACAAAGATGTCAAAAAACCTAGAAATCACAATTGATTGAATCAATCAACCAATTTATCAAATACCTGATGGTACCAAAACATAAACTAAACCATAAAGAAGATCAAGAATTAATTAAGAAACGATTTAGTCGGCCGGATTACCAACTAAACAATACACAATGTTTGAATACATAAAAGATTATTATCAATGAGATAATAATCTATAACAAGAATACATAGAAACAACCAAATCAAGATGATCTATGAAAATGATTTGAGAGAGTTTTTGAGAGAGATATATGAGATTCTGACATTGATAACGAAAAGCTAGCGGGTTAAGTTCTTTATATAGCTCATCCATAAGTTAAAAGTTACTGAACTAGTCATTCATCTTCAATATGCATAGCACTCCAAACATTAATATTTTAGTCCATGTCTAGACCTTCAACTTTAATATTCCAGAATAACTACAAAACAATATACAAACTAGAAACAAAATAAGAAAATGATCTAGAAGTATGTTTAGTACAGATCAAAGCTTATTTAAGCTTATTTGAATAGGGAGTTTACTCAAATGTTCAATAATATTATCCCAAATATCCTGGATTCTATATTGCATCATTTTCTTCTTCATTTCAAATCATACCTTAAAGGAATATCAGCATGCATAGAACAAGTGATTATTTAAGTCAAGGCACCCTTTATATATAAAACAACTTATTAGTTTACGAGGAGATTATCTTTCAATTTTATCATGTGTAGAAAATCTTTCATTAATTGCTAGCCAGAAGATATTCATGCCTAAGAATACAATTAGAATACCATGCCACATATTTCCAAGGTACAACATCACTTGCATGTCTCAATTCCTTCCAAACTTTACTAACAAAAAAATCTACAAGATTACCCTCACTATTCATCCATTTTGCAGAATCCTTACATTTAGTGACTCGCAACTCAATGCTCCAGCTAGCAGGACATTCCCACCTATCTTGAATAATCATATCAACAACATTGATTTGATAGTCAAGATCTGCTTGTTTCACATTTACCATTAGGATTATACTACTTAGAGGACCTTGCTCTAGCTATTTTTCATGCCACATAAAAGAATTCTTACCGTCTCCCAACTTACTGAAAACATGATTTTTCATCTTGTCTTTTAAAGCTGGCATTTGCTTCCATCCATAGCTTGCATTACAATCCACACCCACTTCCCAAATATTATGACCCTTCAACCTCACTTCATTTATTCATTTCACCCGAACAGACTCTTTAGAGTTAGAAGTGCCTAATTGGTACATTAATGAAAATACAGTGATAAACCACTAGACATGTGGATATATCCAACCAACCCACATTTCATGAATTGAACGTAAAAATTCAACAATAATTACGGTTGACAAGTATGTTCACATGGAAGAAAACTAAATGACAAAAGATTACAATGGGGCAAAAGAATAGAGTAAATGCTTATAGGACCCTTATGTACTTTCCTCAATAATATGCTCGAAATGCATTCACAAGTGGCCACCTTCTCTAAAGATTTGTATGTGTAAAACCTATCAAATCAACCACCACAACACACAAATCTTTCACCAATCCAACTACCCATTGCTAAAATCTTTTATTACTTACAACTATAGTATATTAGTCCCCAAATGAGTTCTAACCAAATGTACAAAAGAGATCAGTTGTCCCCAAATGGATGCAACTGCAAATATACATATCACTCTTACAATACCACCTTAGTACAACTCTCAATACAAAAACAAAGACTAAAATAGAATAGATAACAAACTTGGGAGATAACTTTTAGGTGTGTGTGAGAAATAAAGACGGAATTAACCGTAGATCTGGAATAGCAAAGCTTATATAAACCAACTTTACACTTTGGTACCTGCATAAAAAAACTTGACAAACACAACTCAAAAGTTAAAAGAATAGAAACTTGTTGTTGGGAAATTCATGATTACAGTTAGTACTCTTAGTCTTGGAAGTTTGTACTGATAGTTATAATCCAAGAGTATTAACTAGTTAGTACTGATAGTGTTAGAGTTAGTATTGTTCTAAGTATAGTATGCCGTGTATGTTTTGTAATAGCATATGTTCTATTCATATAGAAGATATGATATGTTTAATGCATAGTTATCTCTGAAAAGGACTCCTTGATGTATAAAAGGAGATCCTAGCTAGGTCAGAATAGATCATCTCTCAACCACATTAGCATTTACCTTAACCCTAGCCGTTCTAAGTAAAGCTTCAAGGTGTAACCCTGATACTCTGAGAGTATACGTATTATTGATTAATAATATTGAAGCATTGGTTGTTACATTATGTGTTCATTTGTTTACTTTAATCTTCTAAGTACACTCAAGTAGATTCTGCAAACTTGAATGGTTTAGTGGGAAGAGCACAAAAAGGTGCTAAAGAATTCAATTAGTTTCTTGAAACTATTATTGAAGAACAAGAGAACAAGAGAAGAGGGGATGGTGCCGGAAGTGATGAACATCAAAATTTTATTGACATCTTATTAGATGTCCAAACAGATAAAAAATCGGGCTTTACCTTCGACAGAGATACCATTAAAGGTCTCATTTTGGTATGATCTTTTCCCCGTGATTCTTAAAATGGTACCATTAGTTAGAGCAAAAGGTAACATGACATGCCAAAATCCATATTTGGTTATGTCAATTTTTGCTTGATAACGTAATATCACTCACACACTAGAAAACAACATACTCTAACAACCACAACCACCCACCCCCACTCCCCGCGCGTTTTGGACCACTTATCAACAAAAAGATAAGTTAACTTGTTCATCAATAAAAAGTATTGTTCTTCAATAAAATAATTGTTTATCAGTTCTCTTTAATTTTGTTCATCAGTCTAATCACAATATTCATAAGTAAAAAACATTATTTATCGTATACTTTGGTCATTAATACAAGTGTTGTTCATCTTTTTATCAGTTTTTCAAAAACAGTCGTAGTATTCATCATTTGCCTAAAAAAATCACAATGTTCATCAGTTAAGGTTACAAATCAATTCATCAGTTGGTTGTTGTTCATCAGTTAGTCTTTGTTCATCAGTTAAAAAAAGCTAAACGTAACAAAAATAACAAAAGATGTATTGTAATACACCTATTAGTGCATTTAAATGTACGTTTATTAGAAAAGTCTTTTTAGGCATTTTATCAAACACTTTTGTTAGGTCACTAGTTTTACAAACACAAGCTTATAAGAAAGAGATGAGGCGATTGAACAAGAACCAAACACATACACACGCAATAATAAAGACAGTTTAGGCATAGGAATATGTGAAAAGAAAACTTGAACAACCAACCCTCAAATGAGGGTTTACAAGAGTATTTATAGGAGGAAAGCTAGGGCAACACTCCTAGTTTCCATCCTTTCTTTAATGGGCTTGGGCCTAAGCTCATGGGCCTTCTACATAAGCTTAAGGCTAATAACAAACATAAAGGCCATAATAAAGCTAACTATTACATAATAATTACTAACACTTGATTATGGTTTAGGAGTGATTCCAACAATCTCCCCCTCAAGTGTTGGTGATGAACGGTGAAGGCGTTGAGGTAATAGTAGCTCTGACATCTTCTGACATTCTTCTTTCTTGTGAGAAGAATTGCCTTGATTCGAACAATCTCCCCAGTGTAGAGAGATAGTTGTCTTTGAACAGTTGTGCTTTGACGTCATCTTTAACTTTGTTCTTTGATCATTGTTCTTTGTGGTGAAAGTGATAGTATGTTGTTGTTTGCATCAAGTCTGCCTCAGGTCTGCTTCGCTGCTCCAGTGTCTCCACGCCATTCTTCAACATGCTCACACGCTCTTTGATGTTGGAATTCAATACTGATGAAGTTCTTTAAGTCTTTAACTTTGTAGATTCTTTGGTTTGACGAAGAATCATTCTGACTGTTCTGTTGCTTTTGAATAGAACTTCCATTAGTGATGATGTTGGCGTGAGTATGAGAAGAATCAGCACGATCATCCCGCTCCGGAGCTTCCATAAGAAGAAAACATTTCAAACGGTTAGTAATAAGCGGATTCCGGCACTTACAAGTTTGAACTTCAAGAGTGTTAACAGCATAGTGTGAAAACATAACTCTAATTCTTACAAAGGCCGTTCCTGAACTGGAGTCCCACAAGTGAGATAACGCGATGTACCGAAGTACATCTACAGTTCAGATGAGTCGCTGAGGTACACCGAAGCATCACCTCACGACTGTAGACCGTTTGAGACACACTCCGCGTAATCCACGGGGAGTTACCGAAGTGACCTGCTGTCAGGGCTGTTTGATGTTGACCCTGGCAGGAGTTTCCATTCAATCACTGAGGATCACAGATGTGAACCTCTCATAAATGTTCTCGACAGATTGCTAAGATCTGTGAAGGACTCGATAAGAACCACTGATAATCTTAATTGTTGATCAACAAGTGATGAAATGTCAAGTGTTCCTAAGAGATCTTTTGATGAATCTCGTGGCTCTAGACTCAATAGTGCATTTTGGTTTTCCTGAGCGGAGACTAGGGAGAGGGTCTCCTTCTTCAATACCAGCGATCTCTAAGAGAAAGCCAATAGTTTACGTAGGGTTCCTTGTGAGAATGAAACAGGCTTCTGTTGAGAGAAACTTGAGTGGCTAAGAAGGTTTAGTGCATGCGTCACTGGGTCCATGACGACTTTTAATCTTCAATACCGGCGTCACTGAGTGACAACCAGTAGCATATGAATTGAACCCGGTGTCTGCCCTAAGTTGAATAATTTGGAGGGCTATTTCTTTTCACCCTTTTCATTGCATTTCTTTTTAATTCTTCAACTCCTTCTTTCTCCGATTCTCATTTTCTCCTTTTTATAATCATACCTAAGGACTTCTAAGTACTAACTATTTGTAATGTCCTTGGGTAGATCCCTCCGGCTCTGGCGGATCATAGGACGTTTATTCCTAACCTTAGTCACCTTATAACTCCATGACTAACCTATGTTGCCATTAAAACCATAGTTGTGAAGTATCTCTCAAAGGGTTTGTTAATGAAAAACATGTTTGAACCACTATGAGAGATAGGATTTTGCATAAATACTCCCCCTCCACATGTGCTTAAGAGTTTTAATGGTTTAAATGCACAGTGAGGAAAGAGCGCGCACATTTTGAATTGATCTACTGGAGATAGACAATCCCCCGCGAGACACGGTTACGTTGCATAGTTAAAGAGTTACATTGTCAGCTTTTAGGTGACAACTAGCTCTAATAACTACCTTGAAGGTGTAGACAAACCTCGAAAGGTTGTCATACCCGTCAGAGTTCATGTCTACCAAGAGTATCTCGAATGGTACTTTCTACTTGGACGAGTCCTTTGCGAGACACGTTTACATTACTAGCGAACTAGCTTGAAATTATTACCCGTCCAGGACAGGTCTTTTCGAGTTACTAACAGTTTTAGTACCGTCAATTCGTTGGTTAAGTCTGAAGTACACAGATTCATTTGCATTTTGCACAACATATTTCTTATCACATAATTTTCTCCCCCTCAAAAATGGCATATCAAATGTTATTTTTTGAAAAGTTGACAATAAATATGACCATTTCGAGTGTTGCAGGAAGATGACCACTATGAACAATTTGTGAACAAAGTTTACATCAAATACTCCCCCTCAACTAGTGATATAAACGGTTGAGGTTTTGAAAATCATATGGGGAAGTACTTGTCTTTTTGAGCAAGACCTTGAAAAATGAAAGGTTTGATGAGTTTTACTCAAAAAATAAGAAGCTTTCGCTCCTTTTATAAGGATTGTGGCACTGAAGCGTACCACAGGTTCCTTTCTTGACAAGAACGGGTTGTACACTGTTATGTGTGCACAAGCCATTGACAAATATAACCACACATCCAAATGTATAATGAAAGAAACAATTCAAGGGGTACCAGGAAGTCCAGTGATGTCGCCAGGAGTGCGAACAGGGCGTTGATAGCCGGTGATGTTGATCCTGGGTCGACCACCAACAAAGCTTTCCAACGTTCTGAACTGATCCCTTCGAAACAACCTTTCATCAATCATCTTGATGATTCTCCTCACATCCCTGCGATCTTGAGAATTCCATCGCTTAGGAGGCCCAATCTTTTGACGTATGTCCTTCAACCTATATGCCAAACCGTCCCTAACCATCTTCAACGTGTGATCTCCAAACTTGTGAAGTTCACTACACGCCATTAAGCAATTTCTTTGTAGTTCACTACGGTAAACAACGCCGAAAGGTTTGCTGATGAGTGTATATTATGAGAGCTGGTTGATGTCGGGAAGATCTAGCTGAGGTGGTGTGAAGTTGACACGAGTCTGATAAGATTCAACAGCCAGTTGGAGATCTTCTACGCGTTCCTTGATGACTATGCGTCTGATGAAGATGAGCAGTGACTTGATGAATTCACGTTGTACTTCGGTTGAAAATTGCCTCATGCGACCTTGTACTTTAGCAAGATACATGTCTTCAATGTCGTTGATAGACAAATTCTCAAAGTCAGCTTCAGAGAAAGCATAGTCCCTTTCATCTTGTCGTTTGACCACGATATTCTTAAGGAAGGTGTAGTCCCACTTAGATGACAGAACAACATGTTTGATGGCCACGATATCCTTAGTACTGAACATCGCATGTTGAGACTTCTGATCCTGACAGCTTCGGTAGTAGATTCGTCGGCATTCCGGCCAATGATGAATCCCATACATTGCATCTCGGTCGTATGCTTCCACTTTGTCAGAGAACAAGTGTTTGGCACGTTCCTCAATGGCTATGCAGTTCGAGTATATAGCTGCTGGGAATGGAAGTGTCAACGATGTAGCGTATTTCCTTGAACCATCGCCACCATGTAGAAGAAATTCCAGGTCTTTGTTGAAGAAATATCTTAATGGAATCCTTGGTTCATCTGGTTGGCCAATTGTTGGTAGAGGTTTTGACCAGTCGGTGTAGTATGGAGGGTTGTCCCGTTTGGTGAAGTCGATGTTTGCTTCTGGGTTGAGCCAATCCATGTTGTTAGACATAGCTCGAGCAATGTTCTCAAGGTGATATTCGACCTTGATGGCACTTTCGGAGCTATCTTTCCACAGTTGAAAAGCTTCATTCTTGATTCGCCTCAACTCGGATTTCGTCATCTTCTTCACCTGGAACTTTTCTTGCAAAAGTTTTGCATGCTCCAATGTATTACCGTCTACCAAATTCTGACCTTCTTCAGGGTAGGGAGTGTTGTTAACAAGAGTAGAGAACCATTCAAAGTCTTCAGTTTTGTCGTCATCTAGCCAAGATATGACGTCAGTCCGAGGCGTCTTCTTCTTCTTCTTTTTCGATGGCCTAGATGATGATTCTGGTTTCTGAACTTGTTTGGGAGAGGTGGGTTGTTGTAGGGGCTCAAGGACCTCTTCATCGTCACCACCCGTATACTCAAAGTGATCACCGGTTTTCTGAGTCAGGGGTGGTAACTCTGAATCGTCCTGAGGTTTATCTGTAGAAGAACGAGGAGGGGACTTTTGTTGAGTAGGAGTCCGTTGGAGAGGAGGTAACATAGAAGATGATTCACCAGATTTCTTCTGACGTTTAGCTTTATCATGCTTATCCTGATCCTTGTCTTCATCGTCTCTAGGACGTTTAGACTTTTCAGCTTTGATGCTTCTTTGAGTTGGTAGTCCAGCAATGCTTGAAACAGCTTTCCTTCCTCAGAAGTAAATGTCCCAGATCGTGTAGACATTTGTGTGACAAGCTTAGCCACCAATTCATTATCCGAGAAAACTACAGGATCAGATGGATTGATTGTGACAGTTAAAGGTGTGGATCTTATGGTTTGCTTGGCTATCTGCATAAGATTCGGATATAGTTGTCTGGTAAACATCTCCTTTGTGACTTTAGGAACGATATCCTGAAGGTACTTGTTAGTGTAACCTTCGATCATTTCGTTCAGTTCCTCTTGATGATGACTTTTCATGAACTTCTGAACAAATTCCCTTTCTTTCTGCATCTTGTCTTTCTCATCATTTAAGTACTGTATTTGGTCAGCAAACCAATTCAGTTTTCTGTAGAGCATGTCCTTCTTTCTGACTTGTTGGACAGCTTTCACAATTCTTTCATGAGTCTTAGAAATCCAAGATCGAGGTGGTTTCTTCACAGATTTGGATGTTGATTTGGTTGATTTCATTGATGGTGGTGGTGAGGAATGAGATGATGAATCTGATGAGGAGGAGACATGAGGAGGCTCGGGGTCCTTTGGAGGTGCAGAAGTATCCTCCTTGGAACGAGTTGGACTGTTGAGAAGAAAGTCATCATAATTCTCTTCGTCATCTTGTCCGGATTTAGCCTTTTCTTCCGTCTGATCCTTAGCTTCTTCATCAGTATTCTCTTTCTCAGTCTTATCCTTTTCTGGTTCCTCAATGTTATGTTCAGTAGACACCTCCACAAGCGTTTGTTGTTGCACAAGAGTGGTGGCACCAGATCCCTTATCGGGTCGATTAACCGCATCAGGATCTGGTGAGGAGTGGGCAGCACCACTTGATCCTCCGGGGCCACCCATTTGGTCTTTTGCAAATTCTTCAGCCTTTTGAATGTGTCTAACTAATTTAAACTTCTTCCTGTAGGATTGATCCAGTAGCTCTTCTTCTTCTTCAGAGCTTGCATCATAGGGCACAAGTGCAAGAGTCTTCCCTTTTCCTTTATCAGCTTGAGGACTTGGAGGTTTTGGTACTAAAGGATTGTCATCCGTTGCAGTTTCAGAGTAGGTAATCTCTTCATCTGTGTCCGTACCTTCAGAGCTTTCGTCCAAAAGCTTTCTTTGTGGTTAGGGTTTATGGATTGGGATGGGAGTAGCTTCCTTAGAGGGAACAGTCCTTTTACGAGGAGGATTCCTCTTGGGAAACTTTCTATGACTTTCAGAACTTACTGCACTTCCAGCACTTCCTCTTCTGGTTCTCCGAGTAGGAGTCCCTGAAGCCTTTTCATCAAGATGGCCAACTTTTCCTTCTTTTACGGCTACCCGATACCTTTTGTACGTTTCCAGCTTTTTGATTTCCTTTGTAAGAAGGTGATCGGGCAACTCAGCACCCTGTTTCTTCGTAGACGATTCTTTGATTCTGACAGATAGTATGGGCTCAGTCAAGATGTCATGATTATATGGGTCATTGAGTCTCCTGGGGATATCAGGATGTAGTCCAAGAGCTCTCTGGATCAACAGTTTGGTGTATCTGACATAGGGAATTTTGGAGCCAAGCTTCTTATGAAACAGCATCATATCTTCCCATAGTAGTGCTTCAATTATAATGTCCTTCTTGTTGATCAACGACCAGAAAATTTGCAGTTCCATGAGCTTGGGATGCTCATAGCCACTGTCACGACCAGAGACTGATTTGGTGATGATCATATAGAGTGTCCTCCATGGTTGAGGAATATTCTTCAGCTCCACGTGAGAGTGCTTAGTAATGATTCCTGTAGATTCATCATAACCAATATCTAATAAGAATTGCAGGACAGTCTCTTCAGTAGGGGTAGCAAAGAAGTCGGTTGGAGCGATGTCTGGAATGATGAGAACAGCTCGTAAGTCATCAGGAGTGATAGTGACTTGTTTGTGATTAAGAGTCACATTCACAGCATTTTGACCAGTGATCCTCTACATAGAATCCCAGAATTGTTGAATGTAGACCTCTGGAACTGTGGCAGAGTGTGAGAGCATGTTCTGGTAGGGATGATTCCTGAGAATATCCACTGCAATGAGACAAAAAGATTCTGAGCATGTGAGGGTGTCAAAGTCAACCCTAAGGT
The DNA here is from genome assembly GCA_019973895.1 of Chrysanthemum seticuspe. Classification (NCBI taxonomy): domain Eukaryota; kingdom Viridiplantae; phylum Streptophyta; class Magnoliopsida; order Asterales; family Asteraceae; genus Chrysanthemum; species Chrysanthemum seticuspe. The sequence goes on from BPTQ01000006.1 coordinate 290,440,726, forward strand.
TGTTCTTTCCAAGCTTTCTCGGATAACCCTCTAGAAAGATATCAGCAATTGTAAGAACTTCTGATGCATCCACATTCATTTGTTCAGCCATGTCGTGATCTGAAATAACATTAGCCAAAAGAACCAATATATCGAAAGACATAATGTTAGTCAACAGAAGGTTTTATTGTCTAGTTATTGAATGTACAGTGTCAATGATTGTTACGAGTCCTAAGTCACTTGTTTGTCCAATAGTCTAATGACGTCGTGAAATGTTTCGTGAGTTGGTTAACTTTAAGTTTTAAAGTTTATGTTATCACTTATTGTTCACACCATATCAAACGATTAAGTTTATTAGTGACATTATTGGATACGTGACGTTATGATTAGTTTATTAACAAGTTTGTACACGTAACAATTCATAATGAAGGTCAATCAAGACTTAAGCGTAGTTTTGACAAAGTTAAGCGTAAACAGTAGTGACATACGCGTAGACGAAAGCTTACGCGTAGGATCCTAACTTACGCGTAAGAGAAGTTACGCGTAGGAAAGGGGGCCTTATGCGTAGGGCTTACGCGTAGGCGTATAAAGACCTTACGCGTACGGCTTACTCGTAAGAGTAGACCTTATGCGTAGAGTCACTATTTACGCATATCCTTCACAGGATACGCGTAGTCCCATTGTAGAACCTTATGCGTAGTAGTTACGCGTAGGATTTCTCTTACGCATAACTTCCTACGCGTAAGGTAATCCTTATGCGTAGAGATTCAATGACCTTGATTCTGAGTTTTAAGAGTAGCAAGCCTGAAATAAAACATCATAACATCAATCTTAACACTTATATTCATTTTAACATCAAATCATGGCATGAAAACACATTTAACATTTATGCGTAGAAAGTCATACGCGTAGGTCAAAACCCTAAGGGTTATGAGTTACGCGTATGAATTTTAACCATATGATTTGCACCATACTTATTCTGGTAGTTTAAGAGTGTTGTGAGAGTCTTTAAACCAAGTATTAACATCTAGTTCGAGACGAATCAAAAATACCCAAACTTTAGAACTTTAAACCCTAAATCCTAATTTTGAATCAATTAGGGTTTATGGGTGGTTATAAGGCAAGGATATCATCAATTCAACATCATACAAGCATAACACGACAATCTTTTTGACCAAGACTCTTCACATTTGAAAAAAACCCAATTCGACTCAAGAACCCTAGTTTTCAAAATTCATCAGTTTGTGTTTCTGGGTGGATTTTGATGGTTAAAATGATATCATTGATGTATTAGACACATTTTGAGACTATCCATTTAACCAAAAACACCCATTCATGATTGGGTGTTCATACGCATACGCGTAATCCACAAAAACTCGATTATAGAACGTTTTAACCGTTGGTTTTTTGAGAAATTCAAAACCATTACTTAAAAACATGTTGTAATCACGAAACAACTTACAAAATGATAATCAAAAGAACTGATTTCTTGAATGAATTCTACGCGTAGATTAGTTAGGTTGAGTGTATTAAATGTGAAGTGAATAAGTAGGTGGGAGATGTTTTTATTAAAATGACTTTAACATTTTGACAGATTTGGTCCCTCCACCTTTTCCTTTTTCATACAAAGCCATTTAACTTCCATTTTGGTTATCCAACAAAGATTTTAAGAAAGAAACTTGACGACACTCCCCCTCGACTTAAGAAATATTGAAAGGTTATTAATTTTAGTTCGAGGAGTATCGTAAAACCAGAAATTTTACCACCATTGAAAAAATAACCAACCGGGATTTGATAACATGCAAGTACATAGATGTTTTGAAACAGTTAAGTGAAAATTCTCCCCCTCAACACTTGATCGTAAAAATACTGAATTTTAAAAGATAATAGTGTTGATGGAAGAAATGTACTTCCCATGTTTAGAGAAAAATAGATAGAAGAATATTTTTTGTTGTTTTATCAGGTTTTATATTTTTGTATTTTGTTTTGAAAAATTTATTTACAAAAGATGTTTTGGTGTTTGACAGGTTTTTAAGACTGTTTTAAGAGGTCATCCAATTCCTCTTGAGTCAAACACCTCATACCAATCCGGTGGACCAACTCATTAAACCTAGCGGGAGGCAAGGCTTTGGTGAGAAGATCTGCCAATTGGTATTCAGTACCCACAAAGTATAATTCAACGGTACCCTGTTCCACGTGGTCTTTGATGAAATGATAGCGAAGATCGATGTGCTTTGATTTCGAGTGCTGAACTGAGTTGCACGAGATCGCAATGGCACTCCGATTGTCGCAGTACATCGGGATTCTGTCAAATACGTAACCATAGTCTTTGAGTTGTGTTCTCATCCAGATGACTTGAGCACAACACGCGGACATGGCTACATATTCTGCTTCGGTTGATGACAACGATGTACAATCCTGCTTCTTTGATTACCAAGACACCAGTTTATCACCAAGGAATTGTAGAGCTCCTGAAGTACTTTTCCTTGAGTCTAAGCATCCTGCGTGGTCAGCGTCTGAAAAAGCGATTAGTTCAAAACCAGAATCCTTCGGATACCAGATCCCCAATTTAATGGTTCCCTTGATGTATCGGAGGATTCTTTTAGCCTCAGAGAGGTGGGTTTCAGTTGGTCGCGACAGATAACGGGAGCATAGATAAACGGAAAAGACAATATCAGGTCTGCTAGCTGTTAGATACATGAGAGACCCAATAATACTTCGGTATTTGGTAGGGTCAACTAATTTCCCATGTAAATCAGCGTCTAGCTTCTTGGTATGAGTCATTGGTGTGGCATAAGTATCACAGGTTTTCATTCCAAATTTGTTTAACAATTCAAGGGCATATTTGGACTGACTCAAGAAAATACCACGGGGTGATTGATGAACTTGCAGTCCTAGAAAGAACGTGAGTTCACCCATCATGGACATTTCAAAATTTTTCTTCATTAGTTTTGCAAAAGCGGTTGAAAACTTTTTATGTGTAGACCCAAAAATGATGTCATCCACGTAAATTTAAACAATTAAGATATGTGCCCCGTGATATTGTATAAAAAGAGTTGGGTCAACCGAACCTTTGGTGAAATTATTAGCAATGAGGAAAGATGATAGCTTATCGTACCATGCCCGAGGGGCTTGTCTGAGACCATAAAGAGCTTTGTTCAGTTTGTAGACATGGTTCGGGCACTCTGGATCAACGAATCCTTTGGGTTGGCTGACATAAACCGTTTCTTTCAGTTGTCCGTTGAAAACGCAATTTTGACATCCATTTGAAAGACCGTCATATTCATATGTGCCGCGAACGCGAGAAATATCCGAACAGCCTCAAGACGAGCAACTGGAGCAAAAGATTCTTCAAAGTCTATTCCCTCTTCCTGACGATAACCCTTAGCAACTAGACGTGACTTGTTTCGGATGACGTTCCCTTCAGCATCCAATTTGTTTTTCCAAATCCATTTTAGACCAATGACGTAGACCCCTGTTGGTCTTTCAACCAGTTCCCATACTTTAAGACGTTTGAATTGGTTGAGTTCTTCCTGCATGGATTCAATCCAGTTGTCTTTTGTCATTGCGTCTTTAATGTTTTTAGGCTCAGATTGGCAGACAGTGAGTGCATAAATGCAATGTTCACCATCTGTGTGAAGACGTTGTCTCGTAACGACTGGTTGATTCGGGTTGCCAATAATATTAGCCAGAGGATGGTCTTTTGTCCATCAGTGTGTAGAGGGTTGATGTTGGTATACATTGTGCAGATTCTGAGGATTCAAATGGTTTGTTGATGATTCCGCGACATCAGGTGCAGCAGTCTCATTAGCAAACGGGTTAAAGAACGCATTTGGATCAAAATCTGCAGGTGGGGGTACTTCATTCAGAATATCATCAGCTGGTTCATCATTGTTGGAAGCGGTGTGTTCAACTGTTGTGTTGGAGTCAACTGGTGTAGGTGCATCTTCAACAGTAATTGTTGTAGCAGGTGTATCAGGTATAGGAATATTATCAGGTTGTGCAGCGGATACACCTGGAGCACGTTCATCAATATCGTCACTGAACAGAGGAGCAAATAACCTTTCCATTTGTTGACGAGTGAGCTGGGGGCTTTGTTCAGCTGATGATGGGGGTTGAGGGAAGTTTAAACGGTTGTGACCGGGTTCTAAGCTGTTATACTCAGAAGCCATTTCCGTGAGTTCATCAAAATGAGCATGAATCGTTTCCATCACCTATTTTGTACGACGATTCCAGATCCGGTAACCTTTAGAATTCTCACAATATCCAATAAAGACTCCAATGTCAGCTTTGGCTTTGAGCTTTCCAAAATCATCACGATCATTATTCGGATAGCAGAGGGATCCAAATACATGAAAGTGTTTGAGATTCGGTTTATGGTTGTGGACAAGCTCGAATGGTGTTTTGTTGTGGCGTTTTGTGATCATAGAACGGTTTTGAGTATAGCATGCAGTAGATACGGCTTCTGCCCACAAGTAATCTGGAATTTTAGCATTGATTAACATTGTTCTTGCAGCTTCCACTAACGTTCGGTTTCGTCTTTCAACAACTCCGTTTTGTTCAGGTTTACGTGCAATAGATGTTTGATGCTGAATTCCCACTTTCTCATAGAATTCACGAAGGGTTTGGTTAACAAATTATGTTCCTTTATCTGTTCGAATTAGCCTGACGGTGTTGCGGAGCTGAACCTGTATTTTGTGAGAAAGGTGATGATCATTTGTGGATCTTGGTCTTTGCTTCGAAGAAAGTATACCTAAGTCCATCGTGAGTAGTCATCAACAATTACTAAGATGTAGCGTTTGCCATTTATAGTTTTCACGCGCATCGGGCCACACAAATCCATGTGAAGAAGATGAAGCACATGCTGAGAGCTGTGTTCCACCTTTGAAGGAAAATGAGCACGAGTGCTTTTCCCTTGTTCACAGGCTGAGCAAAGGTGATCTTTTGAATACCGGAATCGTGGGAGACCTTCAACTAGTTTGTGTCGAGCAAGGTTGGTGATGTTTGAAAGTTTAGATGTGAGAGACGACGGTGCTAGAGCCAGGATTTTGTTGATGTTGCCTTTGAAAGTAAGCAGATGGGAGATGAAGCAACCATGTCTTGCATAGAGATAGTGTAGAGACTAGAATTACGCGAGCCAGACATAAGGTCATTTCCTTGTAGATCACGAATGAAACAAGTTTTCTCCCTGAAAGCAACCTCCAAATCTCCATCACAAAACTGACCTACTTGAAACAGATTATGACCGAGGCCTTCCACATAGTAAACCCTGCTGATTTCGATGTTCCCATTGACATAATCTCCGTAGCCCATGATAGCTGCGAAGTGATCATTCCCGAACCTGACAGTGCCAATGAACTTTGAAATAAAGTTTGATAACAGTTTAAGGTTGCCTGTCATGTGTCGGGAACATCCGCTATCAACAATCCAGAGAATGATCTATATCACCTGCATTACACACAGATGACACAGATGGAATAGAAGTAGATGTGGAACCCGAAATGTTAGAGGGTTCCGAAGCAGGTATATGAGACATGCACACATTAATGACTTTAGGCATCCATGTAAATCCTAGTGTGTTATATATCCATTTCTGCCATCTATAACTACTCTTTGCTTTAGTCTTAGTGAATGCACTAGGAGGTGAAACTGGAGCTACAGTGACAGCAATGTTTGCCTTAGAATCTAAAGAAGGCGGTCTACCAAGCACAGACTTAGAATGATTAGTGGGCCTAGAGGTATTCCGATTCTTAGGATTCCGTAAACGAAAGATTATAGCTTTAGCAACACATTTGTCATGACAATCAGAATTCATACTTTTACGACAAATAACACAAGGTGCATTAGACTGAATATCAAAAGTGCTTAAAGGTTTAGCATTCGTTACATCACTATTTCTATTACATTTGCCAGACGCAACATCTATAGTGGAAGCAACGTGAGTCTTATTCATAGTCCTAGGGTGTTCTTCTACTTTAGCATTCCTTATTGATCTTTTCTTAGGTCGCAACTTCCTATTCTTCGATTGAGTGCTCCTACGCTGTGAAGTGCGGACGTTTGGAAAAGACGCAACTATTCCTGTTTCAGTAGAAGGAAGCACGTTAGCAACTTGTGATTTGTCAGTAGGGATTCTAGGTGCACGATTACTAAGTGTGACTGGTGCTAATCTCTTAATGATGGTTGGCGGAAGTTGTTCATACTTTCCTAACATTTCTCTTAGCTTAGAGATAGTGTGAATCAAATCTTGATTTTCAGAACGAATATTACCAGCAAAATTCATGACTTCTCTAGTGTAAGCAAGATAGTGATCAAGTTCGTTTGATGCTTCATGTCGAGTCTTATTGAGTAAATCAAATATGACACCATATTCCTGTTTAACTGTTACAAGTTCTTGTTCATATTTAGAGATTTGACTTTTCAAAGACACGTTTTGATCATCCAGTTGCTCAATTTTAGGATCAGAAGATTTTGCACTCAACTGAGCGATTTTCTTTTGAAAACTAAGTTGATGGTTGTGAATATCTTTTTCACACCAATGAAGACGACGTTTTGCATTGTAAAGTTCGTTAAGTAATTGTTTATTTTCAGCTTTTAAAGACTTGATCTGAAGCACATTATCAATGTTCTCAACAGTTACCACAGAGTCAACATTATCAGCAAAGATAGAATCAGATGCATGTGGCAAAGAATAGAATAACACAACATTATGGATATCAGCACAGATAACATCTTCCAAGAGTCGATCAACATCTTTTCTCAACATTTTCTTTTTGCGTTTAGTATTAGAAATAGATGTTTCAGTTTTCTCGAAAACGACCTTCATCACTCCAAGTTCCTTATGAAAATCCTTTTCCCAGGCTAATGCACAACTTTTCAAATTTTTAACATTTGGTAAAAGATTTTTCTGAAAAATGTCTCTTTGTTCTCGCGCTAAAGGCGATTGAAAGTGTTGAACTTTGATTTCAGAATGATGTTCTATCTCATGTTCTAAAGTTTTGAGGTCAGCCATGAAAATATCAAAATATCTAAGAATTTTGCGATTTTCAGGTTTGGAGTTTACTTCACTGATTGAAGGTAAAGGACCATAAATTTGTGCATAATCTGGTTGGGGATTAACATTAGAAGACTCAGGTGTTTTGATGATAACCCTTGGTGTGTTAGAAGAATCCGTTGGTGTGACGAAAGTGACCGGTTTTGAATAATTAAAAGGTTTGTTGTAAACAATCGTTTTTAATTTTGATCGACTCTCGTCTTCTGCATCTAATTCCTCTTGCCGATGATATTCAACAACACTCATAACAGTATCATTAATTTTATATTCTGCACTGGAAACTTCAGGATTTGGTTTGAATGTTTTGAGTGAAAGCTTTGGTTTGTAATCAGCTAGATTTGGTCCATATCCTTTTGGATTGGGTTTTAAAGTAAACTTTTCAATAGCTGTTACTGATTCACCATGTTTGTAAACAACAGTTTTAAACTCTTTAATTTTGTTTTGCAAGCCAATAATTTCTGCAAGAAGGTCATCTACCCGATTCGTTGAATGCTTTTTGTATGCTGAGAACTGTTTTTGACAATTTAACAACTCAGCCTTAGCTTTTTGATTTTCCAAGGTGAGAGCGTTAATTTGCTTTTTATGTTCATGTTTCAGTTGTTCTATTTCAGACAACAAATCATTCTTCGAAGCGGCTAGATCACGCATCTGTCTCTCTAAATATTTTTCGTTTTGATGAGATTTAGCAAAAGCGGCTTCAAAACCTTTTTCACGGTTTTCTTGAGTTTTGAAAAAATTGAGTTGCATTTGTAAGCATTTAAAATCCTTGGTTAACAGTGCATTTTTGCTTTTTAAGTCCTTATTTAATGCATAACATTCCTCCATTTTGATTTGATGGTCTTGAATTAAACGAGCAAAATCTGGATGAGGCAACAGTTCAGCTTGTTCAACGTGAGTCACAACATGATCATTATTTAGATCCTCAAGTATAACCACGGAGTCAATTTGATTATCAAAGGAAACCATAAGGTCATCTTGATCGTCAAATGTAACTACAGGGTTTATTTGAAAATCGTCAGAATGAGATGTAGATGACTCATTTTGAACAGTCTGATCCGTGCCGGATTCAGATATTGGCGGAGATAATAGTTCAGATATGATGATGGTTTGTTCGGGTACCTGAGACAAGCCATCAGTGTCATACACTGGGCCTGTTTCACTCATGTGTAACTCATGCATATTAGCCATCAACATAACAGCTGCATTGGCCTGCAAGTCCTCCATATCATCATCTGAGTCTGCATCTGCCATAAAGCTCTGTTCTTTGTTTGTGAGAGATCCACCAGCTTCATCCTTAAGAGCCAAAAGAAGAGCCTCTTTGAAGTAAGCACTGCCCCTAGTCCTTGGCTTTGGGCATGCATTAGCCAGGTGTCCCTTCTCATTGCAGTTATAGCATCGAAGACCATTCAACCCATTCTGAGCATTTCCCTGTTCTACCACTTGAGCTCTGTTGTTATTCCTACCCATAGCATTAAACCCTTGACCACCTCCCATTTGACGACCATAACCACGATTCTGAACTTCAACTCGTCCATTGTTCACAACAGCCTGATTTCGTGTATTGGATGAGGAACGAATACGATTGTTGGATTTGTTGGTATAACGGCTAAAAGCATTAGCAATCATAACAAATCCCTGTTGCAATGCTTCGAACGGATCGGATTCCTCATTAGTTTGACTATGAAGTGCTTGATCATTGTTGTTGTTGTAAGGAACCAATTGATTTTGTTGAGATTGCTGTGATGGATCGTTTGGTGTGACTGAGGCAGTTGGTTGAGTTGCTTGTTGAGGAGGATAACTTTGTTGAGCATATAAGGCAAGTTGTTGATTTTTTGGATGTGTAGGTGGAGCAATTTGAGCACGGATAATCCTTTCCCGATCAACTTCCTTCTCATGAGGCTTCAAGTAATCATACAACAATCCATATGTAGAATGATGCATATTCTTCGCTTGACGGAGAAAAATGACATACTTCTCCCATTCAGGACCAAGACTACTCAGGAACTTAGTATTCACTGCAATTCTTGGCATGATGATGTTGTGTTTCCAAATCATTGATGATGTCTGAAAATCGATGATGATAAGACTCTAGTGTCTCTCCAGATTCAATCGTGAAGTGTTCATAAGCCAAGTAAATTTTGGATTCCAAATCCTCCTGATTGAGTACTGATCCTTCCATAAGAAGATGAATATGGTCCCACATTTCCTTTGCAGTCTTTTGAGCATCAACACTTCGAAGAATTGGGTTAGGTAAACCTAAAAGGATATATTGCATTGCAAGCTCATCAGCTTCATAGTGTAGAAGTTCTGTTGCATTTAGATCTGCAACAATAGCAATGTTGGTTTGTTCATCTCTTGCTGGAACAGCATTAGGATCTCCGGGTACAATGACAGTAGGCATCTCAAATGGACCTTCCAAGATAACCTTCTTTAAGAACTTTCCATGTGGCTTCTTCAGATCACAAAATCTAAAGAACCTTATCACCCATTGATCGTAGTTTCCTGGAGTGAGCGTTGGAGGTCTATCAAGTGATCCAGCTTCATGAATAGATTGTTGGCTGCTTAAAGCTTCACACATCTTTGCAAACCAAGTGGGTTCCTTCATAGTGTTCCTTGATGGATGTTGATTGAATTCATTTGTGTAGGGTTGAACTTGAAGACTTGGCGGTGTTTGAACCATTTGTGGTGGGGGAATTGCACCAAGTTGTGGAGTATGTTGTTGATTAAATTGTTGTTGATAAATTGCTTGTTGTTGATTCCATTGTTGATGTTGTGGACTTAGTTGTTGTTGTCGTTGAGGATAAGTGTAAGGGAAATAGTTAGAGTATGGTGGTTGAGACATGTAGAAAACTTGTGTTGGTAAAAATGGATCTTTGTAGTCGAATGAACCTCTGTTGATGAAGTGTCCTTAGGCGTAGAAAAGACAAGAACCAAGTAGCACTTATGCGTAAAAACACCAAAGTTACGCGTAACAATAAGGAGTTACGCGTAGGATTTAGCTTACGCGTAAGTAGGGAAAAGCACTAAAGTTAGGCGTAGCCAAAAGTTAGGCGTAGGATTTTCTTATGCGTAAGACTAGGCTTAGGCGTAAGAAAAATCTTAGGCGTAGGATTTCTACGCGTAAGCTGATGCTTATGCGTAATTTTAGGGTTTTTGCCCAAATGATCTTTTACACTATCACAGTGCAAAAGATATCCAAATTCGACGTATTTTCAGACTTATCCAAGTAAGAAAACACGGAATAAACCACGAAAATGAAGATCAAACCAAGGAAGCACTTACGCGTAGTTTTAGGGTTTTACTACGCGTAGAAATGCTCGTAACTTTGATTCTGTCCAAAATTGTTTCTAAACCAGTTTTTGTGTGATAAAATAGCTTCAATAACACCAACAGACACAAAAGTGTGAAACTTGATGAACCAAAGCCTCTAAAACGGTTACGAGTAGGATGAAACCCTCGTTCAAAAACTAGATGAAAAACAACGATCCACGCATAAAGTTTGAAACTTTTTGCCAAAAACAAGTATTTTAACACCCTAAAACGTTGAAAGTACAAGAATCTTGGATTAAAAAGTGTAAAAACAAGTTTTTAAGCGAACCAAAGTATCAAACGTGTGTTTTAAGCGTAGGACCGAAACCCACCTCAAAAACAAACACGATTCACCCAACTAGTAGGCGATTGATACCACTGTTAGGTCACTAGTTTTACAAACACAAGCTTATAAGAAAGAGATGAGGCGATTGAACAAGAACCAAACACATACACACGCAATAATAAAGAAGGTTTAGGCGTAGGAATATGTGAAAAGAAAACTTGAACAACCAACCCTCAAATGAGGGTTTACAAGAGTATTTATAGGAGGAAAGCTAGGGCAACACTCCTAGTTTCCATCCTTTATTTAATGGGCTTGGGCCTAAGCTCATGGGCCTTCTACATAAGCTTAAGGCTAATAATAAACATAAAGGCCATAATAAAGCTAACTATTACATAATAATTACTAACACTTGATTATGGTTTAAGAGTGATTCCAACAACTTTGTATGCACTAAATATGACTAAGACGTCATCTTTAACATGCTATCTTATTTGTAATTTGTTTTGGTTGTTTGTTTTATTTGTATGGTGGTTTTGTTATTAGTTATGGCCATGTGCATTTTAGCCAAAACATGCTAGTTAGGGATGTGTCCTAACATTGGTTTATGTTTTGTGCTTGTTTTGTACTCTTTCTCCTTTTGGAGTTCCTTTTCTTAATAATAATTTACCTTTAAAAAAAAAAAAAAAAAAAAAAAAAAAAAAAAAAAATCTTTAACATGCGATATCTCACTCATATCATATCGGATTTGAGTAACTCAAATTTTTTAGTAAAGAATTGCCAAAAAGCTACAACTTTCGTGTTTTACGTTTTGCATAATTCGGCCTTTAAACTAGACAAAATTAGAGCAAAAAATGCCGAAATTCGAGAAAATCAACACATACTTAAAAAGTTGAAAACAAAAGTTGCGATTTATATATCAAAATGTATACAAAATTAAAGAGAATTAAATTTTAAAAATTAAGGTGAAATCGGTTTTTCGTAAAAGTTGTCGTTTGAAAGTTATTTACGTTTGAAATTTGGGGTGAAATAAAAAACAACTCAAATTACCTATTTGCCCCTTAACGGAAATTTAAAAAAAAAGAGAGAGTAAATGTGTATGAGACACTTGTCACATTATGAGTGACACTCTAGCCTTTTAAATTTTTCACACCTTGCATGTGATCACATCCCATTTTGTTTGTAGTGTTTTATAACTTGCATGGGTTTTAGGGTCGGACTAAATAATGCTCATTATAAACACTCGACCTTTATTCATCTCATTATTCTACGTGTTTTTTTCATTTTTCTCTCTCGTTTGTCAGTTAGAGAAATCTATGGTTAGATGCACTAATAAAAAACGTGAGAAGATCGGTTGTATTCACAATCTGGTGTTTTTTGTGTGTTATTAAATCTTTGTTAAAGTTTTTCACAAAAGGTAAAATAGTCGCACCACAAGAAGTATTGAATATATCGTGCTTGAGTTGCAGACAGACGATAATACCGGAATATTTTACTCGATAAAACAGTTTTGCTAGAGGCATATACAACCAGTAGACACAATAGCAAGTCAGCCACCGTACTTGAATGGTTATGGTGAAACTCTTAAAACGCTCGTTTATCAGGAAAAAAGGCACAAGATGAGGTGACTGGTGTTTAATAAAAATCCCCTCACCAAAACATAAAGGTTTTTGGGTTCTAGTATTGATTTTAAAGGGAATAATTTCGAGTTAATACTTCTGGAAATGGAAGGCGGATTTGTCCAGGCATTATGTTTGCCTGGATTTCGAGTTAATCCCTTTGGAACCCAATGAGTCTAGAGGAAAGGTTTTTGGGTTCTTTGTAGCTACTCCTGGATTGATAATAATAACAAAATTTATGGTGCTCGAGACAATGAAATCATTGACCAAAGTGGCGGTGCATGAGATCCCGACACACTCACACCAATAGAAATATAAGAACAAGTGTTCTCCTACACTAGAATTATACACAGACATCTACAAGTCATTACAACAGTGACAAAATTTATCAAGGCAACAACAGTCTAATCGCCTCTTGAAAATCATGCACAAAATAGATAAAAGAAACCTCTGGTAAAAAAAAATCCCATGATGTCTATAATACGTAGGGATGTCTATGAACCTAAAAAAGGGATCTTTAGTTACCCCTTAGGTCCTGAAGATAACGAGCAGCTTGTTGAACCGCAATAAACAGTGCATCGGCAGCAATGACAACCCCGATCTGGGAAGTAAACATGTTGATTTCTGTAGTATCCATTTTAAAGGTGGAAAATTGACATTTCACTTTTGAATGGGTTACCTTAAGGTTCGTTTTACTATCCCTAATGGGTCAAACGAGTAATATAAAATAAATTAGCCAAAACTGAAAATTGGTTCAAATGGGTTGCCAAATTGCTAGACAAACTTGTTCAAATATATCATGTTATTATGGTTAACATTTGTCATTTGTAAGCATACTCAACACAAAAAGTATATAATAAAAAGTGTTCAAATTTTGGACATGTGCTTTGGGTAACCCAAGCCGGCCTGACCTTGTTTGACACTGCCCTCTTGACCCGTTACCTGGCCAACGACCCACCCATTTCCCCATTTTTATATTAGCGTTGAATAAGGTGGCTGAATAATGATTATGGAAATGGATTTGAAGTGGTTACCAATCGAGCAGAAAAGACTAGTCGGTATCCCCAGCCCTCCTTCGCGGCTTGAGCTCTTTGCTGATCGGTGCATCTGCATCTTCAGCCAATAAAGAAAGCAGCCAATAAAAATTGTGCAATTAGATCAATTTTATTCATTTTTAAAGTGATATTATAACAAATGCAAGAAACACATTTACATAAAAAACGTATAAGTAAATGGAAGTGTGTTTCTCAGTTACCCGAGAAACTCTGAAAGCCCGCCAATTCCAGCAAATTTAAAGGGCTGAGGGCCTTCTCTTTCCAGATCCTGCATGGAACAAAGGTTGTTCACTGATGCAATAATCGTTTTTATTTCTAACTGTTAAAGGTCAAACCTTATACTCGAATTGAAAAATTATTAAGCTAATTTACTTATCATAAAACCAATAGTTCTAAACTTATTGTTTGTTTCAGACATCGAGGTTATTTATAGATTTTATTATAATGTTTTAGAAGTTGTAGTTCATAGTTACGATGTTTTGAATTGTTTCCCTTTTAGAGTCAAATTGATTATTAACAGAGCTAGTGTTTACCTCTTCTTCGGCAGCCTCTAGACCTCCTGGACCCAAAAAAGATTTCTATAGCCAGCATTGTATAGTTGCTCACCTGCTGCTAACGATCTACAATAAGTAGTATATATTTTTACGTAAATCAAACAAATGGACTAAAACTACACAAGTTCAAGTAACACGTATACCTTAATCCCTTTTGACATGCAACTACAAGGTGCGTATCTTTGGGAATTTCTCAGTGACTTTTGATACGAATGGATGTTAAAAAGAATAATAATTAGTGAAAGATCATATTTTCAATTCACGGTTAGGGACAATTCCTCACATACTTATTGTAAGATAATGCAGGCACGCCACTCCACCAACCTCGTGTGGTCATACAAGACGTAATTAATAAGCATCTTGATATATGACGAAAAAAAAGTACTATATTTCTTTCTACTTATGAGAAGAAGTTCACATCCATTTTATGAAAATTTTAAACGAAAAATATATTCTACAAATATAAAACACAAGTTAAATCGATGTGATACCCATCATGTAACTTCAGATCTTTCTTGAAAGAGTGCCAATGTCAAATTCAGTATCGGTATCAAAGATGGGGATCCAAGTCGACCCTTTGACCCATGCCTTCAAAACAAGAATCAGCAACTCGTCAATAAATTTGAACCCGAATAAGGGTTCAAATAAGAATAGCTCAGATATATTATTGTAGTAACATTTGTTTGTATATAAAATTGACTCATTAATTCATTCTGAAAATATAAAGAAAAGGTACGATACTGTGCTGGTGCTTGTGGTCACCCAACCTGACCCGACAGTTCAACCCATACCAAAAATGACCCATTTTGACGGCTAAGCCCGCCATCTTGCCACCTCAACACATTTTACTCGATAAACAACTTACGAGGAGAATGAGAGTACTGATGTTGAATTATATGTGTTATATTAATAACGAAGCTTGTGGAATACGTTTACCTACTTATATATGTCTATATGGTAAAGACAAGCAGATGAATGAATAGTATTTACCTCTTCATGCTCTGTAGATGGAAGAACGTCAAGTAGGGTTTTGCCAGAAAGTTGAATCGCATATCCAGCTTCCTTTGGTGTAAGAAGTTTCAATTTTCCCTCCGTAACCTACCATAAACGGTTGAAATTTTTTTAAATGATACATACATATTGCAATTCATGAACTACTCAATTAAGGGGGTGTTTGGCATTAAATTTTGAAAGTCGTATTCTGAGAATCGCACTTGTCGTTTGCTGACAATCAGTTTCTAGTGTTTGGTTATAGAGAATGATTCTGACTAGTTGATTATTTAGCGTTCAAATTACATGAAAATCTATACATAATTACAATTTGACAAACATTCAAACAGCTAATTTTTTTTTTTTTTTTTGAACAAAAACAGCTAATTGATTATCAGACAATCACACTTTTATGGCTTCAAACTGCATAAGCATATCAAACCATGTGAAAAAATTTCAATATATTAACACATGTAAAAGAATAATGTATGCATAAGAACTGTTTGTTGGACTAATCTTGAGTCATGGCTCAAAGTTAGGCATTCATTATAGTTTAAATGAAAGAACAAGGGGCTCCATGTACAAGGCAAAAGTTAGAAGGGCCAGATAGGTTTATAATAAACCTAATAACTGCTACATACCGGTTCTTTGGATGAAACGGGTCAAAACCCAAACAACACACCGGTTCTTTGGTGGAACGACACAATCCCAGAAACATCACAACGTTTCAAGAAAAGCTACAGGCACATATGTATCGTTTCAATTAGTATAAATAGGCCTTGATTGTTTCATTCAAGAAACAACCAGATATTGTACAATACTTTAAAACCATTACTTTGATTCAATACAAATCGTTTTTGGATCAGTTATTGTTTGTTAATTTCGTTTACTTAATTTGTTCGTGTATTATAACCCCGCTGGGACAACAAATTGGCATCAGAGCTTGGCTCGTTTCATCGAGAAAGAAGATCAAGAACAGAAGAGAGTAGGGGTCGAAGGTTTCTGCTGTTGTTACAAAAACACAGCAACCTTGCTGCTGTTTGCTTCAGGCAGAAACGAGAGAAGGAACAAGGTTTCCTTGGCGAAGAGATTAAAGGCGAAAAAGAAGAAAAAGGTGTTGTGTTTCTGTGTTGGTTCGAAGACAGAAAAACAAGAACCTTTTGTTGGTGTTACTGATTTTCGAAAAAAAAGAAAACAAAAAAAAGGCAACGTTTTTTTTGTTGTTTTGTTTACTGCTAACGGAAAATAAACAAAGCAAAGAGGTTTTTTTTTGGTTCGAAAAAAGGGGGAAGACACCAAGGAGTGTTTGGTTTTTTTGAGTGTACGGGTTCGTTGGAACAAGTACAGGAAGAAGGAAAAACTGCGTTGGTGTTTGTTTGCTGGTTCGAAAAAGAAAGGAGAAAGGGGAAAACATATTTAGTGTTTTTACTGTTTCAAGAAAAAAAACAAAAGGATAGTTTTTTATTTCTGGGTCGAAAAAAGGAGCAAAAGGAAGAAACATCAAGGGAGCGTTTGAGTTGTTGTACAAGGAAAAAGAAGAACACCAAGGGCGTGTTTTTTTTTTTTTTGAGAAAAAAAAAACACAAGAAAGGGTAGAACCCTTTGTTGGTGTTTACTGGTTCGGAAAAAGGACAACAAATTGGAAGTTGTTCGGAAGTTTTGTTTTGGGCTGTTTCAAAGAAGGGCAGAAAGAAACAAAACATTGGTTTGGTGTTTTGGTGGTTCGAAAAGGAAAGAGGAGGAAGAGGAACAATTGCGGTTACTGCTTCGGAAAAGAAAAACAAAGGAAATATTTTTCTTTACTTTCGGGTTCGAACGAAATAGAAAAGGAAGAAGACACCAAGGGGTGCGTTTGGTTGTTTGTACCAGGAAGGAAAAGGGCACATTTCAGTGTTCTTGCGGGCTCCGAAAAACAACAAGGATAGAAAATCGTATCGTGGAGGAATCGCAGAATTCGGGGTTTTATATTCTAAACTAAAATCTGAATTTTATAATTTTTAGTCTTGTAAGATTACAAATTTTTGCTTTTGATTCCTAGTTTGAATTATAGGATTTCCCGTATTCCTACTTTTAATTCCCTATTAGAATTAGGAATAGTTTTTAGGCACAATGTCAGAAGATAAAAACAAGGAAATCGTAATTCACAAGGAGGTTACATCATTTACCCAATTTCAATGTC
Organism: Chrysanthemum seticuspe; assembly: GCA_019973895.1. NCBI lineage: Eukaryota > Viridiplantae > Streptophyta > Magnoliopsida > Asterales > Asteraceae > Chrysanthemum > Chrysanthemum seticuspe. The sequence continues at coordinate 290,457,745 of BPTQ01000006.1, forward strand.
CTATTTTGAAACCTACAAACTACACAGTATGGGCTCTGCGTATAAAAACCATACTAAGGGCAAACGGGCTTTGGGAAATAATAGAACCTAAGGGTAATGAAGAACTGGATATAAAGAAAGATATGGCTACAACTGCATATATTTACTAGGCATTACCAGAGGACATGATTTTACAAGTGGCTAGTTGTAAGAGTGCAAAAGAAATTTGGGAAGCACTACAAACTAGGCACATAGGTGTAGATAGAGTGCAAAAAGCACGACTACAAACTCTCAAAACGGAATTTGAGATGTTGAAAATGAAAGAAGATGACAATATTGATGCTTTCTCGGCAAAACTCAATAGTATTGTTACAAGGGCTAGTGGCTTAGGATAAACTTTTGATCAACAAACCTTAGTACGAAAAGTATTAAGTTCAGTACCCAGAAGGTTTATACAGATTGTAGCAGCCATAGAACAATTTTCTGATCTAGAAAACACAACCCTAGATGAGACAATTGGAAGGCTAAAAGCCTTTGAGGAAAGAGTAAACCTCTTTAACGGAAGCCTTAGTGACGATCAGGATAGGTTATTTTTCACAAAACATGACAACAAGTCGAGTCATGGGAAAGGTTTTCAGAACCGTGAGCAAGGAAGAGCTAATTCGTCTCAAGACAATTGGTGTGACGAAAAGGCAACAAATGTTAGAAGCAAGGATGGAGATGATCGTGATTGGAGAAAGAAAAACTCTAGAGATCAAAACCGCTTCAAGAAAGGAAAACGAGGTGTAGAATGTTATAATTGCCATGAATTTGGACATAGTGCTAGAAATTGTGTAGAGAAGAATAAAGAAGAAGAGACAAACATTGTAGAAGAAGACAACGAACCCACATTGTTGATGGCAACTATGACTGATAAGGATGAACTAGAAAAGGCATCTTCAGAAGAAGAACCAAGGCGGAAGGGAATTATCATTAATAATGAAATCCCAAATGAAAGCTTAGAAAACTTAAGGTCAGAAATTGAAACTGACTTAAAAAGTAAACTGGAGTTATGGAAGTATGAAATACTTCATGACTTTGAAGAAAAGAAACAAGAACTCAAGGAGAAGTTCAGAATGAGAGAGCTAGAGTTCGAGAAGAAGATGCACGGACGAGAAAGTTCATTTGAAAACAAGATGAAGAATGAGATGACAAGTGTTGAATGTCTAAAGAAGATTCAAGAGGCTGTCAATAGTTCAAGATTTCCATGTAAGATTGACATGAAGACTAGAGAACTTTATGAGGTGCTGGATAGTTTTTGTGAGACTGCAAAGGAGATTCCAAGACATGAACCTAAGCAAGCGATGCTAGTGAAAGCCAAGGCAGTGGAAGAAGATAGCAAGGAAGCTATGAAGACTAGGATCCCACCAGAAGGGATGAAAGTTAATGCAGGGCTAAGAAGAGGTTATGTAAAAGGCATAGACGTCAGTGATGGAATAAGTGCAGCTAGAGAACGACCAACAAAGCAGTGGAAATCAACGAAAGAGAGATGGCCTGAAATGATCAAAGAATACAAGAGACGTGAAGACAATCAAGACAAAGAGGTCAAGCAAAGAATGAGCAAAAAGCCAAATTATAAAGACAAGGACTTTCTACGAAAGACGAATCATGAAGTATGAAGGAGCTACTAAAGCATGATCAAGATTAGGGGGTGATTGTTGGACTAATCTTGAGTCATGGCTCAAAGTTAGGCATTCATTATAGTTTAAATGAAAGAACAAGGGGCTCCATGTACAAGGCAAAAGTTAGAAGGGCCAGATAGGTTTATAATAAACCTAATAACTGCTACATACCGGTTCTTTGGATGAAACAGGTCAAAACCCAAACAACACACCGGTTCTTTGGTGGAACGACACAATCCCAGAAACATCACAACGTTTCAAGAAAAGCTACAGGCACATATGTATCGTTTCAATTAGTATAAATAGGCCTTGATTGTTTCATTCAAGAAAGAACCAGATATTGTACAATACTTTAAAACCATTACTTTGATTCAATACAAATCGTTTTTGGATCAGTTATTGTTTGTTAATTTCGTTTACTTAATTTGTTCGTGTATTATAACCCCGCTGGGACAACACTGTTTACGAAAATCTTGAAACATTTCGCAAATCTTGACCGTCGTTTGTGGAAACCACATGGCCTGTTATCATGCGTGTGACAATCCATTTACCAAATGATTATATTGCCACCAAGCCACTTAGTCATTTTATTTAATTTATGTTTGGGTACCCATGGTGCCTGACCTTTTCACCCGACCGCCACAAAGACTCAAACCGGATAAAGCCCTCCTTTTTGGGAGGTTGGCATGGTGACTTCATGATTTTTTGCACCAAGCAAGGTTCGAATTTGCGACCTCTCACATTCAAGTGATAATAGTTGTAAAGTCTTTTCAACTCACTAACCTGCCATTTCACTCCAAAATAATCAAATATGCAGCCTAGATAAAAAAATCCCAGACACCATAAAAGCTGTTGATCACTAGACATATATCTATTGTAACAGAATGCAATAAATGTATAAAAGCAGCTTTAAGGAAATGTTTGGATCGCTTACCATAAAAATATAAAATGCCATAAAACAGAAGAGAGAAGAATTATTATAAATCAATCTTTGTTTCTTAAATTTTAGAATACACACATAAAATTAAAATCACGCATACTATTTTACATATATCCACTTGATCGTGTGGATTTTATTTAAAATACACTCATAAAATTAAAATCACACATACTATTTTACAACATCCACTTGATCATGTGAATTTTATTTAAAATGCATGCACACATAAAATTAAAATCACACATACACTATTTTACAAACATTCACTCGATCATGTGAATTTTATTTGAATAACACAACGGATATTTTTACTTAAACGAAAGTCAATCATAATCGGACATTTGCACCATCAAGTGCAAAACAAGTTGCTTCTTATCGACTGTTACCACAACCCCGTCTTAGAGAAAATGGTTCAGTGTCCAAGTATATAACATCGGAGCTCATACCATTATAGGATCAACGACAAGTGACTTGATGTGATTGATAAGTTCAGGCCCGACATGTGTATAATGGTCCTTATTCTTATAGAGAACATCCATGGCGCGTGCCAAATTGATCACACGCATGATAACAGGCCATTTGACATCTTTACACTTCAAGGATTCTTCATTCATTTCGACCCAGGCATCTTCGACTTTTGTATTGAACACATTATAGACATGTTGCTCCGTAACATCGAATTCCTTCATGTAGCATTGAATTCCGGAGGCGACATGCTTTCTTTCTTGCTCCTCCTGAATTTGTATTTAATTTTTTATTAGTAGAGTTTACTTAACACAAAAAACTTGAGAATGTGCAAATTTTCCATCATAAAATATATAAAGGTTAATTAATTAGATTCTAGTCGGATGTACCTTGTGGGTCACTATATCATCCATGATCCTACAAAGCATACAACAAGCTTTGGCAACCGGAGGCATAGTGAGAGCCCATTTGAATGTCTCGTCTGTAATTTCGTCACCCATGGCAGCAAAACTAGCTACTAGAGCGTATTTATATCCGCTGCTAAGAATCGTAACTTCTTTGTGCTCCTCCACTGTTGGTATATACTCCTCATTTGCCCATTTCGCTTCTTTCAAGTAGCTTTCAATGTATTCCATCATCTGTAAATGACAACAAGCACCTTTACAGGATCCAAAGCAAGTAATAACCTTAGAGATCATAACACATACTTCTTTAGTTGACGCCAACAAGGTACAAAAGTTTTAATTTTTGTATTTTAGGATACATAACATTTACATCACAATTGTTAATATAAATCTTAAACAGCAGTATGTAATTGTAAATAATTATAACAAGTAATCAACTTTACAACGTAAGATTTGTAGTAAACATAGAAATAAAGCATAATACTTCTACCGCCATCTATCATAAGCTGTGAAAGCATGTCATGTTAGCACTCATATAAAGATATTTTAACATATAGGGTGTGTTGAAAGCTAACCGCTTCTCTGATATAGTTTAGATGATGTGCTTTTCCCATCTTTGTCAAGATTTTTTCCATATCTTCATATGAACTCAGGAGCATGCGGTATACAAGCTTATATTTTTCAGGAAGAGCGTCCAAGCATGTATCCGACCACCTAAAAAGTTATTTTTGGTAACCTTCTAAATTGAATAAAACTAATGGATGACATAGTACGTGCATATAGGTTCGCATAGTATACCTATGAATTGCTGCAGTAAAGATCTCAAGTTCTTCATATGTTCCATATGCATCATACGTGTCATCCAAAATTGTTTCCATTGCAATAACTTTTGCTAAGAACATTCTGGATTGAGAATATTTAGGCTCAAAGAACACGCTTAATGACCAAAAGTAGGATTCAACCGATCTATTTCTTGCATAAGCTAGATTAGTTGGGACATCGAAACTCTTCCACCACCTGGAATAAGTTAAAGAATACACACAATTTATGAAAGGCATTTCACATCTATAATAAAATCTTTGAGAGATGGAAATAACATAAACTATATAACTCATGGGTGATTATTTATATATTACAGAACAAAACAAATAATTCATTTATTTCTGCATACTTGTAAACTTGGCTAAGCTCTTTCTTATGTAGGGATTGGAGAAGGTTGAACCCCAATTTGGCAAGCTTAAGTAAGGACTCATTACATGAATCTTGTTGTTGGTAGAAAGCTATGTAGCGTAACGCCTCGAGCCTGGGTACCCTTTTGTGCATAGGTTGCTTCAATGCCTCTATGATTTGTGTAGAGACGATAGAGTTTCTCCATAAAGGATCATTTGATATGTCATCAAGACGAGCTTTTGTAAAAGCAAGAGCATCATCTAATATGACTTCGCCAGGAACCCTTAGATACGTTGCCTCATACAACTCAAGTAAACCTGCAATGTCATTTTCTAAGGGTTCCTTAAAAGCTCCATTCTTGTCCTTGTAGCTCTTGAAAACATCTGTTTCATATTATAAATCAAAGTTTTAGCTTCTTTTGCATCATGATTAATAAAAATTACTTATGCGCACTAACCACTTGAAACAAAGAAGCCTTGTTGTCGCATAACTCGAAACCAAACGGAAGTAGCACCACCGGTCCAATTATTGTCACCATATGCATCATAGAAGTGATGCAATGTTCGATCAACCTCCTCTTCAAAATAATACGCAATACCTAGGCGTTGGATGGAATCAATCAATCTTAACAAATTTGTATGCTGAGCAGGAACATCCAAATTTCCCAATATTTCTTGCCTTAGTTTATCTTTCAAGTCCTCGACTACCTTTTCAAGTTCGGCTTGATCTTCTCGCTTCATGTACAAATCAACAACTATTACAATTCATGTAAATTATGCGAAAGGGTAAATAAAAAAAATACATTCACCCACGAGCTTGTAGCTTAATAATATCAAAGTGGCCCTCTAGCCATGGGTTCGAAGTACGTTAGACTACAATGTCTGTTAGCCTTTGACTAAAAATAATACGTACATTCATCATATGCAAAACATACATGCAAATTGTTGCTGTTTTTATACTAAGTAGTTGGATACTCGCGCACAGCAGTGGCGATAAATATAGTTATATAATAAATATAGTAAATAAATTGCTAACCCAACTCTCCTCGCAATTCCCTACCCGCTTAGTGAATTCATTTCGCAACACTCCAAATGTATATGTGTTAGTTGTATGTGTTTGTTTTGGTTTTCCGTATCTTTCCCGTGACATCATTATTCCCGCATATAAAAAGACGTTAACAATCTCTTACCCGTCAAATATTTTCCCAAAAGTAAATGATTTTGATAAATAAAGTTTGTATTGATTGAAATAAAGGTTAAAGTTATAAAAATTTGAATCTAAATAAAATAAACCTCCTAAAAATGTAAAAACTAAAAACTCTTAAAAATATATCAAAATGGATGTTGAATTAAATAGCACAAAATTTTTAAAAATATGGTAAAATTAGATCATAAAAAAATTAAACGAATTAAAAGATATTTAAATTTAAAAATAAAGGTGATTAATTAGTTAAGAAGTGACATGTGTCACCCCATTATTAGAGCTACTTATTTTAGTTTGTTAGAGCTCCCATTTTTTGTTATTTTTTAGTTAGAGAAGTGGCACATGTCACTTAATGATTGGAGCTCCTTATCTTAATTTTTTGTGAAGCCCACAACTTAAATGATTTATATAGTAGTATAGATATAACTTTGGATAAGAGATACATACCTCGTCATATGTGAGAAACTGGTCACCCCAAACGCTGGGAGGAAAATTCGCAGTTGGACGTATAACATTCTCTTGTACAGACATTTTATTTTATTTTATTTATTTTTTTATAAACTCTATAAGTTACTTGAATTTGAAGAAGAGCAAAATGGTGTATATATAGGGTGGTGAAGACATCACTATCACATACTTTATGAAAAAGGTTAGTACACCAAAATAGAAAAAATAATACTATCGTGAAACACTAAAGTAAATAATTCAACTAATTAATTTGTTAAAAAAAAATAATAATAAAAATAAAATAAAAAATTCTGCATTGAAAATAAATTTAGAAAAGTAAATACAATTGTGAAACACTAAAATAAAAAACAATAAACAAGAACAATAAGATAGATATAATGGAAAATTGTATTATTTATCTCATAATGGATGTATGTATATATAATTATAAGATATTGTATTTCAGAAGATACAATACTTTAGTTAAGATAATTACTACTAATAAGTGATATAGACATCTATTCAATATTTATCCATAACACTCCACCTTGGATATTCTTATAAGGATTATGCCTCGTTAAAATTTTAATAGACAAAACCCAATGGGAAAAAGATCCAGTGAAGGAAAAGAGTACATATTACGGTCGATCGAATCTCTTACGCCGTAAGTCTTATTAAGCTTATATTCTTTGCCAGATAATGCAAAGCTATGGTGTAACCAAATGGACAAGTTACGCGGTAATCATCTCGTTAATTAATTCATTAATAGATGTGATGTAACCTTGATGACTTCGTTACGCCGCAACCGTCTTGAAACATTGATAATCAATTGGCCATCATAATGTGTTACGGCGTAGAGTCCTCGTCCCGTCTACGACGTAACTCTTCTGCTTGTTGATTTCACGTATTTTGTCCATTTTGGCCATTTCTCGCATCTTTTCGTTGCAATGCCTTGATTAACCCGAATCTCTAAATATGAACGAATTTAGTACCATATTCATATAAAATAATATAAAACAAGGCTATAAACATGGGACTTTGATACTAAAATATTTAGATTTTTTGATGTTATCATTTATCATATCTGACCATGACAGTCGGTTCATGTCACGATTTTGGCAGTCACTACAGAAGATTTAGTGTAACACCCCAACCCGACAAGGGTCCGAATGTCACATTATGGAGTCATATCAGAACATACTAATAAAATTTTGCAAGCGGAAGTCTTATAAAATAAAATACCAAGTCATATAAACGAATGACTTACAAAGGAAAATACATAATACAATATGTTTAAAAGATACGAAATATTAAAACAAATGCTCTTCCAAAAGAATCCAGAACAAATAAGGAAACTAGGGTCGGTTCACTCAAATGCTCATACTCTCAGCCCATCAAAGCTCTGCATCCTACTTGTTGCCTGCTGCATGGAAAAGAAAATGCGGTTGAGCAAAAAGCCCAGTGAACAGATATAACGAAAAAAAGCTAAACATAACCAAAAATACAAAACGAAACAAGGAGACTGAAAACAAGGTCGCAACGAATGATCATAATGAGTCAATGAGAACCTGCAAAACATAATATTAGCAGATATCCAGAAGGAACATAAATCAAAGAAGACCAAAGCAAAGCAAAGCAGCGAATCATTGAGCAAATATAAGCACATATAAGTAACCAAACATACAGATACCGAACATAAACAAATAGGGTTTGATAAACAGTATCATAAACAAAACAAGTAACAAAACAGTGAAGCATATCAGTCTACGGATCAACTAAACATAAATATGGCAAAACAAATAAATCAGATAATCAGAATACGTATAAGCCAAGCTGAATTCTATAAGCAGGCGGAAGCAACTAAATTAAATATAAGCATGGCAATCACACAAGTTAGATAACAACAAGTATCATAATCAGCGGAAATACTAACAACAGTATAAGCACGATAGTCACATGTATCAGGTAAGAATACTAAACGAACATCATTATTGAATGAATTAACTAAACAAGAATATCGCATGGCAACGAAGCAAATCAATGAAACAGATAGCATAAGTTGAACCATATTCCTTCATCAATCAGTAGCATGAACAGAAGTGTAAACATGGCAGATCAACAAGTCAGGTAAACATCAATTACTAAGTCAAACCGATATCGTAAGCAATGGAAAAACAGCAACCAAAAGTACAAGAATGGTGGTCACAAATAGAAAATAAGAATACTAAATGATAAACATAGCCCACAAAATAACTGAACGAGGTATAACATGGTAAATGGATGAGTCAAATAATTACATACTAGCATGTCAAACGGGTAAATCAATTAGTCACATAATAGCATGGTAAACAGGTAGTCACATGAATCATATAACAGTAGGGTAAACAGGTAGTCACATAAATCATGTAATGGCAGGGTAAACGGATGAAGTGGTAATCTGAAGTATAAGCTTGGTAGTCAACCCAAATGGATTGAGAGTATGAAAAATCAATTGAACTAGAGTATAGTATGGTAGTCGGATGAATCACATAAGGATACTGAATGAATGAGTAATCAACGGAAAACTAAAGATGAGAAATACAGAATATGGTGCATTGTGGAATAGCAGAAGGTACAATATAGGTGTATAAAAAGTGTAAAGGTTGTCAGAAATCTACCACGAGCCCATAAACAAATCAAATCATATCATATCATAAGTAACCATGGAGTAGCTAGCTCCCAGAATGTGAAAGACGTGTATTGCACACAAGCATCAGTCACCAGATAAATCAATCATGTCATATCAGATCAGATACATAACAAATCTAGGATGCATCCATACGCCCTTGCAGAAATCATAGTGGCCAAACATATATCATGAGCTCATAAACATATAACAGAAAAGGGACGGGATGGTTCATCAATCGACCACCCTGGAGTCATGCCATTGGTGCATCAATGACATGGCCATGTTACCTTCATGGCTAGGGAAAATGGCTCGGGTATCAGACTGAAGGGTAAAAAGGCAAGGTCAAAGTTTGGCAAATGCCTAAGTCACCAGAATAGCATAATCAAAGGTTCATAATGAAAGGTTCATAGCAAAGGTTCATGACAAAGGCTCAATTCAAAGGTTTACATCAATCAAAGTAAGGATCTCAAATAGATAACATATTAAACGAATGACTAATCGAATATCAAATCAGATGATCATACAAGAACGAATCATATCAAATGGATCATATCAAATCAAAACAAGGGGAATACGAATCGAATATCAAAATGGACAAGAGTCATGAGAGAAAAGATGTGTCATTACTGAAATGACAGGATATCTGTACCTCAAAGTGTGTGCACGAGAGCAAAGCACACAAAGCCAATCACTTCTCTCTCTTCACAAGATCTACAGTAAATATACTCAAATATTACAGACATATTCATTTTATAAGCTTCTTATGCATTTATAAGTGTTTTACTTATTGATATCATCATTTTGTCATTCATTTTCTTAACTTCACATCTGGACCAGTTTTACACGAATTTCTAAACCCATCAGAATATTCCAAAAATTACAAGAAAATTCCTAGAGGTTCCCAAATTAGTTAAGTAATTTCACAAATTTTGGTAGATTTTATCTCAAAGTCTAAATATGGTTTAAAAATCCATATTTCCATACCTGCCCAGAAAGTGTTCAGGAAGTACACCTCAAAAGTTTACGTTTATTAGACCTGTTTAAACACCTTGGAAAAATTCCCAAAAATTCCAGAAATTCATTTATATCCAAAATATCACTCCTGTAAATAGCAGTGTTGCCAAAAAAAGGTTTACAAGGCCGATTAATCACCGATTAGGTACTACTGGGCCACCGACCTTGCCGATTTTTGTAAATCGTTCAAACAAATCTGTCAACCATGGTCAACGGCGGTTAACGATGGTCAAACTTGCCAAAAAACTTGTTAATCTTGCTGGAAATACCCTAAACTCGTCGTGAATTAGTTTTAATCACTTATAGTCACTATTTATATCTTTTACAAGATGTTTTTCAAAGAAAATCATGCCGAGAATACAAAAAATCTCGCCCTAAATACCCAAAGCTTGCCAAAAATGCCAATACGATTTATCACCGATTCGTATTTTTTGCAACCCTGTACAAATGTAATCACTTATAGTCGCTATTTATATCTATTACAAGATGTTTTTAAGGAAAATCTTTCTGAGAATACCCAAAACTTGCAAAAAATGTCAATCCGATTAATCACCGATTAATCCCGCCTAGACCGATTACAAGCTACAGGGGGGTCAACCGATTCACGATTTTTGCAACCTTGGTAAATAGAGAGATCAAAATTCCCTTTGGTTTGAAAATGAAAAATCAAACACTACAACTAAATTTCAGACTCGTTTTCTCAGCTTTGACACTTGATCCCGTAAAATTCAAAAATGCGACTTAGAAAACCCAAAATTTGTTCAAACCAATTTGTAAACTTAACTAAGACACAAAATAAGTTTTTCCAACAAAAACCCAGATTTTAACCCTTATGAAACTCAAGCTACAAGGTTCCCAAATTCGGATTCCAAAACAGTCCCGACCAAAGATCCGTCTAGAGTTAACATAACACATGTTTTACTTAACCAAACGCACCCGAGACCCATGAAAGCCATATATTCTGTTTTATTAGATCCTTAACATGCCCAACACTTTATATTTTCCGGCTTATGAATTTTATACACACACTTATATAATTAACGAATCAAATATCCAATTATTCCACATAAAATCATAACACCATCTCTTATAAATGACCTAGGGTTTCTTTCATCCATTAATGCATATCATTGTTGGTTGATAAACTTGTTAAAGTGGTGCTTACGGGTCGATTAAAGGCTGAAGATACGAGGTCGACGCAAAAACAAAACAACCAAGTGTCGAACCGGATTCATACCAAGTTATACGACATATATTTTTCTTAAAACCAACAATTCCCATCAAACCCTAATGAGTAGAACAAGAATACTAGGACCATGAACCCATGAGGGTCGACTGAAAATAATAACAACATGAATAGTACCTTGATCGACCCAAGGACAGAAACACGAGGATCAAATTGACCCCAAACGGCACCCTAACAATTCACGATCAAGACACCCTCTTGTAGCCCCCGACCTAGCTGCTGTTGCAGGACCAAAAAGGCCACACACATGCCTACTTGCTGCTGAAATCTTCAAAGGTGATCTAGACATTTGAAAAAAAAGATTTTTGCCGCTTCTTTTCTTGTGATATCAGATTTAGGTTAAGAAAAAAATGGGACAAGTATACGGTATAAAAAAAACGACTGAGGGGAATGATGGAGAGATTTGGGCTGATTAATTTGTGATTTGGATTTCTTTCCTTATTTCAATTATCATGTATGTAGACACTTTTATGAATAAGTAAGTTGTGTACAAATTTTTTTTAAAAAAAAAGGTCTAGGGAAGAGTTATAGTTAGGCATTTATTTTTATGTAGATATTATAAATGTAGATTTATTTATTTAACTTAAGTTAAAATTTTTTATATATATATATATATATATATATATATATATATATATATATATATATATATATATATACTACATATAATAGAAAAACGGTCAAAGTTGAAAAGTTGAATTGTTGAAATTGGTCAAATGAGAGAGAAATGCATAGTGTAATTAATACTCTTATTAAAACACCCCATTACTTAAAAGTACAATAATTTATTCCAATTGTACAACCAATTAAAAACACATCTACCAAATTAAAAACAACCAATTAAAACACTTCTTACTAACAAGTACAATAAAATTTTCATAACGTACAATTTAAAGAAGCTACAACATAATCCAAAATATAAAATAATTAAACACACTAATTAATTATATTTTTAAAACATCTAAAATGAAAAGTACATGTTATTATAAACATTATACAAATTAATAAAAGATACAAAACTTCATACAAGCTAATAAGTTGATGTTACATATAGTTTTGAAAACCGGATCGGACCGGACCAACGTGTTCAACCGGAAACCGGTGTCGCTACCGGTTCGGCTAACCAATTAAAGCCATCCGAAAATGAACCAGAGAGGACCCGTTGAAACCGATACAAACTGGTGAATCAGGTCTCATCGAGATCTATTTCTGCGGTATATCGTCACAGGGTACACGCCGCCAAAACGCGCGAGTACCCTGCTATATCTTAATCTTAACTACATAAAATAGAAAAATGGTCAAAGGTGAAAGTGAAATGTTGAAACTTGAATGTTGAAAGTCAGTAACCAATTATCTTTGGTAACTTTGAAAAACTTATCTCTCTCTCACACACACACAATTTCATTTCACACTAAAAACACACGCACAAAATAATACCACCATACCCACCACCACAACTCCCACCATCGAACCCCTACCGCAGGACGTCACCTCCACCGGTCGTCACCGCCACTGGACGACTCCACCAACTAAACCAAACCACCACCGAAACCCATAAGCACCACGACTCACGACCATCATGCTTTTTATAAATTTTTTTATAGATTTATAGATTTTATTTGTAGATCTAAGTTTTTTATAATTTTTTTCAAGCCGCCGTCGCGGACTCGCCGGAAATTGGTTCCGCAACCACTGCTTTGCCGGAAATAGAACGGGCGCTCACCGCTGTCTCACCAGAAAAATATACTGTCGCAACTGCATGGCTTGTGTTGCCGGAAAAAGCTATTGTCGCACTTTATAATATGCCTTATTTTAATTGTTGTTAATATTTGTATAAAGTTGATTATGTTAATAGTGTTATTCAATTATTTTTAGTATTTGATAGATTTATATCAAGTTTTGTGGTTACTTTTAGATCTATCTATATATGTATTATTTTTCAGCTTTGAGTTTATATAACTTTTTGACAATTTTTTTTTTTATAGATTTGTTATTACCGCCGGAGTCCACTGTTGCCGCCGCTGCTACCTGAATGTGTGTCATTGCCGCAATCGAACTTGCTTTTGTTGCCAGTAGATGTGTAGTTTTTTTTTTAAAGTAGTTAGTAAATTCTAGTGTGTAGATGTAAGTTTGTTAGTAATTTATATGTTTGTTGGTAGTTTGTATGTGTATGTAAACTTAGGCATTTTGAGTTTGTTATACTGTTATTTTGTAAGTCTTTGGTGGTTTCGTTGCGGTAGATATGCCGGAATTTTAACAAGATATAATGTAGAATCAGTTTAGTTTATGGTTTTGTTTTAGGTTGTTTTGTTTATTGATTTTTGGTTGATGTTTCAAAGTGTTTTTTTTGGTTGTGATGATATGGAAAACACCGTACATTGAAAAATGTGAGAACCCAAAACTATCATGCTAGAATAAGAATTCAAAAATCAAATTTCTTGAATTTTAGTCAACTTTGCAGTAGACCATTTAGGCTCTATTAAATCTTTTCTCTACTAAGTGTAAAGAAAAAATGGTCTTCCTTGAAAGTGGAAAACTGAATTCCGATCAATACTTTAAAACAGAATTCGGTCAACTACTATGGTGAGAAAGAAAACTATGGCGTTTAAATGGAAACTTTAAAACCTGTATTCAACCATGCCTAGGCGTTTGAATGGAAACTTTAAAAGCTGTATTCAACCATAGCGTTTAAAGGAAACTATTGCTAACCTCGGAGAGATTAATTCATTATCTTCCTAAAATGAAATTGACTCCAACATACCATATTCACATGAATGCTAATCTCTGAAATTATATGATATAAAAGTGAAAGGTTGAGACATAAAGACGAAAGATAAATGTTTATATTCGCATATTTTTCTTTATGTACACTAACTATTTACGTACTACAGCTCTCTAGGGACACAAAAAATGGTTTTAATTACTTCTTCAAACAAAAAATGGCGTTATTATTATTTTAATATTAATTTATTAATGCAACTTTTAAAAACGCTATCAAAAAAGACAATTTCAAACACCAAACAACGCTATCGGAAAATAATATAATCATTCAAAATGGATTCCTTAACGCTTAAAATATTGATTCATGAAATAAACTTAATCGCCGCTAAAATTTTGTCGAAACTAGACACCGCTGCCGCTAGGCGCGGGTACTCGTCTAGTATATATATATAGGGGAGAGTTAACGTGAGATCAAACTTAAAGTTGTAAAAATAAGATCAAGTTTAAAAAACTACTAAAACGTTTATAAATAACAATTTTAGCAATTATACACATAAATATAATATTTTAATACAAATTAAAATTTTAGTAACTAATAACCAAATGATACATGAGTTTGGATTAGTGATACACCTGATACACATTACACTAATAATTATTCTAAAATCTGATACATATACAAAAACCTGATACACATTACATTTCTAATCAAAGTGTATCACCTAGGTTTCGTAAAATTTTAAAAAGAAATTTATCAAAACTTTAACAATTTTAGTTGTAGTTAATAAAAAATTTATTTTTGTTGTAAGAAGAGTGTCTCTTGTCAAATATTAGTTGGATCTCATTTTAAGAACTCTTATTTGATCTAGATTCTATATATATATATATATATATATATATATATATATATATATATATATATATATATATATATATATATATATATATATATATATATATATATATATATCATATTATAGATTATAGATTTATAAGTCAAATAACATAGTCTTTATAATTCGCATTCACATTCTCAATTTACTTCGCGTTTTGCAAATTCCAAATTTTTGTTGTCGTGACGATCTTAAAGTTTAAAATATGACGGGAATTTACGAGACGAAAATTTAGGTTATTACATTTAGGAACCCAGTTGGATATGATTACGACATATCCTCCTCCGACCAACGGTCTGAGTGAGGGCATCATCCAAACACTAGAATGCATGCGGAAGGCATGTACTATCGACTTTGGAAGAAACTAGGATACACATCTCCCTTTTGTCAAATCTTCTTAACCTTCTAACCAATCTAAGCTACTCATACCTTCTGTGATTGTGTGTAGCTAACTAAATTTTTTCATTGTAACACAAACCTTTAAATTTGTGTTATTCTATGTACTTTTTCCAGCGTGTCCCAACACTTGGACTGCCAACGTGTCCGGGTGTTACACATCAACTGCCAACTCATTTTCCCGCTATTATTTTTAGGGATAATGACAAAAAAATGCATCGAACTTGACCACTTTTGTGATTATATGTAGCCATCTATTTTTTTTTGTCAATGTATGTTTTTATACATGTTCGTCCATTTTTATATGTTTTCATCCGTTTTTATATGTTTTCATCCGTTTTCGTACATATTTATACGTGTTCGTCCGCTTTTATACATGTTCGTTTGTTTTTGTCCGTTTTGATGTGTGTAAAAAAGTATGAAATGTAGGAAAACGTTATAATAACATATGAAAACTGTTAGGTCACCATATTAGTAACACAAGCATCAATAGAAGAAATAGGGAAGAGAAGTGATCGGATGAACACACACACACACTTACGCGTAGGAATATAAGAAAGATTATGCTTAGAGTAAATGTGTAAAGTGAACAACCAACCCTCAAGTGAGGGTATTACAAGACTATTTATAGGAGGGAACTAGGGCAACACTCCAAGTTCCCATCCTTTTCCTTATTGGGCTTGGCCTAGGCTTATGGGCCTTCTACATAAGCCTAAGCTTAATAACTAACATAAAGGCCATATTAAGCTAACTATTACATATGAATCACTAACACTTGAATTAAGGTTTAGGAGTGATTCGAACAATCTCCCCTAAGTGTTGGTGATGAATGAAAGAGTGATAAACGTTGTAGGTGCTAATGTAATAGTAGCTTTGACGTCTTCTGACATTCTTCTTTCTTGTGAGAAGAAGTGTCTTGATTCGAACAATCTCCCCAGTGTAGAGAAATTGTTTCCTTTGAAGTATTCTGCTTTGACGTCATCTTTGTTCTTTGATCTTTGTTCTTTGTGATGGTAGTGATAGTAGGCTGTTGTTGTCTGCATCAGGTCTGCTTCGTTGCTCCAGTGTCTCCACGTCATTCTTCAACATGCTCACACGCTCTTTGACATTGGATTGCAGTACTGATGAAGTTCTCTTAGTCTTTAAACTTTGTAGATTCTTTGACTTGACGAAGAATCATTCTGACTTTTGTGTTGCCTTTAGAGAGAACTTCCATTAGTGATGATGTTGGTATGAGCATGTGAAGAATCTGCACGATCAGTCCGCTCCAGAGCTTCCATAAGAAGAGAACATAAGAAGGGTTAGTAATAAGCGGATTCCGGCACTTACAAGTTTGAACTTCGAGAGTGTTAACAGCATAGTGTGAAAACACAACTCTAATTCTTACAAGGGCCGTTCCTGAACTGCAGTCCCACAAGTGAGATAACACAATGTACCGAAGTACATCTGCAGTTCAGATGAGTCGCTGAGGTACACCGAAGCATCACCTCACGACTGTAGACCGTTTGAGACACACTAAGCGTAATCCACGGGGAGTTACCGAAGTGACCTACTGTCAGGGCTGTTTGATGTTGACCCTGGCAGGAGTTTCCATTCAATCACTGAGGATCACAATTGTAAATCTCTCATAAATGTTCTCGACAGATTGCTAGGATCTGTGTAGGACTCGATAACGCACCACTGTTGTTCTTATTGATGAACAACAAGTGATGAAATGTCAAGTGTACCTAAGAGATCTTTTGATGAATCTCGTGGTTCTAGACTCAATAGTGCGTTTTCGGTTTTCCTGAGCGGAGACAAGGGAGAGGGTCTCCTTCTTCAATACCAGCAATCTCTAAGAGAAAGTCGATAGTTTACGTAGGGTTCCCTGTGAGAATGAAATAAGCTTCTGTTGAGAGAAACTTGAGTGGCTAAGAAGGTTTAGTGCATGCGTCACTGGGTCCATGACGACTTTTAATCTTCAATACCGGCGTCATCAAGTGACAACCAGTAGCATATGAATTGAACCCGGTGTCTGCCCTAAGTTGAATAATCAGGAGGGCTATTTCTTTTCACCCTTTTCTTTGCTTTTCTTTTTAATTCTTCAACTCCTTCTTTCTCCGATTCTCATTTTCTCCTTTTTATGATCATTCCTAAGGACTTCTAATTCTAACTATTGGTAGTGTCCTTGGGTAGATCCTTCCGGCTCTGGCGGATCATAGGACGGTTATTCCTAACCTTAATCACCTTATAACTCCATTGCCATAAAACCATTTTCATGAAAATCTCTCGAAGTGTTTGTGAATGAAAAACATGTTTGAATACTTCAAGAGTTTTAGATTTTCAGAAATACTCCCCCTCCACATGTGCTTAAGAGTTTTGACAGAAATCTGCACAGTGAGGAAGGAGAGCTCACTTTTTGAATTGATCGACTCAAGATAGACAATTCTTTGCTAGACACGATTACGTTGCATAGTTAAAGAGTTACATTGTCAACTTTTAGGTGACAACTAGCTCTAATAACTACCTTGAAGATGTGGACAACCCCGAAAGGTTGTCAAACCCGTCAAAGTTCATGTCTATCAGGAGTTTCTCGAAAGGTACGATCTACTCGGACAAGTCTTGGAAGACAAGTCTTTTCAATGTATAATTGTTCAGATCTCGTCAATTCATGGGTTGAAGTCTTATCACACGAAGATTCAATAGTAAAACACAACATATTTCTTATCACATAATTTTCTCCCCCTCAAAAATGGCATATAAATGTTATTTTTGAAGAAATGTTGAGAATAAATATGACCATTTTGAGTTTTGTGGGAAGATTACAAAGAACAATTTGTGAACAATGTTTTTAAGTCAAATACTCCCCCTCAACAAGTGATATAAACGGTTGAGGTTTTGAAAAATCATAAGGGGAAGTACTTGTTCTCTTGAGCAAAACCTTTGAAAATTGAAAGGTTTGATAGGTTTTACTCAAAAATAAGAAGCTTTCGCTCCTTTTATAAGGATTGTGGCACTGAAGCGTACCACAGGGTCCTTTCATTACAAGAACGGGTTGTACACTGTTATGTGTGCACAAGCCATTGTAGATAATCAAACGAACAAAATCACAGTCAAGAGAGTACCCAATGATTACAGACGATCAGCTACTTTCTGAAGACGTTGGAAAGTCAGAATCGGAAAGTTTTGTCATCCTCCCACATAGCTCTCCAACCGTTGCATCTGATCCCGATGAATCAAACATTCATCAATCCTAGTGATAAATCAACGAACATCCTTGCGATCCTTTGAATTCCATCTCTTCGTCTGAATTATACCCAACTCAATGTCCTTCAATTGATATGCCAATTCATCTCAAACCATCTCCAAGGTGGCGTCATAGAACTTAGTGAATTTCATCGAAAGCCATGAAGCAAGTTTGATGATTTTCACTTTGGTAGACAAACCCAAACTTTTGTTTATGAACGATTTTGTACTGAGGTTCTTGATTGATTCCGATGAAGTGTAGAATTTAGGTAAGATTCGACCCCGAGGTGGAGAACTTCAACACGCTCTTTGATTTGAAGCGTATGAAAACAAGGAGTGCAGTAATGTACTTGATCTAAATTTCGGTTGAGGTTCTGGTTGGGGTTCAGGCATGTAATGATCCTCACCACCAGTGTATGTAAAGTGATCAACGGTTTTCTCTATTGGTGGTGTCATTTCTGAATCCCTTGGTTGATCAGATGGTGGTGGCTGGGTAGCTTGTTGTGTAGTGATGATAACCTGCTTAACCATTTGTCGAATCATTGGATGGAGTTGCCTTCTTAACAAATTTTGTTGTTGACATAGGTGTTTCTTATGTTGATGGAGGTGATGATGGAGATGATGATTTAGGTTTGGTGGAAGTGTCAAGAGGTGTTTTAGAAAACTATTGAGTTTGTGCATAGGATTGTCAACTATGTAGTTGTCTGATTCCTTCTTTAACTTTTCCTCCTCAGCTCTAACAACTTCTTTTGCCTCTTTTCGAATCATTTCCTCTTCAGCCACCAAATTATCATCATCAGAGAATCTTTCATCCTTATCATGATCGTAATCTCCTTCGTCAGATATTTCCACATCTTCACCATGATTTTCTTCTTGCGGTTGTATTAGTTGTTGTTGTGGTTGCTTCATTTCAACAGTTGTAGAGACAGTGACACTCTGATCCTTACCGGGTTGATTAACAGGATCGGATGAGGTAAGATTTGTTTGCAATGCATCTTCCATAAGTGGAGGACTACTGCTTGACCCTCCTGCCCCACCGGGTTGATTAACCGGAAAGGTTGAAGCATGGTATTCCATCCTTTTCTACTTTAATGACTTACGAAATTGTATTTCCTCATCCATTGAATCTTACTCATCATCAGGATGACTTTGTGAGCATGAATTTGAATGGATGATGCAGAAGGGTGTCCACAGCAATTCAGCAAGATGATTATGAGCATATGAAGTTGTTGAAGATGACACAGAGATTGTTCTTTCCAATTGTTTTGTCGTATCCAGCTGGGAATGTGTTTGCCATCAAGAGCTCTGCTGGGGCATTGATGATTGCTTGATTTGCAGCCATTTTGTGATCTGAAAGACATTAGACAAAAAGACAGACATATGGAAACACAATGTGTTTGTTTTAGTCTGATTTATTATCTAATTCCTTGTTTGATGGTAACATGTTTATGTTAGTTACAAGTCCTAAGTCACATTATTCCAATTGATTGAAGTTGATGTGATAAGTTACGTGAACATGTTAATTTTGAAATTTCAAAGTCCAATTTTTTACTTAACACACAACATATTAACTTTTGTAAGCTTATACGAAACATCAGGTATTTGTGACTTATGCGTAACATTTAACAAGTAACATATGCGTAATAGGCCAAAATGTAGTGAACAGTGGGTTATGAGTAACAAGGATCCTTATGCGTAAGAAAGGAGCTTATGCGTAGGAGTAAGCTAAAGCGTAAGACCAAGCTTATGCGTAAGAGTTTCTTACGCGTAAGACAAGTTCAAAGGCTTTAGGCTTACGCGTAGGAATAAGCAAGATGTTACGCGTAAAGTTTACTCGCAAGAGTAAATCTTATTCGTAGCAAGCCTTGTTTACGAATATCTTTCCAAGATACGCGTAATCCACTGTAGACCTCTTATGAGTAAGAGTTACGCGTAAGATTTCTCTTAGGCGTTACCTTTACGCATAAAAGTATTCTTTAAGCGTAGCGGTTTGAACACCTGAAGATTCTGACACTTACGTATAATTAACCTGTTAACTATAAACATGAAAACTTGATTGCAGTTAATTCCAAACATCTTTTAGATCACAAAACAAGCATAAGAACATATCAGATACACACAGAAAGACTTAGGCGTAAAATTACTTAAACCCTAAACCGTTAATCTACGTGTAAGAGATATAGCTACACAAAGCAAACAAGAATGTTTCTGGAGTGTCCTAGATGTCATATGAGTGCAATGGAACAAGATTTAACACATTTCCACCACAGAATCAGAAGATTTATGGGAGATGAACCCTAAAAAACTAAAACTTAAATTTATACAGTTTAGATGTTTCTGGGCTGATTTAAAGGTTCAAAAACATGCATATAAACTTATTCTAACGCTTTCTTGACTACCTAATAACATATCACAGAATAGAAAAGCCCTAGATGAGCGCAAGAACCCTAGAATTCAAATTAATGAAATTTAAGATTCATGATGGTTTTGGACGATTGAAACGAGTTTAATAGACACTAAGAAAAGTTTTAACACAACTCATTTCAATCCAAACACATTTATGCATAAACACCTAATTCGTTTGAGTGAACAATTTTCCAAAATCAGTTTAAAGAGTTTTAACCGTTGGATTTGAAAGATTTTTGAAATTCTTGTTTAGAATCTTGATCAAAACAATTTAGAACTTACAGATTATGAACAGCTTGAACGGATTTAGAAGATTTGATTTGGGCCGTTTGATCTTGGTTGTTTAGGAGTAAATGACTTTGTTAAAATTAATTTGCCAAATTGACACATTCAGTCCCTCAACCTTAAAGAGGTTCCAACCAAGATCCTTTAACTTCCGTTTAGGTTAGACAAAAACACATGTAAGGCAAGAAACTTAACGATACTCCCCCTCGACTTTTAAAATAATGAATTTTGAAAAACATTTGAGTCCGAGGAGAGTATTTGACAAGAAACGTATCCACCATTTTAGAAGAAACAACATATTTTAGGTAACATGCAAGTACAAGGTTTTATGAAACAGAAAAATACTTACTTTCTCCCCCTCAACACTTGATCGAAAAAATATTGAATTTTGAAAGATTAGAGTGTTGACGGAAGATTTGTACTTTCCATGTTAAAAGAAATAAAGATAGAAGAATATTTTTGTTGTTTTTATCAGATTTTATAATTTTGTATTTTGTTTTTGAAAAATATTTACAAAAGAGGTTTTGGTGTTTGACTGGTTTTAAGAATGTTTTAAGAGTTCATCCAGTTCCTCTTGAGTCAAACACCGCATACCAATCCGGTGGACCAACTCATTTAACCTAGCAGGAGCTAAGGCTTTGGCGAGGAGATCTGCCAATTGGTATTCTGTCCCCATAAAGTATAATTCAACAGTACCCTGTTCTACATGGTCCTTGATGAAATGATATCGAAGATAGATGTGCTTTGATTTCGAGTGTTGAACTGAGTTGCACGAGATCGCAATAGCACTCCGATTGTCGCAGTACATCGGGATTCTGACAAATACATAACCATAGTCTTTGAGTTGTGTTCTCATCCAAATGACTTGAGCACAACACGCCGACATGGCTACATATTCTGCTTCTGTTGAGGAGAGCGACATACAATCATGCTTCTTCGATTGCCATGACACCAGTTTATCACCAAGAAATTGTAATGCTCCTGAAGTACTTTTCCATAAATCTAAGCATCCTGCGTGATCAGCATCTGAAAATGCTATTAGTTCAAAACCAGAATCCTTCGGATACCAGATCCCCAAGTTAATGGTTCCCTTGATGTATTGGAGGATTCTTTTAGCCTCAGAGAGGTGGGTTTCATTTGGTCTCGACTGATAACGGGAGCAAAGATATATGGAAAACACAATATCAGGTCTGCTAGCTGTTAGATACATGAGAGACCTAATAATACTTCGGTATTTGGTAGGGTCCACCAATTTCCCATGTAAATCAGCGTCTAGCTTCTTGGTATGAGCCATTGGTGTGGCATAGGTGTCACAGGTTTGCATTCCAAATTTGTTAAGAATTTCAAGGGCTTATTTGGACTGACTCAAGAAAATACCACGGGGTGATTGATGAACTTGCAGTCCTAGAAAAAACGTAAGTTCACCCATCATGGACATTTCAAAATGTTTCTTCATTAGTTTTGCAAAAGCGATTGAGTACTTTTTATGTGGTGACCCAAAAATGATGTCATCCATGTAAATTTGAACAATTAAAATATGTGCCCCGTGATATTGTATGAAAAGAGTTGGGTCGACCGAACCTTTGGTAAAATTATTGGCAATGAGGAAAGATGATAGCTTATCATACCACGCCCGAGGAGCTTGTTTGAGACCATACAAAGCTTTGTTCAGTTTGTAGACATGGTTCAGGAACTCGGGATCAACGAATCCTTCTGCTTGGCTGACATAAACCGTTTCTTTTAGTTGACCATTCAGAAAAGCAGTTTTGACATCCATCTGAAAGACCGTTATGTTCATATGAGCCGCGAACGCGAGAAAAATCCGAACAGCCTCAAGACGAGCAACCGGAGCAAATGATTCTTCAAAGTCAATACCCCCTTCCTGTCTATAACCCTTAGCCACCAGACGTGACTTATTTCTGATTACGTTCCCTTCAGCATCCAATTTGTTCTTCCAAACCCATTTGAGACCAATGACGTAGACCCCTGTTGGTCTTTCAACCAGTTCCCATACTTCAAGACGTTTGAATTGGTTGAGTTCTTCTTGCATGGATTCAATCCAGTTGTCTTTTGTCATTGCGTCTTTAATGTTTTTAGGCTCAGATTGGCAGACAGTGAGAGCATAAATGCAATGTTCACCATCTGTGTGAAGACGTTGTCTCGTAACGACTGGTTGATTTGGGTTGCCAATAATATTCTCAAGAGGATGGTCTTTTGTCCAAAGATGTGTAGAGGGTTGATGTTGGTATACATTGTGCAGATTCTGAGGATTCAAATGGTTTGTGGATGATTTCGCGACATCAGATGCAGCAGTTTCATTGGCAAACGGGTTGAAGAACGCATTTGGATCAAAATCTGCTGGTGGGGGTACTTCATTAAGAACATCATCAGCTGGTTCAGCGTGGTTGGATGCAGTTTGTTCAACTGTTGTTGTAGAGCCAATTGGTGGTGCTTCTTCAACAGTAGTTGTTGTAGCAGGTGTATCAGGTATAAGAGTAGTATCAGATTGAGCAGCGGAAACAGCGGATACACCTAGAGCACGTTCATCAATATCGTCACTGAACAGAGGAGAAAATAGTCTTTCCATTTGTTGACGAGTAAGCTGGGGGCTTAGTTCAGCTGATGATGGGGTTTGAGGGAAGTTTAAACGGTTATGACCGGGTTCCAAGCTGTTATACTCAGAAGCCATAGTGAAGAAGTTTCAGAATCTTCCCCCTAAACTGACAACTGTCTTTAGCAGATTTAAAACTTTGATGAAGTCTACATTTCCTCTAACTTTTGAAGGTTTCAGTATGCAACGGAATTTGTAGATGAGCAGTAAACCACACAAAGAAAATCTGACTAATTGCGGAAGATCCGTTCGAGGGTAACATGCCAGAAATCAACAAGATATTCTCACGTATGTAGACGCATCACACCAAACAAACCACGAAAGACAAAATGATACGACTTTCTCCTGAATGTTGTGGTCTTTTGGAATACTAATCACCTGTGAATATGCAATAACTCGATACCAAGACCGTGTGTGAGGCATCATAACATCATATTTGGGTAACTTCACACAAGGTCACCCATGAAATTGAGACGATAACACCAAAGTGAGACGTTTGAGCCACATATCGTCTTATTTCTTCCCCTAATTGAAGAAATTCAAGAAGGCATTGGGTTTTCGCAAAGAAGCATGTAGAAGAGCAAGGAAGAAATAACCACCTACACACTCTCTCCCCCTCGATGTTTTCAATGATTCAGAATCATACACCACATATGTTGTAAGATATTGGATTTCACATACACATCAAGCCATGACAAAAAGTAGGCGTACAAGAGGTTTTAGAGAGAGAAAGTTAGAGGTTTGGGAACTTTAGTGAGAGAAAGAAAAATCTTATTATGAGCTCCAACTCTCTACCTTGGAAGGTAGAGAGTATTTATAGTCTTTACATAAATCGCCACCTATCGGGCTGTGGATCAGGCATACAATGGGTAAAGACCCGTCCGTCCTCCACGGTGTTACTTAAACTAAATACTACTTAACTTATAATAATCTACGACTACGAGCTTTCTAATGATTACATATACTTGAGGTGACCGACTCTTTAATAACTGGATTTACTAAATCCTAACAATCTCCCCCTAAGGGAGGTCACCTCAAACATATACTAAAATTACATTGAATACAAACATATATTACTTTAAAAATTGTTCTTGCATTCTTGATGTAGTACTTTGCTCCGAAGCTCGTAGTCATCGATTCTTCTCATTGCATGTTTGGTTAATCCAAGTGGAGGTCTTTTGCTGATCAACGTGATAATAATTGTTGAGCCAGCTTTTGAGATCATCAGCAAACATCAATCTCTGACTCGTCCATTGTGGTGTTGGTATTATGTGATATTGTGACATACGGACCGACATGCTCACATTCTGGATCATGATATATTCTCATCAGAGTGGCGGAAGCTTTCGTTGATTCATGATATTAGCAGCAGCGTAGCAGAAGCATGGAGTGAAAATATCAGAGTCATTGACGCACCAATCATGATTTCTTTTGAGATGAATGTGTTAAGTGAGCATGCGGCTATGGATTGACCGCTTCATTCTGATCAGCTGCAAACATAGGGCGTACCTGCATACAACAGTTAGCAATAAATCGCACGAAAGTGTCTTTGATCACTTTCTTTGAATTGAGGTACACGGCCCAAGGTTCCCCGTTGATCAGTACAAGTACTGCCTGTGATCAGGTATAATTCCGAAGAATTTCCTTGACAGGGTTTCGCAGCTGCTCTAGCTGTTCTCAAACCGGAACGTCTCAAAGAAGACAACACGAAGTGAGTGAACCAGCGAATAGAGATTCACTGATTGATGAAAAGATATTTGAAAAACAATCGTGTATTGCTCAATAGAAATTGTTTTTGCAATACAACTAAGGTTTTAATGAAAATCAATTATCAATCATAAAACACCTTTTGATTTGAAATATTCGTACACGGTCGATGTGCTAAAGAAAAGAGTTTTTAAGCACAATGACCGGTTTTTCAAAGGTATCCGTCAATCCATAACCTGAACCAGGATTGATTCAAAGGATTGAATCGCCCCATTGTTTCTGTTCAGTTGTTACATGGTTGATCTATTGAATAGATCTCACATGCCACCTACCAGGAGCTTGTTTGATGTTGGCTCCAAAAGGCTTTCCATCTTCATTGTGAATATGTTTGCATATCACTTGGATGTTCTGGCAATACCACAAGGATAATGCGTAGGACTCAAGATATAATCTCTCTTTCCACATAGTGTGAAACAGAGAGTCTTCATTGAAAGTGTCCTAATGAGATTTATGGATGATCTCGTGGCTCTAGACTCAATTTGTGCATATTTGGATCCTGTGCCGGAGACTAGGGAGAGGGTCTCCTTCTTCAATATCAACAATCTCTAAGAGAAAGTCGATAGATAATGTCGGTTCCCCGTGAGAATGAAACAAGTCCTTTTAAGAGGAACTTGAGTGGTTTGGGAAGTTGAAGTGCAGTGCGTTACTGGGTCCATGACGTCTTGTCTTCAATACCGATGTTACCTTGGTAACCATCAGTAGCAAATGAATTGAACCCGGTTTCGGCCCTAAGGTTGAATAAATGGAGGGCTATTTGTTTTCACCCTTTTCTCATTCAATTCTTTTTCATTCTTCAACCCCTTCAGTGCTTACCGAGACTTCATAGCTAGAACTTTGTTGGGTTTATTCCAGTACTAGCTCAGACTCAGTCCGCACTCTTCCCATATCTCATTTTTCTCCTTTTTCAATATACCTAAGGACTTCTACACTATCTAGTGGATTGTCCCTGGGTAGATCCCTCCGGTTCTGGCGGATCATGGGAACAAATACCTAACCTTATCATCCTTATATCACCGTACATAAAGTAAATTTGGTCGGTCTATTTGGTATTGTTCATCTGCCATTGGAACCAATTGAAAACCATTAGAAAATCAATCCAGATACTTGTGATATATTATCAAAGCATTTTGTACCTGAATTGATTTGATATTTTTAGCACAAGAGCTCCCCCTCAACATGTGCATCAAGTATTTGAAATCATTTTGCACACGGAGGCAAGAGAAAGAATTAACTTCTTTGATTACCATTTTCTAAAAATATCAACATCACTTCCCTAATAAAATCAAGTAGATAAAGCATTTTGGGGAAGGATGAGGTTTTCATAAGCTTGCTCCCCCTCAATATGTGCCTTGAGGTTTGAAATAGTTTTGCACATACAAGAGGGAACCTGCACATTGATATAAATTGATCACGTTTCAGATCTTTGTGGTTTAAGATAGATGCTCCCCCTCAACATGTGCATGGAAAATTTGAAATCGTTTGGCACATGTGGAAAGGAGAGATTGTACATCCTTATAAAACCATTTACCGTATTATCAGTTTAAATCCAATTTAAATCACAAATTCTCCCCCGATCACAATTATCAAATCATTTGAGATTTGTGATCTCTGTAGATTTAAATTGATTTTGAAAGCTTTTAAGGAGAATTGTGACTTAATTATGAAAGCGTTTTAACTGATAAGGATCGGATTTTAAGACTTTAAACTCCATTGATTAAACATGCATGAATATCTTTTGATAACAATTGAATGACAAATAACCTTTTAATTTAATTGAAATCATTCTCCCCCTCAATCAATGACATAGGTTATTGATTGAGAGAGAGATATTTTGACAAATAAGTCCAGATGATTATCAAAAATAGAGTCCGAGTTATTTTTTAAAACAGTTAGTTTTCAGCAGATAAATGTTAATAGAATCAGAGCATGAATTTTTTTTGAAAACATGATAAAGTATGGCTCTGTTCTTTCTTTAAAAAGCGGGTTACTGCCTGAAATAACAATAAACCATTGTTTCTCTTTCTCCCAAATATATATATATATATATATATATATATATATATATATATATATTTTTTTTTTTTTTATTTATTTTTTATTTTTATATTCGAACAATATCTAAAGTCCCGTGTCATTCTTTGAATGACAGCACAAAGACCGTAGATATTATCGAATCGAGAAAGACATGACAAAAATGACAATAATAATATTTTATTTTTATTTATTATTTTTTTTTGAAGATTTTTCAAATTTTTCAAATTTTTATGGATTTTTTGAGAGTTTTATATTTTTCTATTTTGATTTTTGGAATAGATATATACAGGAGATAGATGAAGATAGACCTTTACTCCTTGTCTTCCTCCTAAAGACGTTTGAGTGTTTCTGGTTGAAGGCTTTTCAAGCCAAGTCGTGGAAGAATAAACTCAAAACGTTCTCTTGGAAGAGCTTTGGTGAAGATGTCTGCTAACTGGTATTCAGTCCTCACAAAATAGAGTTCCACCACACCTTTTTCCACTTGTTCCCTGATGAAATGATGTCGAATGTCGATGTGCTTTGCTCTTGAGTGTTGTACGTTGTTGCATGAGAGAGCAATAGCACTTTTATTATCACAGTACAGAGGGATTTTGTTAAATTCAAAGCCATAGTCAGATAATTGGGATTTCATCCATAGGATTTGAGCACAACAAGATGACATGGCTATGTATTCAGCCTCTGTAGAGGAAATAGAAGTACTCATTTGCTTCTTTAAAGACCAGCTCACAAGCTTATCACCCAAAAACTGAGCACCTCCAGACGTACTTCGACGAGTATCTTGACACCCTGCATGATCTGCATCTGCATATGCTGTTAGTGACATACCGGTGTCCTTCGGGTACCAAAGACCCATATTGATGGTTCCTTGGAGATACCGAAAGACCCCGTTTAACCGCTTCAAGTTGCTTTTTAGTAGGCTTAGCCTGGTATCTAGCACACATGCAAACAGCGAACAAGATGTCTGGTCTACTAGCTGTGAGGTACATCAGGGATCCAATCATACTACGATATTTCGTTTGGTCTACCATGATCCCTGAGTGGTCCTCATCTAGTTTAGTTCGTTCAATCATGGGAGTGTCAACAGGGTCACTTGAATCAAATCCAAATTTCTTTAAAATCTCATTTGCATATTTAGATTGATTTATGAAGATGCCTCCGGGACTTTGTGAAATTTGTAATCCCAAGAAAAATGACATTTGTCCCATCATTGACATTTGAAATTTTGAACCCATTTCATTTGAAAAACGGTCACACTCATTGGGGTCAGTCGAGGCAAAGATGATACCATCAACATAAATTTGTACATGAATTAAATGTTTGCCTGACTTCCTGGTGAACAATGTTGGATCAACTGTTCCTTTGCTAAATCCGGTAGATAGAAGAAACTTTGATAGCGTATCATACCATGCCCTTGGAGCTTGCTTTAAACCGTAAAGAGCCTTCTTCAAACGATAAACGTGAGTAGGATGCTCTTGATTCACAAATCCTTCCGGTTGGCTAACGTAGACGACTTCTTTAAGATCTCCGTTCAGAAATGCCGTCTTTACATCCATCTGATAGACTACCATGTTCTTACTAGCAGCATTAGCCAAAAAGATTCTGATTGCCTCGATTCGAGCAACAGGAGCAAAAGATTCTACAAAGTCAATACCCTCCTCTTGACGGTATCCTTTAGCAACTAATCGAGCCTTGTTCTTCAATACATCACCATGCTCATCAAGTTTCACTTTGAAGATCCATTTTAGAGCAATAATCATAGCACAATCTGGAGCAGGTACTAACTCCCATACATCAAGTCGATCAAACTCATGAATTTCTTCTTGCATGGCATTGAACCAACTATCTTCATTCATGGCGGTTTTAACATCTTTTGGTTTGATCTTAGAGAGTACGGAGTTGAAGAAGCACCATAAGGCATCGGTTGCAAGTTGTTTCCGTGTTGATACTGGACGAGAGGGATTTCCAATGATGTTGTCTAATGGATGATCGTGAGTCCATTTTCTAAGGTGTTCATGTGGCACTTGTTGAGGGACTGAGGTAGCAGAGTCGATGTCTTCTGAAGAAGATGGTTCTGATGATGATTTAGGAGCAAATATGTTTTCAAATGGAGCATCTTCAGGAGTAGCAAAGGGATTAACTTCATCATTGATGCCAGAAACTGTTCCATGATGTACATTCGAAGAAAGATGATTTGTTGATGAGACTGAGTGATCAGCAGCAGGCGCTTCGTGACTTAATGATATTGAGACTGTAGGATTGACTTCATTCTTAGGGATATGAGCAGCCTCTGTTGTGGGAATTGACAGTTCAATAGCACTTGGCTCATAGAGTTCATCAAACATCGGATCAAATAATTTCTTCAAATCATCTTCAGTTGGAGGTACATATGGAATAGCTGGAGAGAAATTTGGTACAAGGGATGAACCAATGGGACTGTTTTGCAGTGCGGGTCCAGAACTGGGTTGTCCAGGAGCCATTTGACCGGTCAGCTCATCAAACGTGACGTGAATTGTTTCCATGATATTTCGGGTTCTCTTGTTGTAGATTGGGTATCCTTTTCTGTTTGGTGCATAACCTACAAATACTCCAATGTCTGCTTTAGCTTTAAGTTTTCCTAAATCTTGGCCCTCATTAGTTGGATAACACAATGCACCGAACACACGAAGGAATGAAAGATTAGGTTTTCTGTTGTGGACAAGTTCATATGGAGTTTTTCCATGAGCAGTGTGAATCAGGGATCGATTTTTGGTGTAGCATGCAGTGGCGATGGCTTCACCCCAGAGAAACATTGGAACTTTTGAGTAAATCAGCATTGTCCTTGAGGCTTCCACAAGAGTTCGATTTCGTCTTTCAACTACACCGTTCTGTTGAGGAGTTCGAGGAACACTTCTTTGATGACTGATTCCAATACTTTCATAAAACTCACTAAGTTGTTTGTTAACAAACTCAGTTCCATTGTCTGTTCGGATGATTCTGACCGTTTTGTTAAGACGAACCTGCAACTGTTTGATGACTTTGATGATGATATCTGGAGTTTCATCCTTTGTCTTTAAGAACTTTACCCAGGTGAATCTAGAGAAATCATCAACCACAACTAACACATATTTCTTCCCAAAGATATTCTTCACTCTCATGGGTCCACATAAGTCCATGTGAATTGTATGAAGAACTTCTGTGACAGAGTTAGTAGTTTTGGGTTTATGGGCATACTTCTTGCTTTTTCCCAATTGACATGCTGAACAAAGATGATCCTTTTCATACTTAAGTCTAGGTAAACCTACAACTAAGTCCTTTCTGGAGAGATCATTGATGGTGCCGAAGTTCAAGTGATTGAGACGACGATGCCATAACCATGACTTTGCTTTAGAAGCCTTTGACAACAAGCAAATTGGAGAAGACTTCATCATATCTTCGATAGAGATGGTGTATAGATTTGGACCACGTGAACCTCTTAAAAGTTCCTTACCATCAAGTTCTCTAACGAAACAAGTATGTTTTCTGAAGGCTACTTCTAGATCAGAATCGCAGAATTGACCAACTGAGAACAGGTTATGACCAAGACCTTCTACATAATATACCCTGGAGATAACACTTTTACCAACAACATAATCTCCATAACCCATAATTGCACCGAAATGATCATTCCCGAATCTAACTGTCCCGATGAATTTGCTCACGAAGTTCATGAGCCGCGACCGGTCACCAGTCATATGCTTGGAACAGCCTGAGTCCAGGTACCACATAACGATTTGAACGATCTTCAGTTGAACACAGACAAGAATGGATAACTGGATAATTGGGATCCCCATGCAAGAATGGGTTCCATTTGGTTAGTAACAATGGTTGGAACACCCACATCAGAAATAGAGGCATTCATATAAGAAATTGATGCAATGGAATCATTATGAATAGATGCAGTACTAGTGTCTATATTTTCCCTATTCAAAGTGTGCTCACTTCTTAAGGGAATAGTTCTACCAGTAGGCATCCATTTTCTAGTGGGCGTTGCCTAATTAACCTTATGGCCCACAGGTATCTATTGATAACCTATCTTACTAAATGTTCTTCCTGTGGGTTTCCACTATTTTCTAACTCTCTTTCGCCTTTGCCTTTTAGCCTTTTTAACATGATTTTTTGCATTAGTAATATTAACTAGGGGTATGACAGCATTAGACAAAACATTCACACGACATTCATGATTAGAAACAGAATTCAAGCAGACATCATTACAAGGTATGCAAATAGTATCATAATTTGAATTAATTACAGTACGCCTATGGCTAATACTAGAATCAACACGATTCGTTTTATTCGACTCAAGCTTAAAGTTCCTAGGTTGGTCTTCTACTCTCTTCCAATGCACATTCTTAGATTGTGAGGTCCTATCATTCCTTGTATTGTCTTGAGACTTTGACCTGCTCGCTTTAATGTCACTGATTACTCCTGTAGAGGGAATGGGAACATTAGTTGGTTTTGCTACTCTTTGCATCTCCTGTTTAGATGTTATGGGATCTGAATTACATGCAGGCACACTAAGGTTCACTTTCTTAACACAAGAAGTGCTGGGATTTGTACTCCTAGAAGGCACACAAGAGTTCGCTTTCTTAGCTTTAACAGATCTGGAATCTGAACTACTTGAAGGTATACTACAGTTCACATTCAAAACATCGGGCATCGAATGGATATTATACTTGGCACTAGGCATAGAACACGAAATCAAAGGATTAACTCTCTCACCTAAGGACTTAGGGCATATTGTGATTAAGCATTCTAGAATTTCTTGAGATCGTTTGGCATATAAGCATGCATGCCCAATAACATTGTCAAGTGGTTTCTCTAAATTATCCTCTTCAACAATCTCACAGAGACATTCTAGACAGTCCTTAAGGGATGAGAAATATGTTTGAATAGCAAGTTTATTATTCCTGAGATGAGGGGGGACATATTTCACAGACAAAGCATATTTATTACAAGAGTGAACCTTTGATACACCATTCTCCCCATTGGTCATTGGCATTTTCCCTTTTACCTGGCTCTTCAGATTCTCAATTTCCTGTTGCAATGAAGCTATTTGTTCGTTGTTTTTGTTACGAGTGACCTTTATTGATTCAAATAACTCATTGAAATGACGTTTAACCTTTTCATTTTCTTCTAGAAAACTTTCGTTTTCCTTTTGTAATACATTTACTAAGTTTTGAAGATGAAACGTTTGAGAATTATGAGAATCTAAAGGAGGAGGCATTTGGGAGCCTGTCACATTGTTCTTTTGACCCTTTAATTGAGAGATTTAGGCTTTCAATTTTCTGATCGTGTTACAATGAGTTTGAATCTGTTCATCACGTTTGTTAATTTGAAAAACTGCAACAAACTCTGGAGCATCTGAGGATGTCTTGATATTTGAAGTTTTGACATTTTCTTTAAGATGTTGATATTTTAGTTGTAAATTAAAATGCTCAACCTCTAGTTTAGAAAAATCTTTAACCAAATTGTCGTGATCATCCAGTTCAATTTTCTCATTTAGTTTAGAATTAGTCTTTTCAAGCTCAATGACACGATCATGGGAGACTTTCAGGGCCACAGATAATTCATGAAATTGAGAAGCATTAATGGAACAGTTTGTAGCAGTGAATAACACATCTTGAGTAATACATTCAGAAATAAGAGTCTCATTCAATGTATGCAAGTTCTTCCTCTCAATCTCATTATATTTTAGTGCTCGCTCATAGTCACTAACCTCAACTATCATTGCATCAAACTCCTTTTCCATTTCTTTAATGTCTAAGTTCATTCCCTTTTTAAGACTTTCAAATTGATCTTTTAGTTGTTTAAAGAAGGGTATGACTTCAGTTAAATAGAATTCTTTCGTTTGCTCAAAACCCCTTTCCCCTTCAGTTATACCAGTGGGTGTGATCCTTTTCTTACAAGTTTTCTCAAAATCAACAAATAGTTGAAAAATAACATATTGACTGATTAAGGTCTTGCTTTTAGTGGCAATAGTCCTAGGTACTAAATGCATTGGTGTATTTGGAGGATACACAGTCGCTGAAGGCATTTTCCTAAAGGGAGGCTTCGTTACAACAAGATTCTCTGCTTTTTCCTTATCTAAATCCTTTTTCCAGAACACTTGTTCGGGTGTTAACAACGTCTGAGGCTTAAACATGTTCAAGGAAATCCAATTCTCCTTCTTGTAATCATGGGGTGTGATATTTATTTTCTTCTCTTTACATTTAGGATCATCTAATTTCTTGTTCATCTTTTCCCTAGTGACTTCATCTGATTTCTTATCTTCCTCAGTGCACTCAACGCAACTAGGTTTCTGTCTAGGTTTAAGGATTTCATTGCCATCATAAAGAACCTTATGAGCATTTCTAGCCTTTTTAATGACCTCTGGATTTGGTTCCTAAACAAGGGGAATGCTATGCTTATCGCTTAAGACTCTATGCTTAGTGATTAAGTGAGCAGTCTGAATGGTATTTCCTTGTACGTACAGCTTATTTTCAAGCTTGTTTTTCAAGGTTTTTAGATTAGAAAAATCATTCAAAAGTTTTGATTCCTTAGCACTGAATTCTTGCTTAAGCATTTTAACATTTTCTTGAAGTTCTTGTTTTTGCTTAGCAGTTTTAGAAAGCTTTTCTTGTAAGGAGTTTAACTCTTGTTTTAACACTTCTTCTCTAAACCTACTTTTTCTAATAGTTGTACGCATTTGGTCATCCATTTCCTGCTCACGGGTGGTCAACTCAAATTTTGCACGTTGTTCATAAATATCAACACGTTCTTTATAGGCATTCAGTTAAGAGATGACAGAATCATCAGGGGCACATGCATTGAATTCATCAAAAACATAATCATTATTGACTGTAGAAGATGCATCACTTGGTACAATCTCACTTTCACTTTGTTTCACATATTGATCATATGGGACAACTTTGATATTACCCATATTTTCAATATCTGACTCAATAAATACAGTTGATTGTACTTCGTTATGTATCTTTTGCTCATCAACTTCATCGTATAATTTTAATACCTCAGAAATGATTTTGTCTTTGGATGGACCAACTTGTGGTGATGAAGAGACTTTAGGAGAGACCATTGGAGAAATGCTAGCCATGAAGATGGTTTGTGCAGTGGGTTCTTCATCAACATCAGAGTCGTATGCATCACAATCAGCTACTTGAAAGGCATTCTGATGATTATGGCCTATCTCCTGAATTGGTTGCTCATCCACATCTGCATCATATGTCTTAGCATTTCCCTCAGCCAAGAACAACAACTCCTCTTCATCCAAAGCTGCTCCATTATCTTGAGCTTGCACAAGCAGCATCTTATCCTTGAAGTACTCGGCATTCTGAGGGCGTTTTGGCGATGTGCAGTTCCTTGCAATGTGTCCCTCATCTCTAAAATTGTAACATTTGATTGGCTTTGCTTGACCCTGATTTCCATTCCTTCCTCTATTCTGATTTGCAGCATAACCTCTACCAGCTCTACCTCTTGCTTGTTTGTACTGTCGTTCTTGAACTGGCTACACCATAACCTTCCCATCTCTGACAGTGGCTTGATTATGTAGATTGGAAGCAGTTCTGATATTGTTGTTGGTGTGTGGAAGAGAGTTCATGTTTTGACTAATCCGGAGAGCTAGTTGATTAATGAAGTTTCCCACGTGTGCATCAGCATCAGCTTGTTTGAACATAGGATCAGGAATGAGTTTGTGATTACCATTACCCATGGGTATGACTTGTGAGGCTTTGGTTGTGATTCCGATGTTTGAGTAGAAGGCAGTTGAATCATTTGATGAGCTTGTCTCTCCCTGGTTGGTTTTGAACTGATTAAGAATCCTTTTTTCAAACATAGCATGTCTCTCATTCTGAAGGAGGAAGGCATAGAGTTGCTCATAGTTTGTATTCTTCAATCCTTTGGTTAGCTTTACAGAGGTGACAAACTTGTGCCATTCGGGATTCATGTTGTTCACAAACTTTGAGTTCAGCTGAATGTTTGGCATAGTCATTCTGATGTTCCTCATATCATTAACAAGCTTGTGGAATCTCACATAGTACTCATAAACACTCTCATCTGGTTTCATCTTGAAGTGTTCAAATTCATCATAGAGTTGTGATTCTCTGTCTTCCATAGTTAATTCAGAACCTGAGAGAAGCATCTTGACATTATCCCACACTGCCTTGGCTTCGGTGTTGTGATTGATCAGCTTGTAGATATCTTTTGGAAGACCTTGAAGTACGATGTTAGAAGCCCTGATATCAGCATCGAATCTCTTTTTCTCCTTATCATCAAGCTCATCATATGTATTTGGTCTGTCAATTCCATAGATCATTGTTCCATCTTCAGCTGTATCAATTAAGTCTCTAGTAGTCTCAACCCGATATGGTCCTTCATCAATGGATTTGAGAATGTTGACTCCATTTTCCTTTCCAAGACAGTACAATCTGATTCATTGAGCCCAAGAGTCGTAGTCAGTTCTGTCAAGCATGGGTGGACGAGTATCTGAACCAGCTGCTTGAACATCCTCGGCAACAGTGGAGATAATTGTAGGAACGTTGGTAGACATGATGACAAGTTAAACGGGATTTTATAACTCTATGATTAAACCGGGAAATAGATTCTTTCACGGGATTTTACTAAATCAAGAGAAAACCGTATTCAAAGGATATCACCCAAGTCGCTTGGAAACCTTGAACCAAGTCGCTAAGTGCCAAGTCGCTATAGTCCCAAGTCGCTATATAACAACTCGCTACAATCCAAGTCGCTAGCAAAATTTTCACAGCAAGTCGCTAAGCACCAAGTCGCTAATTTGTCAAGTCGCTAAATAGCAACTCGCTAGGTACCAACTCGCTAACACCAAGTCGCTAACAATATAAAGTACAAGTCGCTAACTTACACCAAGTCGCTACCCGTAGTGGAGAATCCACTAAGTGTACTTTTTGTCGGCTTGTCTCAGTAGACAAGTCGCTAGCTCAACTCGCTAAGACCTTCAACAACAACTCGCTACCAAATAACAAAGCAAATCGCTACCAAGATAAACTATCCGTGGCTCAAGTCGCTAGCTAGAAAATCACAAAAACACCACCTTTCAATCCAAAAACAACCCAACCACGATGATTCAAGCCTTCAAAATCAAAACCTAAACAATTGTGATGATTCTAAA
Organism: Chrysanthemum seticuspe; assembly: GCA_019973895.1. Taxonomy (NCBI): domain Eukaryota; kingdom Viridiplantae; phylum Streptophyta; class Magnoliopsida; order Asterales; family Asteraceae; genus Chrysanthemum; species Chrysanthemum seticuspe. Next base: position 290,494,440 of record BPTQ01000006.1, read on the forward strand.
CACAAAAGTACTATCAAAATCCAAACTTTAACACTAGAAATCACCCAAATGATGCAAAAACCACTAAACTTTTTCAAACTCAAAAACCACCTAAACACCACTAGAAATCCAAAGATATGTAAGAGATGATCTAACCATGGCTCTTGATACCAATTGTAAGATATTGGATTTCACATACACATCAAGCCATGACATAAAGTAGGTGTACAAGAGGTTTTAGAGAGAGAAAGTTACAGGTTTAGGAACTTTAGTGAGAGAAAGAAAAATCTTATTATGAGCTCTAACTCTCTACTTTGGAAGGTAGAGAGTATTTATAGTCTTTACATAAATCGCCACCTATCAGGCTATGGATCAGGCATACAGTGGGTAAAGACCCGTCCGTCCTCCACGGTGTTACTTAAACTAAATACTAATTAACTTATAATAATCTACGACTACGAGCTTTCTAATGATTACATATACTTGAGGTGACCGACTCTTTAATAACTGGATTTACTAAATCCTAACATATGTTGATGATGAATTAAAGACAGCGAAACCATGTATAAGGAGACAGCGAAACCATGTATGTTCAATTTAATCGAACAAGTGTGAAATACCATAAATATCTCGAGAAAATCAACTGTTGATAAAACTTCTCTGTTTAATCATTTTGTTGATCATCAGCTGTGTCATTGTTGTTGGAAAAAATTTGATCTTCTGTTATCGAAGATTCGATTGGAGGTGCAGTTACAGTAACGGTTGTTGTTGTAGATTCAGGTGTATCAGAAATTAGAGTATTATCAGGTTGTGCGGCAGAAACATTCGATACATCAGAAGCACGACTTTAGACAGAATCTTCAACCAGAGGAGCAAACAATGTTTCCAATTCTTGAGGATTAAGTACAATGATGGTGCAGCTGATGGATCATTAAGTTTTAGACGGTGAGAAACGGATCCTACACTGTGTTGCAGTAGAAGCCATAGCTGTTGTACCTGCATAGAAAAAATAGGAGGGGGACAAGAAAGAAGAAACATGGATCCCCAAGTGTAAATGGGTTCCAGATGTTAGAGGCATAAAGATGTAGTGTCAATTATCTTCTTGACACCTGAACATGCTATTATGATGATTTCCTTTCCTGCCTCAGGGATGGATGTTATGGGTATCCCACTTGTTTTGGTGCAACTACTTAGTATCTTGCCTGTAGGAATCCACCTAAGACTAACAGTTTGAAAATCCTACCCATTGGTACCCATCTAAGGTTAGATCTAGGGGATGTTGAAACTTCTTTTGGGAAGAGTCTGTGTCCTATATGGATCCACCTATTAGGTTTCTGACAGTTTACATTTAGATCAACGGGTTTATTTCTAACTGTTTGTTGAGTTAACTTAGGTTTTGGTTTGCTACTACAGGTAGTGTTCAGTAATACACTCGAAGGTGATACACTAGGTCGTGAACCTAAGATTCCATCCTTTTGAAGAAGTGCCCTTTTCCTAGCCTTTTCTAGATCATAGTTCTTGTATGCGTCATTTGAATCATATGAATTTTTAATTTTAATGCTCGGTTTAGACACAGTGTTCGAACTAATCCTAGATTTGCTAGGAGCAGCCACATGTTGAGGTTTAACAGAAACAGGTATAACAGAAACAGAAGCATTATTCTTAGGCCAGGAATGTGGAGTGACTGGTTTTATCAAATGATTATTCTCAACAACTTGGGAGGGAAACCGTGGTTTTGAAGATTTTTAACGTTCAAATTTAAATGCAGTTGGTTGTCTAACTACTGATTGTTTTCTGAAAGGTTGTAGAGACGATTTCCCCAAGATTGTTGGTTTTGTAAACTTAGTATCCACACTCTTGCCAGTTAATCTTCTCAGTTTGTTTTGTAAAGCAACATGTGCAAGCCCCTTTGCTTGAAGTTGAGCCTTTAAATGCTCGTTTTCTTTAACTAATGTATCCACACGATTACTTTGTTCATTCAAAGATTTACTTTTTGGCTCTGAGTTTAAAACATTGTTTTGCAGTTTAAGTTCAAGAGAGATGCAATGAGCCTCAAGTTTTGAAAAATCTTTTTGAAACTGAGAAATGGTCTTTTTGAGAAGAATGTTTTCAGATTCAAGAGTTTGATTTGACATTTCAGTTGAATTGTTAACAAGTAAGGGCTCAGACATGAGATAGTTGTCTGGACATTGTGCAACACACCGGTCAACCTCTCCTTCATTACTAAATTTAGGTTGCTCAGTATGTTGTGTCGCATTTATAGTCAGAATATGATCAACAGTAGATTGTTACCTCGACCATCAGTTCTGTGTCAGTGTCATAGGTGGGTAAGATATCTTCCTCAACCATTTGTTCTTCGTCACAGTTGGGCTCGGTGTCGTAGTTAAGTATGATATCTTCTCCAGATCTGTTGCTGTCATCCTGCTTTTCCAATGCTACAACCTCATTGTCCGCATTATCGACAGTTGCAGTAATCACAACATTCTCAACGTCCATTTGAGCATTCCTTTCATGTACATCAATTCTTTCACCTTGCACGACTGCGGGATATCGGGAATTTGATGATGTCTGACGCTTCAATGCCAGAGCCAGAGCCATGTATCCTTCTTTCAATGCCACAAATGCAGCTTCATCTTCAGAATCCATTTCTCTCCCCTGCATAAGAATCAAAGAGAAGAAAAAAAGGTGCGAAGTCGATATAGCACACAGAGGGTCGATATAGTAAATTTCAATTTCCCTCCAAAAATAATATTGAAAAATTATGACTCTCAAAATTTGAAATTGACTATAAAATTCAATTCTAGGGTTGTAAGAAAAATTTGAGTTATGACAATTTTGACGCCAAATTTTACCCGAAAAATTTGAATTTGGGCCCAAAAATTTGAATTTTTGACCAAAATTTTCACAGTTAAACCAAAATTTGAATCTCGCGTAAAAATTGAACGTTTAGTCCCCCCTAAAAATTAAATTTTTTTATTATTATTATTTTTTTTTTGATAACTTGTGTTGTTGATGGATCTTTGTAGTCAAATGAAACTTTGTTTGTTGAAGAAGTCCTTAAGCGTAGAAAACCAGCTTATGCGTAGATTAGAACCTTACGCGTAGAAATAGCTTTCACGTAAAAATACCACCTTACGCGTAACAATTAGAATTACGCGTAAGAATAGCTTACGCGTAAGAAATGAGAAACACTAAGATTAGGCGTAAACTGAAAGTTAGGCGTAGAAAACTTATGCGTAAGATTTAGCTTATGCGTAAAACAAGGCTTAGGCGTAAGAAAAATACTTAAGCGTAAAGTGTTCTACGCGTAAGTCTAAGCTTATGCGTAAAATTAGGGTTTTGCCCAAAAAATCCTTTAAACTATCACAGTGTAAAAGATATCCAAAGTCGAAGTGTTTTCAGGCTTATCCAAGCAAGAAAACACTGAGTAAACCACGAAAACTGAAGATCAAACCACGAATTTCTTACGCGTAAGTTTAGGGTTTCCTTACGAGTAGAAAATACCAAAAACTGATTTTATGCCCAAAAGTGTTTAGAAACCTGATTTTTATGATGAAATAGCTTCAATATCACGAAAATATCACAAAAGTGTGAAACTTGATGATCCAAAACACTTTTTCACCTTACGAGTAGAAAGAGGTACACGAATAAAATCAAGCTCAAAAACACTTCTACACACGTAAAGTTTCAAACTTTTTGCCAAAAACTTAAACTTTAACACCAAATAACCTTTAAAGTACAAGAATCTTGGATTGAAAAGTGTAAAAAATGAGTTTTTAAGCGTATGAAAAGTGAAAAACGTGAGACCTTACGAGTAGAACAAAAACAAACCGTTTACCCAACTAGATGGCGAATGATACCACTGTTAGGTCACCATATTAGTAACACAAGCATCAATAGAAGAAATAGGGAAGAGAAGTGATCGGATGAACACACACACACACTTACGCGTAGGAATATAAGAAAGATTATGCTTAGAGTAAATGTGTAAAGTGAACAACCAACCCTCAAGTGAGGGTATTACAAGACTATTTATAGGAGGGAACTAGGTCAACACTCCAAGTTCCCATCCTTTTCCTTATTGGGCTTGGCCTAGACTTATGGGCCTTCTACATAAGCCTAAGCTTAATAACTAACATAAAGGCCATATTAAGCTAACTATTACATATGAATCACTAACACTTGAATTAAGGTTTAGGAGTGATTCCAACAAAAACGTATAAGAATGAACAAAAACATATTTGATTAAATGAAAACGAATAAAAATGAACTAAAACGTGTAAAAACTGACGAAGACGTATAAAAACTGACGTAAACGTATAAAAACGTATGAGAATGTAAGAAAACGTATAAAATGAACGAAAACATGTAAACCAAACGAAAACGTATAAAAACGAATGAAAATGTATAAAAACGTAAGAAAACATTAGAAAACAGGCGAAACCATGTAAAAAATACAAAATAGATGAAAACGTATAAAATTTAACACCCCCAATTTCGTGATACGCAGCAGAATTCAAACTGGGTGTTACTTCATGGCACAACAGTCATAACAATAGAAAACGATCTCTAAAGGAGTCGTTTAAAAAGGATTTATCATTCAAATTATTAAAATATATCAGAGTTTACAAAATAGGTCCCAGTTGGTTCCATTGTTTACAAAATACATCAATATAAAGTCTTTGATGTTTTGTGAATGATAAAATATTTATAGCCTTCTTGATCTAGTCCTTGCTCTTCCGTGCCATCTTCCAACATTATGGACCTAAAATACATGCTTAAAACTGTCAACACAAAGGTTGAGTGAAATTCATAGAGTTTGTTTGATGGTTGAACACATTATGTTGGTAGTGTGAGTTAGTTAGACTCACACCAATGCTTTGAAAACAAAACAGTAATTATTGTTTGGTACGGCTGCCTCAAGTATATGATACTTGAGCTCGCTTTTGTTTGTCACCAAGCTCATGAAACCAAGGCGTTAACGTGTTCCAATATTAATTGGAGAAACTGTTGGTACTTGCCCTAATAAGTAAAATTGCCGTTTTTACCTAATGTTACTCAAATATAGTGCGTTTGTTTGCCTACCCGGTCAACACAAACGAGATTCATCAATCCCAATAGATCTATTCACAATATTCGTGCTCACTCTCTCCAGTGATTAATGGTTCATGATTTAGGGACTTATATTTGGAAAATGATGGTTACTTAGTGACTATATGACAATTAGATAAACATATAGTTTGAAAGCAATGTGTTCGGTTTAAAATAAAGCATGTATCTCCCCCAAGGGTTTGTAAAACAATTAAGTAATAGAAAGTGGGGCTATGAACTCACCTCAAAGTAAATGATAGCAAATGTATAATGAGAATGATGGATATGCCGTGAGAACTTCTACGAGCAACCTAGAATAGGATGTTGCGACTTAGGTTTGAAAGAATGATGCGCAAGAAATAACAAACCTATATACGTCTCTATGTTGATCATGATGTACTACATGGTTTTTGTGTATGTCGTTTATAGAAATGGTCTAGTTGTGAAAACGTGTTTAGTTTATATATATCGTACTACCATTCGGGCCATCACAATTCAGAGGTCATGTAGTAAATGTTCGAGGAGCTAGGACACTTTAAATCGTAAATCCAGCAACTCGTCGATACATTTTACCCAAATGAAACCCCTCACATGAAGCTCCCTAGTATTCTAGCACTTAGTAGATAAAACATATGTTTTGTTTGTTGAACCTAAGACCTTGATAGATCTTTGAGCACTCGTGAATCGTTAGTAATGTTTATGTAATCACAAACACACTAATAGAAAGTGTTGGGAATTCTACTAAGTTAGAATTCTGCTGATGTTTCTGCCGAAGGATTCTGCTGAAGTTCTATGTTTATGCTGAAGAACAGAATCTGCGGAAGTTATATGGAGCATAGTTTGTTTCTGCGGAAATAGTTATTCCGTGTTTTCAATAGTTAGTTAGGATATGCATGAGCTTTATTAGGAAGTTATTGTGTATATCTTATTTAGTTTGATTATTATACGTTTCGTAGGAAACAAGTTAGGGTTCCTTATCTATAAAAGGAACACAATAGTATGATGAATGGAACGAGTCGAAAAACAAAGTTTTAGTAATATAAAGATCCATAGAGGATCAACGTGTTCTTAGTTATTTGTGTTCGTACTTATATTTGATTTCCGCTAAAGAATATAAGTCGTAGAGATTGTCTATTAGTTTGTTTGTGATTACATAAGCAATACTAACGATCTGCGAGTGCTCAAGATCTATCAAGGTCTATAACGTTTCAACAAGTGGTATCAGAGCCTCGAGAGAGTCTCTACGATACTAAGAACAATCTTTTCTTATCACCCATACAACCAAAACAACATACACCATGCCTGGATCAGATGACGGTATGGATGTCACCAACAACCAAAACAACACCCATCTGCAACAACTAAGTCTCTCGAACAGCAACGCTAAGTTTCCTTACCTAAAGAAGGAAGAATATGATTTATAGGCAATGAAGATGCAAAACTGGATTTCCAACATTGATTGGAATATGTGGGAGATTGTAAGGAAGGGAAACAGTTTCAAGAGGACTACCACAGATGCTGATGGTAACATGACTTTCGTTCCTCCTAAAACTGCTGAAGAGTTACTGGTGGTTCAGAGAGAAACCAAAGTGAAAACGATTCTTCTTCAAGCTATTCCTGAGGATCACTTGAGTGATTTTCACTTCATGCAGGATGCTAAGGATATATGGTTGGCTATTAAGGCCAAGTTTGGAGGGAATGAGGAGTCTAGGAGAATGAGAAAATCGATGCTGAGACAACAGTTTGAAGACTTTCAAGTCTCTGAAGAGGAAGGAATTCACAAGGGCTATGACAGATTTCACAAGATTTTAAGCCAGTTGAATCAGCTAAAGGCAAAGCCAGATAATGATGATTGTAATTCTAAGTTCTTGAGATCTTTACCTCAATCCTGGCTACAAGTGAGCATTGCTTTCAAAACTAAAGGTGGGCTGGATATGCTTACTTTTGATGAGCTGTACAACAAACTTAAAGCTCTTGAACATGATGTGAGAAGTCCTTTTCGTTCATCCTTCACTTCTAGTCACACAACATTTGTTGGGGCCTCTACCCCTAAGTTGATTCATGCTCCAAGTCCCACTTACTTATCATCATCTTACACTACCACTCCATCAAGTTCTTACTCTAAATCTAGTGGTGTAATGGAAGATGTGCTTGGATCCTTCTTTGCTGATTATGATCCTCAGCAGGAACTTGCATATGAGGATTTTGATCAGGTTGACCCACTGGAGATGGAGGAGATGAAGTTGAAGTGGCAAGTGGCCATGCTCTCTATGGACATCAAGAGATTCGATTTGAGCCTATCCACCATATTAAGGATGTCTTTCAAGAAAGTAAACTGCATAGATGAGTAGTCTATCCTATATATGGTGTTAAGCTGTCCATCAGTCAAAGTCCATTGAGTCAACACACCATAAGAACCCTCAGGAAACGTTGCAGATGACCCCACTTTGATAAATGTTGAATCAGCAGCCTTAAGGTCCAAATGCTTAGAAGAACCACCCTTGTGAGATTTATGAACTCTAGAGCCCTATGTCCCAGCTAATCTCACAAATCTCCTAACGACAATGTGTCTCCTTTTGGACATCCTTTTCCCCCTCCTCCTAGGTATATAAATGCCCATAGAAATAGAAGAGGGTACCTTCTCAGATGTACCAGAGGCATCTTTAGTAGAAATAGAGGGAATTGGAATAGGACCACCCATTGCATATAACTTATCAAGCTCCTCTCTGGCTTGTTTAGCTTGAGCAGCTTCTTAATCATCTCTCTTAACCATATCTGCTCCTTCTTTTTCAGCAGATGCAGAAGAAGGAATAGTATCATGCTCAATAGTGCTAGTAGACCCCTGTGGATCCATAGATGTATCAGCAGTACTTAGTGAAGCTTCAGGAGAAACAACAAGAGGTTCAGCAGATGGTACTTGCTCAAAAGATTGTACACCTTCCGTACATTCCTCAGCAGAAACAACATGAGAGCTTTGCGGTGCTCTATTATCAGCAAAAAAAGCCACAATCTCAACAGTCTTTGGTCTTTTGGCTTTGGGAGCATCCATATCAACAGCAATCCTTTTCAATTTAGAAGGTGGGGTAATATGCTTCATAATCTTATGATACATATTAGTCAAGTCAGAATCAGATAAACCCCAGACTTGCTTCCTTGACAAACCAGACTGATAGATAGCAGTACTTTGGTTATACACCACATTCCTAATATATGTTTTCTTATGTGCTGCAGTCTGTGGTTGCTCCCTCTTAGCTTTAGCCTTTTGTGCAGCAAGAGCTTTTCTCTTTGCAGCTGCAACTTGCTTCTTTTGTTGTCCAAGAGCCATCATTTGTAATCTTATTCCAATTGAAGCATCAGGAGTAATATTTTTAGGAATTGGAAATTCCATAGTAAAGTGTCGGTCACCCCAAATATTATCTAGCATAAGTTAGCTCGTAGACATATCGTTAGTTACGTTATTTGTTAGTTTAATAGTTAGTTATTAGCATAGTTTAGTTTAGTGCAACACCGTGGAGGAAGGACGGATCTGCCTGATCCACAGTCTGATAGGAGGACGTAGTATTTGTAACTATAAATACCCCTTCCATCCTTGGAAGGGGTGGTGCTTCTCATTAATCTAACCTTTCCTTTTTGCAAAGCAAGAAACACCTTCTCATCTCTTTCTCTCTCAAATGGCTATCATGTATTTCCATCATCCAAGACCACCCGAATCATCAACACAATAATATTTACGATCCTACAAATGGTATAAAGAGCCAAGGTTTTTGTGTTTTGATGATTTATGTTGTTTTTTTTGTACCTTGTTTGAAACTGTTTTGTGTATTTTTGTGGTCGGAATACTTTTTCTGTTTATTATTATGGGTAAACTGTTCTTAACAAGTTTTGGTATTTTTTTTGGTCACAAAAAGTCTTGGTCCATCATTGTCAATATCTGTCTTGTGTCATATCTGGCCAAACAGAATATATATTATCCTTTCTATGACTTTTTGTACCAAACGTGAAGTATATGTGGTCAAACCGTCATTTTCGTGGTCAAACTGGTAAAAAAGGATGCATTTTTATGCAAGCTATCTGGGTTTGCTATGAAGCTGAACGGTTTTTGGTCGGAAAAAACTCATCGGAAAAAGTCAAATATCTTGCTAGCGACTTGTCAATATTCCATCCAGATTCATTGAATATGGGTAGCGAGTTGTGCACTTAAAAAATCATAGCGACTTGTCTTTACAAGTCGTAGCGACTTGTCTTTACAAGTCGTAGCGACTTGTCATGAGTGTTAGCGACTTGGACTCATGTAGCGACTTGTTATTTAACAAGTAGCGAGTTGTGTTTAAAAACTGAGTGAAGGGACTTGACTCAAAGGAGGTAGCGACTTGACTCATAAGATGTAGCGACTTGACAGAAATGATGAAAAAGAAAAAGACCACGACCACAACGACCATATACCAAATACCAAATAACGACCTAACCTCAGTTTAATTGCATCATTGGTCCATTTCAGTTCAAGAAAACGAAAAACAGTCGAAGCAATATCACATGATCCGAAACAAAAATCCTACTCTAGACTCACTTCAAGAACCTTCACTATCACTCCCCATCTCTCATTCAATTCCAAGACTCAGAAAGAAAAAGTACAATTGATCTCAGTTTTGTTTCAATAATTTTTGCAATCTTTTAAAGGTTGTGTTAATTGAAACAATCACCATCATAGATCCTTTTGAAGCTAGGCTTCTTTTCATTTCCGAATATGTAAAGATTGAGATTAACAATAGTGTTAAACTCATTCTTAGATTCGTTTACATGAAACGAAAACTACAAACCACAAGAAATAAAAACCTACCTGAGATCTATATCAAGACCTTGAAGCATAATTTATTCCTGTGACTTGCTTGAGATTCGATTTGATTACGAAAGTTAAAAAGGTTAACCGGTTGTGGTATTTTTCTAACAAGGAGCAACTGTTATATGATGGAGAAGGATATAAGATGATGATAGAGATGTGATGGATCTGAGATGCGAGTAGTATGGTGAGAGGATAAGAGAATGTGGTGACTACGTTTTTATGTGACAAAGTGTTTTAGGGTTGAGATTTATTAGGGTTAAAGTGGTTATCAAGTTGTGATATATACTCAACCAGATATGTAGCTGAGAAAATGGATTGGATGTAATATCTTATTTGGGATTTTGGATGTGTCACGTGGGCTTCAGTGTTACTCTATTCTTGGAGTGGATCATGGTATTAAACGTGGATTGAGTTTATCAAATGGGCCAAGAATTATATATAACGTGGATTTTGAGGTATGTTTGTTGACTCTTGGACTGCAATTGGACGTTTAAACCAAAACATTGTCATCCAATTTTTTAACAAAAAATTGAGGATACAAATTATTTGGTCTACGAGTGGTATTTTGGGTATGGTATATTTTCACGGAAGGATACAAATTCACGGCTTGAGCGAAAAAGTGAAAAATGACTACGGGGTTTGTGTACGGTATTATTGAAGTGACGTTATCTTCATATTTGGTCATTACTATTAGCCGATGAATCAATGGAGGTTCAATTTCAGCAATTCTCTTGGGATATTCGACGTCACATAATGTCAATGATACTTCACAGTCTAAGCAAAATCTTTCAAGAATTTTCAGTCAGTTATGATATTTCAAGATGTTTGCTTATGACAAGAACTTCTCGTGCAAATGGTCGTACACATTATGATGCTTCCGAAACTTCGAAACCATCATGGGGGAGAAACGTGTACTTTGATGCTTTACGGTCAACCTCAGGGGGAAGTAGTAAATGTGTACTTTGATGCTTTACGGTCAACCTCAGGGGGAAGTAGTAAACGTGTACTTTGATGCTTTACGGTCAACCTCAGGGGGAAGTAGCATATACTACTTGACTTAGTATGGTTTGTGAAGTTGTCTACATATGAGTAAAGTATTGTTGATGATCAAGATGATTTATTGATGAACCGCTGCATGTTCCCCTAAAACAGATATTCACCGAAACCAAAGTTGTCATAACACATTCAAGCTGACATTGTTTACGGTTTTGTCTGGATTTTGTAAAATCCCGCGAAAGAATCTATTTCTCGGTTTAAATCATAGACTTGTAAAATCCCGTGACAATGGAAACATCCTGGTAATAGTAAAGTGCATTTCCGGATCTATCTTACGGTCTAGTCTTGGTTTTGTAAAATCCCACGAAATAAATTATTTCTCGGTTTAAACCATAGAATTGTAAAATCCCGTGATGATGGAACTATCATGGAGAAAGGAAAGTGTATTTCGGGATCTTATCTGATGCTGGTGCTACGGTTTCTTCTTCAAAGAAGGGATAAAAGGGTGTACTTCATGAATTGGGTGTTTGTTTGGATTTTCTTCATGACAGTTTGGTTATTACATGGTTGTACGGGGTTATGTGCTTTTAAACCATGGTCGGGATGAAAACCATTATCATAGTTCACTTAAAACGTCAAAGAACGCTAGAATTGAGCTTTTAACCAGAAGATGTGACAACTGCGTTAATTCATTATTATTTATTTGAGGCTGAAGTGAAATATCACAGGCGAGTGTACTTAGTATCTGAAGGTATCGGGGATGGTTGGATGAAGATTCTTCATGATCCTTGTTCGAGTTTATTATTAAAAATGAAGACATGGAAATCTAGTTGTTGTTGCTTGACTTCTTCCTTTTCTTTTACCACTTGGGGGAATTGGGCTCTTTGATAACGCTCAGATTGTACATATTTCTAGTAGCGTTATGTGTGCTTTTATATATGTTATTTGGTTATATTTGCGTGATTTCAATGCTTAATCGCATCAAAAGATGTTTGTCTAGTGTTTATAACCAAGTGCAGGGAAACGGAAGAAAAAGTAAAGAAATGTTCAGCAAATAGAATATTCCCGTTTCAGTGAAGCAGATCAAGCACAAATCAGTATCTCAAGTACCTTTGAAGACCTTAGTGATTGAAGAACCAAGTTCTACAAGATAATGGAAGTAAAGACCAAGTTTCCGTAACTCAGGAAACCGGATCGGTTGCGAGTGCAACCGGATCGGTTAGAAAATGACCATAAACACCAAAATGCCATCACCAACCGTTCGGTCGCCACCCGCAACCGAAACGGTTGGCCCTTTTGTAGAAGACCAACCGGATTGGTTGGTCATGTAACCGATCCGGTTGGAGAAGCTGCATCTGCCAAATCTTCATCACTAAGTTTCCCCTTTGCATCCAATCAATTCTAGGTCCTTTTATTGGGTATTCTAGTCCCTTCCTTACTCCTTGGAGGCCAAGTTCAGCAATTAATACCCTAGGCTTTGGAATTAGTTTAAATAGAGGCCATTTATGAGCATATGAGACACACATTTCAATACAAATCTCTCTACTCATCAAACAAAGTTCTTAAGCTCTCAAATTCGTCCTTAGAAGTCCAGGAAAGTTTGGAGTTCCAGAAGTTCCACATTTGGAGGCCAAATCACCAAGAAGTCTACCCCAATACTTTGGGAATCATTACTTCACCATTTGTAATCTTATTCCAAGCATTGTAAGACTTTTAATCATGTTTTCTAATGTTCAAAGTTTTGAGAATGTTTATGTTTGCTATGAGTGGCTAGTTTCTTTATACACTTGCTTAAATGATGTTGATTGTCATATGATTAGTTAGTGATTGTGTTAACATGTTTTAATTCAATTTCAAGTTGATTCTAAGATCCAATTGTGCTAAAGTTTCATAGTGACATTTGTTAATCAAGTTTGACTAGTTGATAGTAATCGTAGAGGTCGAAAGAACTTATTGTTATTCAACTAGTTATAATCATTTTGTCTATGGATGATTGTTTTTACCCATTATTCTTGATTATACAAAGGAACTAAGGTGTGGTTGTAATAGAAACACTTTTTGATTATCAAATTGGATTGGTTGGAAACATCTAAAAGGTCGTAAGATTAGTTGTTGAGAATCAATTGTAGCCTTTTGTCTATGATCGGTTACCTTTTGTATTGACCATTTATTAAGCAATTTGATGAAACAAGTGGATGTTTTTGTGTTTAAGTTTATGTATGTAGACTTATGAAACTTGAATTGATCTTGAATTGATTGGTTAAAAAGTAATGCTTGTTTTTATGAACTAAAATCTTGACGAAGGTTTAACTTGTAAGAACAATAGATTAGTCTACCAACTAATTATCATAACCAACATGTTAAGAGGTTAACACAATCACATTAATCTAGGATATGAAACTAGTTTAAGCAAGTGTAGTTTTTAATCATATGAATTTCATTATACCTATTTGCTTTGTTATATGTTTTGGATAGACTCTGTTGATTTAAACTTGTGCTTAGATTCACTCAAATCCCTGCGAACGATCCCGACTTACCTTCAAAATCTTGCTATAACGGACGAGTATACTTGCTCGTATGTGTTATTGGTAATATTGGTAATTCACCTTTTATAAATTTAAAACTTGTACACACGTAGCACATCAAGTTTTTGGCGCCGCTGCCGGGGATTTGATTGTGTTTCAGCAAGTTTTTGAATTCCCCTCAGTCGATTCAACCAAAATTTTTCTCTAAGAAACTTCAACCGTATCCGGTTGTCATTCAACCGAATCGGTTACGATTTTACCCATAACCCAACTGATCTAACCGATCGGTCGCAACCCGCAACCGATCTGGTTACCCAATCTGTCCCAGAAGAACTGTTTTCGTTGTTTGACTGTGTGTTTAGATATTGCCTGGATTCTCTAGGGCATTGTATGAACACTCGAGCAGCGGGAATAGAACCAATTACACCTCTTACCAATCCCGAACGTTTGATTCGAAGAAGAAGAAGAACAATTTTCATACCATTGGAAACCTCGTAGAAGCCAAAGTTGTTTACAACCCTTTCACCAATTTACCTTTCCCCATGGCTGACGATCAACCCATGTGGGGAACCAACCGAGCCGTAGCACCAACCCCCGGAAGTGCTATTGTTGCTGTCAACCTTGGTAACAACTTCACCGTGAAGGGTCATCACCTTTCTATGATCAAAGACCGTCAATTAGATGTCCGTGCGCCGGCCAATCCGCACAAGAACATAGCCGAATTCATCAAAATTTGCGGCATGTTCCGTTATGGTGACACCGATGTCAATGCGATCAAACTCAAGCTTTTTCCATCATCACTCGCGGGAGATGCTAAAGTATGGTACAATGAATTAACCCTAGGAATTATCAACACTTGGGAGGAGATGAGGCAAGCTTTTGTAAGCCGATTCTTTCCACCTGCCATGTTTGATCGATTAATGGGAGAAATTCGTGCTTTCACCCAAAACCGAAACGAATCACTTGTCGAAGCTTGGCTTCGAATGAAAGATTTTTTTCGTAGTTGTCATGGACATGGACTATCCAAAGGAACCATTATCCAAATCTTTTACCATGGACTAGATGAAATCTCTCAAGGCATCCTTGATGCTGGAGGAATTTTTCTCTATAAGACTCGCAACGATGCACATCAATTGCTCGAAGATCGAGTACTTCTCAAACTCGATTGGTCCAAAGATTTCAAAACTAAACCTCTTCGAAAAACTGTTGCTTTTGTTGAAAACACCGATACCTCAAAACTCATGGAGAAGATGGAAGCGTTAACCTCAAAAATCGACTCGCAATACAAACATATCAAAGATGAAATGAAGGAAATGCGAGACGGATGCAACAATTGTGGAGGAAATCATCCATCGTCCGAGTGCAACGATAAGCCTATGGGTGGACCGAAGGAAGGAGAAGCGAATTACGCTCAAGGAGGATACCGTGGAGGAGGATATCGTAGTAATTATTACGGTCGAAATTCTGGAAATTGGCAAGATCACCGACCAAGGGATGACAACCATGATTCTCAACCACGAGCTGACGATCCACCACCACAAAACCCCGACAAAAAGATGGAAGAAACCAAATTCAAGAAAATCACGAGAGAATTCGTGGCTAATAAAAAATCCGCAAATGATTTTATCAAAAATCAATTTTTCAATCTCAAAGCCAAAGTTGAGCAAGGACAGAAAAATCATCAAGCATCTATCCAAGATCTTGAAAACAAGTTTGGCAGACTTTCTGACCAACATTCCTCTAGACCTTCTGGTTCATTGCCAAGTAATACCCAATCTAACCCAAAACCATCAAATGATAAGACGTACCGTCCACCACAAACAAGAAATGAGCATATCAATGCTGTCTTCACAAGAAGTGGTCTCTCGTACGATCCACCACCAAATCCTAATGAAAATACTCCTGTCACCAATGATAGTGAGGATGAAGCCGAGGAACCAAACACAACTCAAACGACCAAAAAGAAAACCACCCCATCTGTCAAGGCGTATACACCAAAAATTCCTTATCCTCAACGCCTGAAGAAAGAAAAGATGGAAGAGCGTTATAAAAAGTTCATTGAAATAATCAAAGAGGTTAGACTCAATGTTCCTCTCGTTGATGTCTTAGCCGGAATGCCCAATTACGGGAAATTTTTGAAAGAACTTCTTAATAACAAAAGCAAGCTAAAGTAAATATCAGCTACTTTCCTTAACGAAGAATGCTCAGCCATTGTCCAAAACAAGATCCCACCAAAACTTGGAGATCCTGGGAGCTTTCTTATTCCATGTACTTTCGGGAATAATATTAAATGTGATGCTTTAGCCGATCTTGGCGCAAGTATCAATTTGATGCCTTATTCGCTGTATTCCAAGTTGTGCAACAACAGCCTGAAACCAACAAAAATGAGCATTCGATTAGAAAATCATTCCTATCAATATCTTGTGGGTATTGCCGAGAATATGCTTGTTCAAGTCGGTAAATTCATTTTTCCCGTGGACTTTGTAATCTTGGAAATGGAAGAAGATAGCAAAGTTCCACTCATCTTAGGAAGACCTTTCCTAAATACCGCTGATGCAATCATCAAAGTGAAAGGAAGAGAACTCAATCATGGAGTTGGGGAAGATCGAATCACTTTTCTAACCGATAAAGCGATGCGCTACCCACATTCCAGTGATGACACTTGCTTCAACATAGATATTATTGATGAAGTCACTGACGAAGAATTGGACATATTACTTAACGAATCCGATCCATTCATGACTACTTCTGAAAAAATCAATGAAACAGACTTTGATAAAGAGTTTGATGATTTCATGAATGTAGAATTCAAAGGAGATAATTCAGAAGAAGAAGAAATGGAGGAAGAGGAAGGAAACTTTGAAGAAATAACTTTCAATGACGAGATGCGAATTAAATCCTCTATCGAAGAACCACCCACAGATCTCGAACTCAAACCTCTCCCAGATCATCTTGAATATGCTTACTTGGAAGAAAACTTACTTCTTCCAGTAGTCATATCTTCATTGCTCAAGGACAGTGAGAAAGAAAGTTTAATTTTCGTCCTAAAAAATCACAAACAAGCTTTCGCTTGGAAAACATCCGACATCCCAGGAATTAGCCCTAATTTCTGCAAACACAAAATCAATTTTGAAGAAGGGATTAAACCTGTGGTAGAACGTCAACATCGACTCAACCCCAACATGAAAGAAGTTGTTAAAAAGGAAATCATAAAACTTCTCGATGCTGGAATCATTTACCCAATTGAGGATAGCCCTTGGGTAAGTCCTGTTCACTGTGTTCCCAAGAATGGTGGAATGACGGTTGTGACTAATGAATGAAATGAACTAGTTCCAACTAGAACTGTCACTGGCTGGCGCGTTTGTATTGACTATCGGAAATTAAACAAAGCCACCAGAAAAGATCACTTTCCACTCCCGTTCATGGATCAAATGCTTGAAAGACTGGCAGGAAATAAATTCTTTTGTTTCCTCGACGGATTTTCAGGATATTTCCAAATTCCTATCGATCCTAACGATCAAGAAAGACCACTTTCACTTGTCCTTTTGGAACCTACGCATATCGGCGTATGCCTTTTGGTCTTTGCAATGCACCTGCGACTTTTCAAAGATGTATGATCGCCATATTCCAAGACATGCTAGAAACCTCCATGGAAGTTTTCATGGATGACTTTTCAGTTTTCGGAGACTCATTTGAAGCTTGTCTCTCTAATCTCGATAAAATGCTCGAAAGATGCGAAGCTGCGCACCTTGTCCTTAACTGGGAAAAATGTCACTTCATGGTGACCGAAGGAATTGTGCTTGGACACAAAATCTCCAGTGCAGGAATGGAAGTAGACAAAGCAAAGGTCGATGTCATCTCAAAGCTTCCACCACCCACTAACGTCAAAGCCGTTAGAAGTTTTTTAGGACATGCTGGTTTTTACCGCCAATTTATCAAATATTTTTCAAAAATATCTCGTCCGATGACAAAACTTCTTGAGAAAGAATCTATCTTTGACTTCAATGCTGATTGCATGAAAGCTTTTGAAACGTTGAAATCTCAACTAACTAGTGCTCCGATCATGGTTTCACCTAGTTGGTCACTACCTTTCTAACTTATATGCGACGCAAGCGATTTTGCTGTTGGAGCCGTCTTAGGCCAACGTGAAGGAAAACACTTTCGGCCAATATATTTTGCTAGCAAGACACTGAATAGTGCTCAGCAAAATTATACCGTCACCGAAAAGGAATTACTGGCCGTCGTTTTCGCGTTCGACAAATTCCGATCCTACCTTGTGCTCTAAAAAACAGTCGTTTTCACCGATCATTCAGCGCTCAAGTATCTGTTCACCAAGCAAGATGCTAAACCACGTCTTATTCAATGGATTTTTCTACTCCAATAATTTGACATCGAAATCAAAGATAAGAAAGGAGCAGAAAATCTTGTTGCCGATCACTTATCTCGTCTTGAAAACCCCGATCTTGAGGAGTTAAAAGAAGAAGAAATCGATGATTATTTCCCCGATGAAACTCTCATGACCATCGATGGAACTGATGATCCTTGGTTCGCTGACTTTGCAAATTATCTCGTTGGAGGAATTCTTAGAAAAGGTCTAACTCATGCTCAAAGAAGCAAATTCTTTTCGGAACTTAAATACTATTTTTGGGAAGAACCATATCTTTTCAAAATATGTCCTGACGGAATGATCCGAAGATGTGTTTCTGGTTCCGAAACCCGTAAGATTCTTGACGAATGTCATCATGGCCCAACTGGGGGACATTATGGTCCTTCCACCACAGGTAAAAAAGTTTTTGATGCTGGATTCTATTGGCCAACAATATTCAAAGAAGCACATACACTTGTTCAAAATTGTGACGCTTGCCAAAGAACCACCAATCTTTCACAAAGAGATGAAATGCCATTGACAAGCATCCAAGTATGTCAAATATTTGATATTTGGGGAATAGATTTCATGGGACCTTTCCCTAAATCCCACAAATTTGAATACATTCTCGTTGCTATAGATTATGTGTCCAAATGGGTAGAAGCTGAAGCATTACCAACGAACGATGCTCGTGTCGTCGTTAATTTCCTCAAAAAGCTTTTCGCTCGTTATGGAATTCCCAAGGCCTTGATAAGCGATCGAGGAACCCATTTCTGTAACCAACAAATGGAGAAAACCATGAAAAGATATGGAGTTCATCACCGATTCGCAACTGCCTATCATCCACAAACGAGTGGTCAAGTTGAAAATACCAACAGAGCTCTCAAAATAATACTAGAGAAAACAGTGAAGGACAATCCTTCAGTGTGGGCAAAGAAACTTGACGATGCTCTGTGGGTATTTTGTACGACTTATAAAACTCCAACTGGCACAACTCCTTACAGACTCTTGTATGGAAAGACTTGTCATTTACCGTTCGAAGTTGAACATCGTGCTTACTGGGCTCTCAGAAACTGTAATACCGATCTCAAAATAGCTGGAGAAAAGAGATTCCTGCAATTGCACGAACTCGATGAATTAAGACTCCGAGCAGATGAAAATTCCAAACTGTATAAAGCTAGAACAAAAGCTTATCATGACAAAAAGCTACGAGTTCGAAAATAATTCAAAGCCAGAGATAAAGTTCTGCTTTTTAACATGAAATTCAAATTCAGAGCTCCTAAATTACAACCAAAATGGTTTGGACCATATATCGTTAAACATGGATATCCATCCGGGTATGTCGAACTCTATGACAAACAGGGTGGAAGTTTCATTGTTGATGGGCACTGAATCAAGTTATATTATGACAAGGAGGAAACAAATTAAGTTTCAGTTGCAACAGTTTCCCCTGAAAATGAGTTCGAAACAATCACCTTTGTAGCACCATTTCCAGGAAGAATCCCACAAAATTGTTCCTTGGAAACCATCTCCTGAATTTGTCTGGGACGGTATTGAAGCTACTGGTGAAGAATTCATGTACATCCCCGAACTTTTCAAAATGTTCAAGGCTGCTCTTGTGGCCAAGTGAATTTGGGAAGATTCGAGTCAGGCTGATGACTCGGTAATAAAATAAGCGCTTCTTGGGAGGCAACCCGTGTGTTTCAGATTTGATTTCCTGTGGTCACTCCCCAAAGTTTAAACCTTTGGTTGAACTTAAGTGTGGGGGGGGGGGGTGCCACCTTTTAATAAAACCTTTTGCTTGTTTATAAGATTTTGTGCAGGTAATGATTTCTCCAGTGGACGCTAGGGGTGAATAGGAAAAATTAGAGTTTTTATGCTTAAATTTTAAATTTTGTTTGCCCTTGTGATCTAGTTGTTTTCACGCATATAGGATAATATATTAGAATAACTAGATCAAACCACTGGTAAAACTGGTAATATTTGAAACTTCGAGATGTGTTCCGATTACTATTGCGATCCATTCTGGGATCGATAAACATTTGCTAGCACATATTATAACCCTTTTCACTAAATTGTGAGGATTTGAAGCCTGTTCTATAAAAGTATACATCTTTTATGCTTGGATCTTTTGCTATGAGTGTGCCGGTGATTTTATTTATTCTAGAACTTGTACTTGTAAATCATTACCAGACCGCAGTGGGATCGCATTCGTACGATATAAGTGAATTCGTGTGATAAAGAGGCACCTTAGGATAAAACCCAAATGGCCTTCCATTTTACATCTAATGATATATTAGCTAGCCACATCGGTTAGTTAACCACCCACATGGACCCATTTGTAGTGCTCATTTTTAGCACTAGATACCTCTAGTTACACCCTCTGAGCCATCCTTTTTATTTTTTTTTGCTTCACCCAGAAAATACAAAAAGATTTTACACTTTATGTCACACCCCCAAAATACCTGTTTTGCAGCGGAATGGAATTCCTGGGGGATGACTGTCATAGCATCAAAGTTACAGTTATATCGAACGACCTAAAGTGTCGTTTTGAAAATATCGTTTGATTAAGTAAAATAATCAGATTTTACAAAACATAGGTCCCAAAATATTTCCAATATACCAAAATGAGTTTGTTACAATCAAACGATAGTTAAGTGCATAAAATATATGTGAGACGCGTCGTCATCGCGACTCTATGATATGTCCACATGCATGCCATGAAGTGAATGCCTTAGATACCTGAGATAAAACATGCTAAAAGTGTCAACACAATGGTTGAGTGAGTTCATAGAGTTTGGTTGAATTGTAAAGCCTTTAAAGAATGTTCATACAGCAAAGGAAAAGTTTTTGGTCATATAGAATAGTCCACAAAGCAAAGGCATTGCAAATCCACTCAGTTCCAAGTTCCGCCCATACAAAACTTGCAACCTGTGTGTTCACAACCCACTGCCAAAAGTAGTATGTCTAGAAGTCGAGTGCACGTTTATCATAATAGTTCACAAAGCAAAGGCATTGTAAATCCACTCAGTTCCAAGTTCCGCCCGTACAAAACTTGCAACCTGTGTGTTCACAACCCATTGCACAAAATATAGTGTGTCTAATAGTCGAGTATAAGTTACCATAATAATTCAGAATATTGCACCACGTATATAATAATGTATGCCAGGCAAAGCCCCTAGAATAAATAATATGCGTCCCGTAACATAGTGGACGAGAGGTTGGCCGACCTCTAATAGCGCTATCCATACTACCTACTAATAGGAGACTAACAATGCGAATGTACGAACAGTACATCATACAACTATTATACACAATTAAGAACACTCCGAACATGGGAGAATTTAGACTGAAAATGCTCCGTTCCCATAGGGAGACATTCTGCTCCGGACCGGGGAGGCTTAAGGTTGAAAATGCTCCGTTCCCATAGGGAGACATTCTGCTCCGGACCGGGGAGGCTTTAAGTTGCTCCGAACAAGGGAGACTTTATAGTGATGCTCCGAACATGGGAGACTTTATAGTGATGCTCCTATTATAGGAGACTTTAGGTCAAGGTCATAACACGTCCGGTTCAATAAGTTCAAACAAGTCATAAGTTTGTATTTAAGTTCAAGGGTTCCATTCAAAAGTTCGTAATTAAGTTCAAGTGTTCCATTCAAAAGTTCATAATTAAGTTCAAGAGTTTAAGTCGAGTTCAAAAGTTCAAAACAGTCAAAGAGTTTAATATAAAGTCAAACAAGTTCAAAATAGTCAAAGATTCAATATTAAGTTAAAAGAGATTGATTATATGTCAAAATGTTTTAAATCAAGTTAAAGTGTTCAAATATATATGTCGAAGGGCTCAAAATCACGGAAAGTGGTTCAAATAATAGTGTTCATAACATAGTGATCAATTTAGTTCGGGCACAATCTACTTGCTAGCATAAGTAGTGAAACAAAAGGGTAACAAGTTCATGATAGTTCAAACAATATAGTTTAAGTTCATATAAGTGTAAAGTAAAAGCAAGAAGTTGAGCATGTATCTCCCCCGAAGAGTTTATAAAACAATTAAACGAGTAAAAGTGGGGCTACGAACTCACCTGATGCAATGGTTATGATGACAAAAGTAGATACACTGAAATGAGGTGCGATCTCTATCCGCAACCTAATATGAATGATGTGTTCTAATGTAAATCATGAAACAATGCCGTGCATGCAAACTCATATGATATCCATACCACTTGTACATTTGAAAATAAAGTTTATAGTCGAAAATAACTTTATAACGTCTTATCAACTTATAAATTACTTTACAAGTACTTACGTCGGAATGATATCCTACGATAATCATTTAGTGATTTATTAAGAAATTATAGTTTTTCGTCGCAAAACAATATAATCTGACAATTCATGAAAGTGACTAAATGGCCTCGAAAAGCTAGTCGTAAAATAATGAATATCGAGTGTTAGGAAACAAACTCAATGGTTTTAAAAAGTTTGTAGCATTATCTCAAGGTTTTAGCTTTTAACTTTTCATCATAGAGGTATCGGTCATGGAGAAAAACATAAGCGAAGTAGGATACTTGTACCAAAAATATAGTTTAAAGGTCGTTTTCGGCAAAGTTTGAGTGACCGTATTTTATTCGTTACAACTCCGTTTGACGAACGGTTAAACATTTTGGAAAATAGGCTAGGTGAACTTACTTTTACTAGAAGATATTGTTTTCTAAAAATTATTCTATTGATGTTAAAAACGACTCTCAACATGGTCCTTAGCGGCAACTAGTTTTTGTCTGATAGGAAAAATATATGTTTTATACTTGTAATAGAAGTTACTACAACCTTGTTTAAAATGTGAATAACTTAGTCGTTATAAGTCCGTTTTCTAAGTTTTGTATGTCCTTAGCTTCGTGTTAAAGTATACTAATAGATTTTTAATAAATCGACTCATTTAGATAACGCTTAAGACTCATTTTTAACCCTTAAAAATCTGGACAGCATGCTGAATTTTCCGGAAAATATAGTTTTCGTCGTTAAACTTGAAAATAGCATAACTTCTTCGTTATAACTCCGTTTTAACCCGTTTAGGTGACCACGTTTTTGTTTTAAAGCATATTTTCTGAATATCTAGCAGAAAATATTTTACAAACTGTCGAATTTTTCAGATTTCACAGAAATGATTAGACCCTTATTTAATGTTGTCGAAATTGATTTTTCTCGCGTGAAACTTATTCTAACCACTTCAAATCAACGTCAAAGCTATTCTAAACCTACCATACACCTTCTTAGGGTGTCATGGGTTCCTAGACATCATCAAAAATAATATGTTTCATGGGATAATTATAGGATGATATATATATTCATTAATAGTACTTAAAAACAAATAAAGTGGTATAGATAATCATATAACTTGCATGTTTTCTTCAAGCATGATACAAATGACCAAAGTATGAATATAGATGATAAAAATGATCATGAAATGCTTACTAGTATGATGATGAGGTTTAAAGAACAAGGTTTTTCCTAATACCATAGGTTTTTATTTCAAAACCTTGATTAAGAGTATACTAGTGTTGATAATTAAGCTTGATCTTGCAAAAATTTGGATTCCTTCTTGATTTCTTCCTATGGCCGGTTTTTAGAGGATAGAAATGAGAGAGTATTTTGATTTTTCACCTTAGATATTTTGTAAATATGTGTAAGTATTAGACTATAATTAAAATAAGCATGTATAATTGTATCTAGTTGATATTTTGGTACCCAAATACGTTGTGTCATAATGTATAAATGTATTAGTATAGTTGGTAATTTTGTATATAATTAAGTATTTAGGGTAGCGTTAGCTAAAAATAAATTTTAACAGAACAAAATAAAATATATCAAAGTCATAAAAATTATCAAAATACATTTCTTACAAGAATTGGGTGAATAAATAATTATCGAGTTGTATTTACGAAAACCGTCGTAATTATATAAATATAACAATTTATATACAAAATAAATTTAAAACACCGGGTAAACTAATAATATAATTTTTATGGTCTTAAAATGAGTATAAAAATATATCAGGATTATTTTTGGGAAGTGTCGGATCAATTGTTCAAAATAAATGATCGTACGATAGCGTTTATTTAATAAGAAAAATATACGTTAATGAAATATAAATTTTTCTCCGGGAATGAATAGTGTTTCGTGAATAGTAAAATTTTGAAATATGTTCTCAGAATATCAAATCGACTTCGAAAATGATGAATAGTAAAATGATGAATAGTAACCGATGAATAGTAAATTCCCGAGATGAATAGTAAAATTTGAAAAATGACCGGAAATTGAGAATTGTGACACTTTAAACCTGAGCCTAACCCTTATCAATGTCTAAACGGTTGGTTGCTAGTCACTTGGAAAGTGAAGATTGCTCAAATGATTACGAGTACCACATCTTGTGAGATTGATTGAGCGATACCATGAGTTTATGTTTAAAAAAAAAAAAAAATTGTGTTGAAAGTATGGAAATAATAGCCAAAGAAAAATTGTCATGGCGAAGCAAAGCAAAAAGTTGTGGAAAGCGGAAAAGAAGAAATTGAAGCTATAATCATTTATTGGTTCGTGGATTGATTGGTAGCTAGCGCCATGGGTATTAGACTTGATTTTATTTTTATTTTAACACCAATTTCATAAACATTCCCATGCATTATCCATACCCTTAACCCGAAGCCATATCATTATAACCCGAATAAAAGACTGTTGGATCGATGTACTCGAACCAAACTAATTTAAATAGCTTGTTAAGGTTTAATAACCTCGGATAAATCCTAAGTTATTAACAATGAAACACTTAGCAAACTCTATTAAGTATGCGGAATTTACTTAACAAAGCTAAGAAGAATAACTTAAACTTTGAACGATTTTATTAATAACTCTAACTCTGCTTATTATGCAGACTCTTTTAACAACTCTAATAATATCGAACTTCTCTAAAACTCTAATAATGTCACGTACATCTAATATCAATCTAGGGGTCCTTTTATAGGCTCAAGGATAATCCTAAACGATTTACAATTCTTATCCTTGTACGTCAAGTAAACAATACATAGAAAGTTCTAGTTAAACATTACTTTCTATCTTTAATCTAATACAACCGACTTTAAACTTTGCAGTACTTCGATGAATAAGCAGTACTTTGACTTTAACTTGGCAGTACTTTGACTTCTTGCAGTACTTTGTCTCTCTGCAGTACTTTGTTAATCTTCAGTACTTTAATCTTCTGTATCCCAACAATCCTCCCCTAACTTGAATTCTACTTGTTTGATTTCAAGTTCCTTTGTAGATTTAGCTTTAACATCTTTATCTTCAAAGAGGATTTGTGACTTTATCTTCAGATTTTATCTTTGTAGTTTCTCTGCTTATATCATCATCAAAGTAGTCTTTATCTATATAATTCTTTTCAGCATCAAACAACAATCTTATTTCTTTTCTGCAACATTCAGCAAGCTCCATCTTTTCAGCAACATAAGACAATTTGTACATTTAATTCAGTTAAGTTTCAGTCTATTCTCATCACTTCCAGGTGTGTAAACTCCTGTGAGAGGTGAATCATTGAAAATTTAATGGATTTGAGTTCTCTTTACCAAAGCCATTAACTCTGGAGTAGCCAAATGTTTTGATGTGTAAGATCATGGTACACTGATAACCATATGATTTTTAGCAAATCATCAGCTATCAACAGATTTGATTTGTCTTTACCAAAAGTTGTACCCTTTTGGACTAGTTAGTTCTTTCATCATGGTGAACTAATTACCATATAATGGTTTTTCCACAGCCTTTACCACAAGCCATTTTCTTGTGGACTAGCCAACTCTTTACATTACTGATATGGTGAGTTGATGACCATACAACTTATTAGCAAGTTGTTAACTAAAAACGGATTTGAAATATCTTTACCAGAGCCGTTTGCTCATGGATTAGCCAATCCTTTTGTAACCATGGTGGATTGATAACCTATTGGTATTACCATCTCAAAAACCATTTATTCTTTTTAACCTTTGTTTCAAAACATTTATTACTTAACAAAAGTTTTTCAAAATCAGTAACTGGTTTAAAAACTGCAAGCAGTACTTTGATGAAAGTACTGTTTGATCAGCAGTACTTTGAATAAAGTACTGATATATCAAAAATTTTAATCAATTAAGATTCATACAAGTTATTCATTATCATCAGCAATTGTAGTCCATCTGATAAACAGCTTGATGACCAGATGTTGAGAATCGATTAAGCTCATCTAGGAATAACAATAACAACAATAAATAGAATGCACAGCGGAATAAATCAAAACAACATTGTTATTGCTAAAGGTTTCTTCGTCATCATCATGTGTTCTACAAAATACATCTACAGCCCCAATCCTAGACGATCAACTCTAAGACGGTTACAATCTAACAGGGATCCATGATCCTTGAGGCTGACCAACTACATGTCGACATACACTATAGTCTAGGCGTTAATAAACTCACTTTGTTGTGTAATGCATCAGTTGTTCCCCTCGAGCAGTAGTAATGAGTATCGATATCAAGAGCAGCATAAACTATCATGTGTATTCTATCAATCCAAACCAATTGACAAACCCTACTAATAAGAGATACGAACAGATTTATCAAAACAACAATTGGATTTGAAACGTATGAGCATGCCATCTTCTCATGATGAAAACGTGATCACTGAATGAGTAAAAAATATAGCACCCACGTTGTGATTATTAAATTACATTGATGCATGCAACCAAGTACCAATCGTGGACCCATGTGACCATGTTGGCAATTAATCAGATCTTCATAATGCGAGAAACCCAAAAATTCACCGACCCATTATTACTTTAACAAATTAATGTGTATGAGGTTTAGGACCAATTAATTCTTGTTGATTTCCACTTGCAACAAGAATAATCCTATAATAATACTTTGTCACAGTAACAACCAGATCAATACCAAATCGTTTCTTCTTCAAACTTTAAAAACCTTAAAAATTCGACCATAACAAAACTGTTTCTGCAGCAGACTTCGACGTTCAATAACTTTTGATTGAGAGCTCCGATCGACGATCCCTCCGGTGGAAAGTTAGATAGGTATATAGAGAAGCTCCACCAAAAATTTCAGCCCGATCCAACGGTTAACGAAAAAGTTATGATCGTTACAAAACAGTGCTGCAGAAACATATACGAAAATTTTCAGCTTCGAATTTTTTCTTCTTTTCGCCATTCTTCGACCAATAAAACCTTGTGAATCCCTAGGTAACGAGCTCCCCAAGCTCTGATACCAATTGTGTCAATAACTATTAAGCTCATCTAGGAATAACAATAACAACAATAAATAGAATGCACAGCGGAATAAATCAAAACAACATTATTATTGCTAAAGGTTTCTTCGTCATCATCATGTGTTCTACAAAACACATCTACAGCCCCAATCCTAGACGATCAACTCTAAGACGGTTACAATCTAACAGGGATCCATGATCCTTGAGGCTGACCAACTACATGTCGACATACACTATAGTCTAGGCGTTCATAAACTCACGCCCTAGACACACACACACACATATGTCTGATGTTTACATTGTTTGACACTTGTATATAACCTACGTACCCTGCATCTCTTTATATACTAGAGAATGCTAGGGTTTACAAAGAGATAAATGTGAATATACAGAATATCTTCTTTAACAAGTATATTGATCTTCTGAATATTCTCTTCTTTGAAGTTATCCTCCTTGTCATAAACAGTCCTTCATCTTTCATACTATTTTGTCTTATCAACTCAAGGAACCTAATTCCCAACACCAGACATGCTATTTCATTATCTTCTTCTACTTCCATTCCATGCTCCAGCATCCTTCTCATAAGTTCTGGTGTAAGAGGATATCTTCTATCAGCTAACACGTGAATCATAATTCCATCTTCTAGCTCTAGAACATGTACTCCAGATTCTTCAAAGAATCTCCAGCTAACAATCTCCCAATTCTCTTGATTCTTCCAAATTTCAGCAGTGCTTTGTTCGTCAGTTTCCCATACAGTTGTGAGATCTCCAATCAATACTAAACCAACTCCTTCTGATGGATTTTGGTCAAAGTAATCTCGCACCACATGATATAAATAAAATAAATCCACTCTATCTATGATGTGCAATAAATCCCATAGCCTGTTGAACACTCTGAAGCTTTCGTCATCTCTATGAAACATCAGATAACTTCCATCTTTTGATTCTACAACTTCAAAAGCAATAATTTGAGATTTGCTCATTTTCATCTCAGCATCATCTGTAGAATACTCAAAATCCACTATTCTTAAGTAATTCCTTAGTTCATCATTAGTATCAGATCGTAACTCAACTTTCTCTTTCTTTGATGACTGTATTTCTTCAAATTTAGTTTTTCTTTTTCTTTTTAAGCTCCTTTTTCTATCTTTTTTTTCCAAGCAGTATCATCTTTATAATCTTTGATGCTTTCAACACTTTTCTTATAAGCTTCCCTAACAGCATCATACTCTTTCATCTTGAAATAATTAAACCTCTGCAATCCTTTATACCCTTGACTTTTTAAATAAGCCATCATTACATTTCTGTCTTTAGCTCGATTTGGTCTTCTTGGTAGAAAAGAAATAGGAATAGGTGACTCTAATGGTTCATCAACTTCAGCATTCAACTCCTCTTGCAATTTCTTAGCTGCTTCTCTATTCTGAGCTTATTCAATTTCCTTAGCTTCTCTATCTTTAGCATTTAATTCCTCTTGAAACTTTCTAGTTGCTTCCTCATTCATAGCAACTTGAGCAACTCTTATCTGTGCTAAAGTAGGTTTCTTTTTCTTCTTTGTCTCTACCAACTTGTCCTTACCTTTATCTTTTGGATCAATAATAGCTTGAGAAACTCTTGGTTGTTCCTCTTCTTGCACTCTTGAAATGGTAACACGTCTTGGCTGTGATAAACCTTGCAAAATTACAGCAATGGTTTCATCATCACATGCAGTATGTATAGGCTTGAGTGTATCAGCTTCCTTTTCAAGTATAACTATTGAAGGACCAGCTTCTTCTTCATGTAAAATAGTTGAAGGACCTGCTTCCTCTTCAAAGTCTAACACCCTTGGAGTAATCAATTCTTGTCTGTAGGTTCCTTGAACATCAGTACTTTGATCTTCAGTACCTTGATCATCAGTACCTTGAACCTTAATCCTTTCTTCCTCAGTACTTTCAATATTGACATGTTCTTCAGTATCGTGAGGTTCTTCAGTACCTTGAGGTTCATGCTCCTTAACAGCATCTTCTTTCAAATTCTTTTCTTCTAAATTCCTCCCTAATTGGACAGAAGATGTTTGGTGAACCTTTTTGCCTTTGGACTTCTTAAACTGCCGTTGCTCCTTCTTTTTAGCTTTGACCCATAACCGATGATGTTGAACCAATGGCCAGACAAAATTCTTGAGTCTTCTAAACTTGAGCTTCAACCTCTTAATCTGTTTAGCTTGAGCCTCAGTAGTTTTCTTCAATTTGACTAACTCCCTTGTCAGAACATAATTATCCAATGTCAAACCTTCAGGGGGTATAGTATGTGAAGCATCTCCTTGAATTAGTGAATGTTCCTCTGGTTGAGAATCAGGAACAGATATTTGAGGAGATGGAGAAGGTGAAACTGCAACAGCATCTTGAATTTCAGTACTTTGCGAAGCAGTACCTTGTGATGCAGTACCTTCTTGAGATGCAGCACTCTGAGAAGCAGTACCTTCAGAAGCAGTACCTTGAGATGTAGCAGTACCTTCTCTATCTTCATCTGCAGCATCAGCTCTGACAACTTGAACAACTTCCATCATAGAAGTTGTTAAAGGAGTGTCCCTTCCAGTGAATAACTCACTCTTCCTAGCCATGAAAGTGAAAATCTTGGCTTGTTGTACCACAACAGGTAAAAGACTTGTAGGTTTAGGTACATATGAAAGTTGTTTATTGAGGAATACTTGAACAAATCTCGGATACATCAACCATTTTGAACCATGAGTGATGTGTGAAAGCATTCCATCTAGAATGAGCCTTGAAAAATTGAAAACACGATCAGTAGCCAATCCTACTATAGCAGATGCTATGTTAGATCCAAATTGCTCCCATGATGTACTTTTAGCACTAATACAATGAAGCAACACATGCACTAAAAACTTCCAGTGAGGACAAAATAAGGGTTTCCTGAATGTTTGTTCAGTTAAGGACCCTTCATAACCAATGTGCCCAAAAGTATCCCAAATCAGTTGCTTATCAAAACGAACAGCCCCATCAGCATCATTAAACAATAAATCTTCACGAATAGAGGATTCAGTAATCTTGACATTTTTCCCAGCAACCATAGCATGAATATATTCTTCATCATTCTCCATATGAACCCTAGCAGTTTCCCAAAATTGTTGAATCCAGAGCTCAATAATATCTAGTTCCACTAACAGCGCATAACTAATTTGCGATCCAGTAAGAAAATCGATAATATCATGAAAGATTACATTCGCTTTACTCTTGTCTAAGTTCGCCACCATGTTGTGTTTGGAAACAGTATTACGACTCGCCATTGATGATTATATGATCACAGTAAGAGATAGAACGAATAATATAGGTGAAAGTAAGAGAACTATGGAAAATATTAGGAGATATCAATATGAGAGGGAAATTCGGAGAGTAGTTATTTATACGTGAGATTTAAAAAAATCACAGCCATCAATAACAAAGTTACCGTTGGTAGGAATTACCCCTCAAGATTACCGTTAGAACAGTACTTTTAATAAGACAAACAATACTTTCCACGTGTGCAGTACTTTCTAAGCAGTACTTTCATAAAAGCAAAAAGCAGTACTTTTCCATTCTCTTCCTTACAACAGCAAATAAACATGAATATCCTCCCCTCAAGCAATGCATAGGACTATACTTACACTAAATAGTCCTCCCCTTAAATGTAGCTCAGTAATTGATCATGCCAATACTCACCACCAAGTGAGTAAATCTAGAAACATCAAATCCTTTGGTGAGTAAATCAGCTACATTATCATCTATATGCACCTTGACAACATTAATGAGCCTATGCTCATAACAATCTCTGATGAAGTGGTGCCTAATCTGAATATGCTTGGTCTTGGAATGATAAACTGGATTCTTCACAATACAAATAGTACTCTCATTATCAATATTGATAGGAGTATTCTTGAAATTGAAACCATAGTCCAAGAGTTGATTCTGCATCCACAACACTTGTCCACAACAGCTTGCAGCAGCCACATATTCTGCTTCAGTTGATGATGTTGCTGCAATTGTTTGCTTCTTACACTGCCATGAAACTAGTCTTCTTCCAAGATATTGGCATCCACCTGTGGTTGATCTTTTGTCATAGTTATCACCTGCATAATCACTATCTGAAAAGGCTTCCAAGTGAAAAGGTGAATCCTTCGGATACCACAACCCCAACTTAGGTTGTTGTTTCAAATAACTAAAAATTCTCTTCACTGCATTCATATGAGAGATCTTTAGGGAGACTTGATATCTTGCACATAAACAAACAGCAAACATGATATCAGGCCTTGATGCAGTAAGATACATAAGACAGCCAATCATGGATCTGTATAACTTAACTTCAACTTGTTGTCCATCTTCATCCTTGCCCAATGAGTTGATAGATTTAATAGGTGTAGTAACAGGCTTCATGTCATCAAAATTGAACTTCTTAAGTATGTCAGTTACATACTTGTCTTGACTTATGAAATTCCTTCCTTTGACTGCTTAAATTGAAGTCCCAAAAAGAAAGTTAACTCACCCATTGAACTCATTTGAAATTCATTCTGCATCAGCTTCTCAAACTCCTTGACCATAGATTGTTTGGTAGCTCCAAAGATGATATCATCTACATACACTTGAACTAGCATGATATCCTGCTTATCTCTCTTGATAAACAAGGTCTTATGTATAGCTCCTCTCCTATAACCATGTTGCAATAAAAAAGTAGAGAGCCTTTCATACCAGGCTCTAGGTGCTTGATGTAAGCCATAAAGAGCTTTGACAACTTTTTAAACTTTGTTTGGATGTTTAGGATCTTCAAAACCAGGAGGTTGTTTGACATATACGTCCACTGTAATCGTGCCATATAAAAAGGCACTCTTGACATCCATTTGATAAACCTGAAATCCCATATAAGAAGCAAAAGCAAGAAAGATTCGAATTGCTTCTATCCTTGCTACAGGAGCAAACACTTCATCATAATCAACGCCTTCTTCTTGTCTGTAGCCTTGTGCAACTAACCTTGCTTTGTTTTTGATGGCATTCCCTCTTTCATCTCTTTTGACTCTGAACACCCATCTTGTACCAATGACCTTCTTACCATCAGGAAGATCACATAATACCCAAACTTCTTGAAGTCTGTATTGTAGCAGCTCTTCTTGCATAACATCAACCCAACTTTCTTTAGTCAATACTTGAGCAATATTCTTAGGTTCCTCTTGAGAGATAAAGCAAGTAAACAGACATGTTTGATGGTTCTTATGTTTCAGTCTGTTTTGTTTATAGACAAATCTAAGTAAAGCATTATGAGGTTTATTAAAAGACTTAGCTTTGTGTCTAGTCATCACTCCAGAAGTAGAAGGACCAATGATTTGATCAGTAGGATGATTCTTATGAATTCTTAAGTTTGGAGACTGTGGAACTCCATAAGTATCTTCCACAATAGTAAAATCAGCATCTTCATTGGAATCTGAGAAAATACCTTCATTTTCAAACTCATCATCAGTATCTTCTAATCCAAGCATGGTAGGATCATCCAAATCATCCAAAGTACTGGTAACTGGTGCAGTAGTACTTTGGTCAAAAGTACTGTCCAAAGTACTGTGAGAGTACTCTGCAGTCTTGTTCTTCTTCTTTGACTCTTCATAAGCTCTTCTTTGATCATCAGTATAAGAATGTGCTAAAACATCTTAAAGAAGCATCTGATTAAGTTCTTCTTGAATAGATTGATCCTCAGCAGGCAATGAGGATTTTGGCTCATCAGTACTTTTCTCTGTCTCAGCAGGTTTAGGTTCTTCATTATGAACAACATCTAGTCTAATATGGACTCCACGAACAACATATTGTAAATCTTCTCCATTGTGCACAGGTTGATTTTCTTCTCTAACAGGTACATAGTTCATAGAAGGAATTAAAACTTCAAGATCAAACATCCAATCAGGACCTTTACCCTTCTGATTTTCTTGATCTTCTAAAAATTCAACATGAAGACAATCTTGAACCTTCTTAGTGACTCTATTGTACACTCTGAAGCCCTTACTGTTGGTACAATAACCCAATAAATAACCTTCTTCTGACTTGCCATCAAACTTACCCAGATTATCAATTGTATTCAAAATGTTAATCATGCAAGAAAATCATTGGATATTGTCAAACATCTTGATGTTTCACCTTTATAAAGCATAATTGATGAATCTTCTCTCGTATTTATACTTGGTTGATTTGCATCACATTTTTCATAATCACGATCTTGTACCAGTTGATGTTTTTCCTAGATTTGCTTGAGGGCAAGCAAACTTTAAGTGTGGGGGAATTTGATAACGCTCAGATTGTACATGTTTCTAGTTGCGTTATGTGTGCTTTTATATATGTTATTTTGTTATATTTGCGTGATTTCAATGCTTAATCGCATCAAAAGATGTTTGTCTAGTGTTTATAACCAAGTGCAGGGAAACGGAAGAAAAAGTAAAGAAATGTTCAGCAAATAGAAGATTCCTGTTTCAGGGAAGCAGATCAAGCACAAATCAGTATCTCAAGTACCTTTGAAGACCTTAGTGATTGAAGAACCAAGTTCTACAAGATAATGGAAGTAAAGACCAAGTTTTCGTAACTCAGGAAATCTAACCGGATCGGTTGCGAGTGTAACCGGATCGGTTGGAAAATGACCATAAACACCAAAATGCCATCACCAACCGTTCGGTCGCCACCCGCAACCGGAACAGTTGGCCCTTTTGTTGAAGACCAACCGGATCGGTTGGTCATGTAACCGATCCGGTTGGAGAAGCTGCATCTGCCAAATCTTCATCACTAAGTTTCCCCTTTGCATCCAAACGATTCTTGGTCCTTCTCTTGGGTATTCTAGTCCCTTCCTTACTCCTTGGAGGCCAAGTTCAGCAATTAATACCCTAGGCTTTGGAATTAGTATAAATAGAGGCCATATGTGAGCATATGAGATACACACTTCAATACAAATCTCTCTACTCATCAAACAAAGTTCTTAAGCTCTCAAATTCGTCCTTAGAAGTCCAGGAAAGTTTGGAGTTCCAGAAGTTCCACATTTGGAGGCCAAATCAACAAGAAGTCTACCCCAATACTTTGGGAATCATTACTTCACCATTTGTAATCTTATTCCAAGCATTGTAAGACTTTTAATCATGTTTTCTAATGTTCAAAGTTCTGAGTTTATGTTTATGTTTGCTATGAGTGGTTAGTTTCTTTATACACTTGCTTAAATGATGTTGATTGTCATATGATTAGTTAGTGATTGTGTTAACATGTTTTAATTCAATTTCAAGTTGATTCTAAGATCCAATTGTGCTAAAGTTTCATAGTGACATTTGTTAATCAAGTTTGACTAGTTGATAGTAATCGTAGAGGTCGAAAGAACTTATTGTTATTCAACTAGTTATAATCATTTTGTCTATGGATGATTGTTTTTACCCATTATTCTTGATTATACAAAGGAACTAAGGTGTGGTTGTATAGAAACACTTTTTGATTATCAAATTAGATTGGTTGGAAACATCTAAAAGGTCGTAAGATTACTTGTTGAGAATCAATTATAGCCTTTTGTCTATAATCGGTTACCTTTTGTATTGACCATTTCTTAAGCAATTTGATGAAACAAGTGGATGTTTTTGTGTTTAAGTTTATGTATGTAGACTTATGAAACTTGAATTGATCTTGAATTGATTGGTTAAAACGTAATGCTTGTTTTTATGAACTAAAATCTTGACGAAGGTTTAACTTGTAAGAATAATAGATTAGTCCACCAACTAATTATCATAACCAACATGTTAAGAGGTTAACACAATCACATTAATCTAGGATATAAAACTAGTTTAAGCAAGTGTAGTTTTTAATCATCTGAATTTCATTATATATATTTGCTTTATTATATGTTTTAGATAGACTCTGTTGATTCAAACTTGTGCTTAGATTCACTCAAATCCCTGCGAACGATCCCGACTTACCTTCACAATCATGCTATAACGGACGAGTATACTTGCTCGTATGTGTTATTGGTAATATTGGTAATTCACCTTTTATAATTTAAAACTTGTACACACGTAGCACATCACTCTTATCACCACAAGATAACTATCACTTTAAGGAGTTACGTTGTAGCGCTCAGTGTCACATTCAATTGTGGATTTTTAAGAGGTGATGTACGTCTTATACTTGATGGTTGGTTGGTTGAAGAGTATAGAGTACTTAGAGATGCTAATGGAAATCGGCACCGCTCTTTGTTACATATGTACAAGTTAAAGTCACGACTTCGGGTTAGTTTATTTCAGGGTCAAATTCATTATATTGGGTTTTCTCCATCAGCTGTCACAACAAAGAGCCTACTGATTGATAATGGGGTGATTACATGTTTTGCCAAGAGATGATGAAAAGAGAGAGATTATGACGTCTGTTCACTTCAGTTCAGGCCTCGTACTTCATCATTATGACGTTTGAACACAACAGTTCAAGCCTCGTTCCTCAAAGAAAAGAAATGTATACGCTTCAGTGCGCATTATCTTCAGAAGAAGAGAAATCTTCTAATTATGACCATTCTCATCAACATGCTTCATGCTTTTTCCATGCGCTTCAGTCATCAAGTGAACCGGACTACTGATAATTACTCTTATTCTACTTGCTCAATATAATGAAGATGGCGGCATCATGTGCTAATTTTGCGGGGGAGAAGTGTGAATAGAATACATTTGGATGATAATCACTTGTTTAATCAAGAAGGGCATCTCTGTATGCAATTTTTGAGGGGGAGAAGAAGTGTGAATTTTCTGCATGGTTGATTGATATTTGAGAATAAATGGTCAAACGGCTCCAAACTCATGTAAGAACCGAGCTTCTTCTTATCAGGTCATTTCTACATGGAGTTTCTTCTAAGAGCCGTTGGTTGACATCTTCTTATGGACTGATGAGTTTAACGACAAAGTGCTTCTAGTTGCTGGGCTGATTTCGTTGATGAACATCTTTCTGTTCTTGTTTGATTGTGAGGGATTTGAGTTAAGGGGATTTGCTATTTCAAAGTTAACGGGAATGCATTTGGTGAGTTGAAGATGTTAACTTTATGATCCCCAAACGGAAATCTTGAAGAAGGTCGAGTCTACAGTCGGTTCTACATTCTCTGCTACATGTTAGAAGACTAAAGACGAGTTGCATTTGATTATTTAAAGACTTCTTCTTAATCTGGGCATTTATCAAACAGATTGTCAGTTTAGGGGAGAGCACTAATTGGGGGAGAGTGAAAAGCCAAAGTTAATCCCCAATTAGATTTGCTCACTTTCTGGAGCAAGTTGATTCTCACAAAGATTAAAGATGTTCTTCTCAACAGATTTCAAGTATTTGGGCTTATAATGTTTTGTTGATTCTAAAGTATCAAAACCAGCAAGGGGGAAGGAGATACGTATCTAAACGCGAGTAAACTTGATGAACTTAATACTTCTAAGTGATTGATGAAATCCCGGGAAGACGTATGCCATTACCGCAGAGAAACTCAAGCTTTGACTCATGGCGTTTAGTGTCCTTATTTCAACTATGTGGGGGAAGAGATATAAGAGTTAGTTTCTGAAGATAAAAAGAGGTACACAAGTGTGTGATGATTTCGATGTTATCGCAATCATCAGGGGAGAGAGAATTGTGTACATTGGGGGCGCTCAACTGTCTCACTTGAGAGCTTAATCAGTGATTCAGAGATATAATCACTTATTCCGGAGTTGACATCCGCAGAGATTGTCATCCGCAGAGATAATCAGTGATTCGGCCTACTTCTTCAATGTTATCGGTTATTCTCTCTTTTGAGATTCGGGTACTTCGGGTTCTTGAGCTTCATACACTATCATCAGAGGAGAGAAAAGTATACATCAGAGTTATTCTTTGGCTATCGGACTTAATCTGCTACTTCGATGTTATAAGTTTCTTTGTTTTCGAGTATATGTGTATTCGGGTTCGTGAGCTCTAGTCTAAGAGACTGACTGCATCAATTCATCTACTTGGGGGAAGTGTTCTCTTGACACCTTTTGGAATGGATCGCTTCAGACTTCAGTGGTATTGAAATATGAGAAGAAATTTAACGAGTGGGATGATACGTTGCTGTTCTTGTTGATGATATAACCCCGAACGAAGAATCTCGATTATCGTTCTTAAAAGGAGCAGCGGGATTTATGATAATGGTGTGCTTCTCTGTGCACCTGGCTAAGGCAAGCTTGAAATAAAGCTTCGAATATGCTCATCTAAAGGATTTTTGGTTTGGGGGGAAGCTGCCAAAGTCTCACTTTCAGACGGTTCAATTTCTCTCAATTCAGGAGCCTCGAAAGCTTTGGTGGTGAATGTTTAAGAGATGATGACTTCTATCTTCTACAACGGGGCTGCTCGATATCCTTATCTCGGTACTCGTATCATCATCTTCTTATACTATATCATCTACTCTATCTGTGTAAATATTTTTTAAAAACAAAATACAAAAATATAAAACCAACAAAAAGAAAATAGAAAAATATAAAATCAACAAAAATCCATAAAAATCAGAAAATTTGAAAAATACCAAAAATATTATTTTCTCAAGACACGTCTTCTGGTATCGATAACATCTGCGATCTTAGAAATGTCATTCAACAATGGCACGGGACAATAGATGAAGTTCGAGCAGGAGGTGTAAATATCATTTTCCAAAACATGTCACATACTATGGCTTGCAGTTACTTCAGACTGTAACCCGTGCTTAAACAATCGCTTGCTATTATTTCAGATAGCAACCCGTTCTTCAAGGAAGGAAAGTGCTGCGCTAAACCAATTTTCAAAAAAAATTCGTTCACTTTTCCTAAAACTAATTGAGGAAAGTATGTCGAAGGACTGCTGTTCCTACTCAAATATTTTTCCTTCCAAAATTCTTCAGAAAAATATTTGTTTTAACAAATTGGTGGAAATTGAGTTGCTTAAAAATCAATCAGATTCAAAGTTTTCATAAAAATTGAAAACTCAATTAATGACTTCAGCGCTTTTAAATTTTTCAAAGAAAGAGTCATTGATTGAGGGGGAGAATGTTTTCAAATTTACATCTTCTAACAGGCTTTCTTAATCATCCTACGTGCTTATCTGAAAAAAATATAATTGCCTATGTTGAAGGACTAGGTTTCTAGGATGTGATTGTTAGGATTAAATGATTATAGATTGATGAACACATTATTCCCATACCTTTTATGATCTGATTGATATGTTGAATTAACTTTTATTAGTCGATTGCTGTTTGGGTGATGTCGACCACCATATATCTGTTTGTGTCCACTAACGTATGCAGATATCATGGTTCATAAGAATGTTCCCGATCCGGATCACAAATGAATATGACTGGATGCCGAATGGAAAGGGTAAATACCTCTTGTGTCGACAAAGATGAAATAGAGCTTAATTAGATCTCTCTATGGATAGTTGGCACGATAGATGCAACTTCAGAGATCTCACTGCATCAGCAGACGGTTTTCTTTCATCCTCTCAGCAACAACAAACGCAGCTTGTGATTCTCTCCCCCTAACGCATCTTGTGCAGGAAAAGTAGTGAATGAAACCATTTTTCAACAAATTTGTTAAAATTGTTTTGAAAATGGGAAAAATATTGTTTTGAAAATAAAATGGTCTTAATTTTTAAAATCACCGGACTTCATTCTATCAAAACCTAAGTCCCGCAATCAACGACTACGGTCATCGATTGAGGGGGAGAGTGATTTTTAATAATATATTTTCAAATGATATTTCTTCATATCAAGTCTGTTTTGTACAACATTAAGTGGTGATCTAAAGATTTAATGTTATGTCATGGTTTGATTTTCTTTAAAACTCAAAGATCTTTCAAAATGAAATTTTTTCTATTCTTGTTTGATTGTGAAATTGTTTTATTTAACTTAAAGATCTCTTAAAACTATCATACCTGACACTAACAATCTTTAACGTCTTAAATTGATCCTCTTCAGTCATTTTTCAAAAGTAAATCATGCCACGTCTTTCCCCTAAAATTTCTAAATAATTTAAATCAATTGGGATCACAAATCTCAAGAGGTTTGAAATTTTTGATCGGGGGAGAGATAGTAATTTAAATCTCAAATCTGTTTTAGCCCTTTTAAAGGCACTCTTGCCTCCATGTGCCAAACTATTTCAAATACATGATGCACATGTTGAGGGGGAGCATTTAACCAAAAAACCAGATGAGTATTTAAACCAGGCACACATTCTCCCATGTTTTCTAAACCCTATTAAATCACTTGGGATCCAAAATCTCAAAGGGTTTGATATTTTTGAATGGGGGAGAATTTGTGATTTAATATGAAATCTGATAAAAGGTGATCGTTTGATTCAATTGTGCATGCAGCTCTCCCATATGTGCTAAACACTTTCGAATCTCGAAGCACATATTGAGGGGGAGCATTTCTAATGAAAATAAACTATCAAGGTACAAAGGTTTCAATGTTTTATCATAAGTACCTTGATTGAGTTTTAAAGGTTTTCTTATTGGCAATCGTGAAAACTACTTCAAAAACCTCTTGCCTCTATGTGATAAAATGATTTCAAATATCCTACGCACATATTGAGGGGGAGAATTTACCAAAGAAATTCAAATGGCTTTTTCTACGGAAATTGTGATCAAGAACACATTTCAAAGATCTCTTGCCTCCATGTGCTAAACAATTTCAAAATCATATGCACATGTTGAGGGGGAGCATTTCTAAATGATCAAAACTATTAAGGTACAAAATTCTTTTATCTCGTATCACAAGTACCTTGATTGTTTTTCTAAATGATTTTTCAATTGGTTTCAAGAAGTAAAGAACAATACCAAAAGACCGACCAATTTACTTTATGCATGGTATTATAAGGATGGTTAGGTTAGGTATTCGTTCCCATGATCCCGCCAGAGCCGGAGGGATCTACCCAGGGACAATCCACTAGATAGTGTAGAGTCCTTAGGTATGATGAAAAAAGGAGAAAAGTGAGATATGAGAAGAGTGCGGACAGAGATAGAGCTAGAACTGGAATAAACCCAACAAGGTTCTAGTTATGAAGTCTCGGTAAGCACTGAAGGGGTTGAAGAATGAAAAAGAATTGAATTAGAAAAGGGTGAAAATAAATAGCCCTCCAATAATTCAACCTTAGGGCAGAAACCGGGTTCAATACGTATGCTACTGGTTGTTACTAAGGTAACACCGGTATTGAAGACAAGACGTCATGGACCCAGTGACGCACTGCACTACAACTTCCCAAGCTACTCAAGTTTCTCTTAAAACGGACTTGTTTCATTCTCACGGGGAACCTACATAATCTATCGACTTTCTCTTAGAGATTGTTGATATTGAAGAAGGAGACCCTCTCCCTAGTCTCCGGCATAGGAAACCAAAGATGCACAATTGAGTCTAGAGCCAAGAGATCGTCCACAATATCTCATTAGGACACAAAATTAATGAAGACTTACTGTTTCACACAATGTGGAAAGTAAGTATATATTAAGAGTCCTACGCATTATCCTTGTGGTATTGCCAGAACATCCGAGTGATATGTAAAATATTCACAATGAAGACGGAAATCCTTCTAGAGCCAACATCAAACAAGCTCTTGATGGGTGACATGTGAGATCTTTTCTAAAGATCAAGCTTGTGACAACTAGACAGAAACGATGGGGCGATTCATTCTTGAATCAACCTTGGTCCAGGAAATGAATTGACGAATACTTTTGGAAAAACCGTTCGATGTGCAAATCTTCTTTTCTCTAGCACATCGAATGTGTATTCATTTTCAAATTCAAAAAGTATCTCTGATTGAAAAAATACTTTTGCAAAAACCGTTCGATGTGCGAATCTCTTCTTTTCTCTAGCACATCGAATGTGTACTCTTCTCAAATACAAAAAGTATTTCTGATTGAAAATTGATCTTTCTCATAAAACCTTCGTCGTATTGAAAAACTCTTTCTTCTAAGCAATATGCGATTGTTTTTCAAATCATTTTTCATCAATCAGTGAATCTCAATTTGCTGGTTCACTCACTCTGTGTTGTCTTCTTTAAGACGTTCCAGTTTAAGAACGGCTAGAACAGCAGCGAAACCCTGTCAAGGAGATTCTTCAGAATTATACCTGATCACAGGCAGTACTTGTACTGATCAACGGGGAACCGTGGGCCGTGTACCTCAATTCAACGAAAGTGATCAAAGACACTTTCGTATGTTTTATTGCTAACTGTTGGTTGCAGGTACATTTGGACGGTTGTAGCTGATCAGAATTAAGACATCAATCCAAAGCCACATGCTCACAGCATCCACGCTTAATTGAAGAAATCATGACTTGTGCATGTCTACAGAACCTGGCTCTGATATTTTTATACTATGCTTCTGCTACGCTGCTGCAAATATCATGAACCAGTAAAAGCTTCCGCTACTCTAATGGAAAGATGTCATGATCCGAAAGTGTGAGCATTTCGGTCCAAAAGTCACAACATCACATGAAGGCAACACTACAAAGGGTGATCCATAGATTTGTTGTGGTTGATGATCTCAAAGAAAGCTCGAAGATCATCAAAGATGTGGATCAGTTAAAGACCTCCACTGAAAGTACAAATCATTCGGACTATGAAGAGTCACTGCTAATGCACAAAGATTGCTGAACTTGAAGAATAGAAGTCTACGAGCTCAAGACTGAAGATTAAATAGAATGCTAGGATTCGAAATGTAAAACATGGGGTGACCTCCCTTAGGGGGAGATTGTTAGGAATTGGAAATTCCATAGTAAAGTGTCGGTCACCCCAAATATTATCTAGCATAAGCTAGCTCGTAGACATATCGTTAGTTACGTTATTTGTTAGTTTAATAGTTAGTTATTAGCATAGTTTAGTTTAGTGCAACACCGTAGAGGAAGGACGGGTCTTTACCCACTGTATGCCTGATCCACAGTCTGATAGGAGGACGTAGTATTTGTAACTATAAATACCCCTTCCATCCTTGGAAGGGGTGGTGTTTCTCATTAATCTAACCTTTCCTTTTTGCAAAGCAAGTCTCTAACAAGAAACAACCTCTCATCTCTTTCTCTCTCAAATGGCTATCATGTATTTCCATCATCCAAGACCACCCGAATCATCAACACAATAATATTTACGATCCTACAAATATGTTGAGAAGAATCTTCAACATGTGTAGGAGAAGCATCATCATCAGGATCCAGAGCAAAAGTTCTTCCAGCAACAAATATTACATTAGGATCTGCTGAAGGTATTGGCACCTTAGATGATTCAGTGGAATCCTTTCTCAAATACTGTCTTATCCTTCGTCTTGTAAATAGAATAGGTTCCTTTTGCTTTGAGGATTCAGCAGCAATTGGAGAAGAAGCATGAGTCTTTTGAGCAACATCAGCCAAGATTTCAAGCGAATCCAAATGAATATCCTCTTGCTCTTCATCAGAAGTAACCACAAACTTCCTTTTGCTGTTTTGCCCAAGTTCTTCCTCTAACTCCTGAACCTTTCTCTTCAACCCCACAATCTCACCACCAAGTGAGGACTTAGTATCTGCTAGCTCCTTTCTGAGATCAGCAACCTCTTTGACATACCTGTTCAGCAAAGAATATACAGATGTAAGTGTGATAGGCTCCTCAGCTCCACCAGCAGATTGCTCAGTGGTAATGGGAGCTTCATTGGACCTTTCAGGAGAAACATGGACATGCTCAGGAATAGGAGAGCCTTCAGCAAATGGCTCTCTAACTGGACTAGGTGTGGTCAGTCTATTAAACTCAGGCTCAAACTCATCAGG
This sequence comes from Chrysanthemum seticuspe, assembly GCA_019973895.1. Taxonomy (NCBI): domain Eukaryota; kingdom Viridiplantae; phylum Streptophyta; class Magnoliopsida; order Asterales; family Asteraceae; genus Chrysanthemum; species Chrysanthemum seticuspe. Next base: position 290,537,277 of record BPTQ01000006.1, read on the forward strand.
AGTAACATGAGTAGGTGGTGGACTAGGATTAGGTGACAGATGTAAAGGTGAAGGTGGAGGTTGGTCAGGAGAAACATGTGATGCTTCAGCAGTTATGGAAGGTCCCTCATCAATGGCAACTGATGGATTACCATCAGCAGCAACATTAGGAGAGGATGGAGCACCAACAACATTACCCACATCAGCAGCCACATTGCCATGTGGCAACATAGCTTCTAGCAAAGGATGATGTGCCCCAACATAATTAGTTTTCATTGAAGAAAACAATTTAGCACTAAGAGCTCCTATGGGACAAAAGACTCTATCTTGGGTTGTTATGTCTAATATCATTTGTAAAAACCTAGGGTACATGAGAAACTTATGCTTTTTCCTTTGAATATTTTCAACCATATTATCAAAAATAAACTTAGAGAAATTATAAGTTAAACCCTTTGAAAGACACACAATACCACAACCCAATTGGGTAGAGAATTGATCCCATCCTCCTGACTTGTTACTCATACACTGAAGTAACGTATGCACCAAAAACCTCTACATGGGGCAAAGCTTATTCTTGTGCCACATATCTGTGTTTGTACTTTGGTATCCAATAGCTCTTAACCCAGCAAGAATCTCTACTGTGTTGGTGTGATAGACCCCACCTTCATCATCCAAACGAAGTTGTGTCCTAATCAAATCCTCCGTCACCACATACTCTGTTTCATCAATCATTGCTACAATTTCTATGTCACTTCGTTTAGTAGCAGATGCCTAAAATTGTTCAACCAACGATTTATATATCACATTTGAAGAGTGTGTTAGAGCATAATGAATCTTGGAACGCTTCAAGAAATCCACCATAGGTTCATGTCCCTTTGATTTTCCTAGAAAAGCAACCTTGTTATAATCTTTCTTAAATTGAAGCGCCGCCATGTGAGAGATTGAGAATGTGTTATGAATTAAGCAAATGGAAATGTGTTTAAATTGATTGAAGAGGGAATCAATTAATTTTGAGCGAAGATTATACGAAGTAGGTTATAAATAGAAGTTACCCAATTATGGTCAAAAATATCGGAACAACTTGTTGACTAAATCTGACGTGTAACTCCAACCAATTTCAAAATTAACGCTTCAGCAGAAATGATGGTCAATCTGCTGAAGGAAGTCAATCAGTAGAATCAACTCAAGTGTAAAAGTATCTTCAGTAAATATCTTGAGTTTTATGTGCCACCCAACTCGCATTAATTATCATCAAGCCTTGACTCCGCCTATAATATAATCCCAATTCACAACAAACACATATCAATTATCCCGAATTTACTCCAAAAACCCTAATTTCTCACTAATTCCACAATCAGCAACAACAAACATGTCTACCAAACCAGAAATCATCAATCTAACTTCCTCCTCCTCCTCCTCCTCATCATCATCATCCAGTGATGATTCACACCCATTTTTTCGATACCCTTATCAAGATGATCCTCGTCCATTGAAGTCCCCCTTTCTTCCTTCTTCTGAAGATGATAGTGTAGTGAATCCAAGTGATTCATCTAGGGGTTCTGATGACTCCACAAAGCGTCTAGAGCCAATCTTCAATAGGTTGGTGAGAGAGGAAGAGGAGAGGATATTAGCAGGTGTAGAGAAGCCCCAACCTTCACAACCCTTACCCCAACCCAGGCCACATGCCAGAAATCTACCACTCCCAAAAACAAGAGAGGTGGTGATTGCTCTTCCTGCTCCAGGATTTGGTACTTCATACCATGGAAGCAGGGGAAAGGGCAAGGCGGTAGAGGTGAAGGGAAAGGGAAAAGGGAAGATGGAGTGATGCTCAATGGTGGAACGAGTAGATGGAACAACTGAAGATTTCTCATATCACAAATGCATCCATCATGCCAAGGACCAAAGATATAAAACTAGGTTCTTGAGCATCTTCATCATCGTTTTCATCAATCCATCCTTTCCATTTTCATCTTCAGCTTCTTCATCATACTTGTCAAGTGTATCCACCAGCTTTTGTAATAGATGATAGGAACTAGTATATGTTTGGTAGATCTTGTATAGGAATGGTCTTGTATTTCATTTGAAGTTGATTGTAAGTTGTAAATTTTTTCTTGAATGAATGATCAACATGTCTTTTATCTCTCAATGATTAGCACTTAATCTGTACTTCAGTACTTTCCTTCAGTAGAATCAATGAGATAACTTGTAACAATACTTGTTCTTTTCTTTAGTAGAAACAAACTTTAAGCTTACATGACCATATTCCCATTTACCAACTTGGTGAACTTCAACCTAAAGAAGCATTCTGCAAAACAGACACATAGTAGCACACAAACCAAACCAAGACATACAAAACTTAAAAAACATTAGCTGGTTAGTGTTAGCAAACAAAAATATAAACAATAATCTACAAAATTTACAAGATAGACAACTACAATCCTCCCCTGAGGCATATGCCTCCCCTGAGGCCTATGCCTCCCCTCAAACTTTGCAGTTAAGGGTTAAGCATCCTAATATGGACAACTAGGTGTTGAAACCTGGGTCCATCAAAAGCTTTAGTTAATAAATCTGCCACATTATCATCTGTGTTAATCTTAACCACCTTTATCAAATGTTTTTCATATGCATCTCTTATAAAATGGTGCCTGATCTCAATATGCTTAGTTCTTTTATGAAAAACTAGATTTTTAACTATGCATATGGTACTCTGATTATCAATAAAGATTGAGGTGTTCATGAAAATAAACCCATAATCTAGCAATTGATTTTGCATCCATAGTACCTGCCCACAACAACTTGCAGCAGCCACATACTCTGCTTCAGTAGATGAGGTAGCAACAATTGTTTGTTTCTTGCATTGCCAAGAAATCAATCTTCTTCCAAGAAATTGGCAACCTCCAGTTGTGGATCTCCTATCCAGCTTCGCACCAGCATAATCACTATCACTATATGCTTCCAATACAAAAGGAGACTCTTTTGGGTACCAAAGACCTAACTTAGGTTGGCCTTTTAGGTACTTGAAGATCTTTTTGACTGCATTCAAGTTGGAAGTAAGTGGAGTGACCTGATGTCTAGAACAAGCACTCACAGCAAAGGTAATGTCAGGCCTAGAAGCTATTAAATACATTAATGAACCAATCATGGATCTGTATAAGTGAACATTCACAGCTGGATCTGGTTCAAAATTGTTCTTTGGTTTTGGAGCTTCATAAGGTGTAGTGGCAGTTCTGACATTTTCCATATCAAATTTCTTCAAAATGTCCCTCACATATTTATCCTGACTGATAAAAATACCATCAGGTTTCTGCTGAACTTGTAGACCCAAAAAGAAAGTAAGCTCCCCCATAACACTCATCTGCAAATCTCCCTTCATTAACTCCTCAAACTCCCTGCACCAAGCTTCTTTAGTGGAGCCAAAGATAATGTCATCCACATAAACTTGCACAAGAATGATGTCTCTGTTATTCTTCTTTAGGAAGAGTGTTTTGTCAGTGGCACCTCTTCTGTAACCATGCTTCAGCAGAAATGCAAATAGCCTAGCATACCATGCTCTTGGTGCCTGATGTAGTCCATAGAGAGCTTTTACAACCTTGTATACATGCAGTGGATGATATGGGTCTTCAAAGCCTTTGGGTTGAGTGACATATACTTCTTCTTCAATCTCACCATACAGAAAAGCACCTTTCACATCCATTTGATAAACCATGAACCCCATATAAGATGCATAAGCCAAGAAGATTCGAATGGCCTCAACTCTAGCTACAGGTGCAAAAACTTCATCATAATCAATTCCTTCCTCTTGCTTGAACCCCTAAGCCACTAATCGTGCTTTGTTTTTGGCCACAATGCCCCTTGCATCTCTTTTATTCTTCAAGATCCATTTGGTCCCAATTGCAATCTTCCCATGAGGTTGTGGTACCAATATCCAAACCTGCTGATTCTTGAATTGTTGCATCTCATCTTGCATTGCTTCAAGCCAACTTGAGTCTTCAAGAGCTTGAGTAACACTGGCTGGTTCCACTTGAGAAAGGAAGCAAGCAAACAGACAATGCTTAAAGTCTGTGTGATTGTCCCTTTGCTGGTTTGAGACATAGGAAAAAAAGCAACTTGACCATACTTAGAACTTGTCACAGCACTTCTAGTTCGAATAGGTGCTTGAGGATCACCAATAACATTTGATTGAGGATGAGCAATGTTGATCCTTGTTGTAGCAGTAGGGTTGACATCAATTATGGTGTCAAGATTGGTCACAGTTGGTTCAAAATCACTGTCATAGGAAGGTGAGTTGAAGATTCCATCTTTGGGTTGATGATTACCAAGATCTGAAGGACTTAGAAATCATGTATATGGTTCTTCAAAGTCTGTGGACACACTGGTAGTAATGGGAGTAGGTGCAGCAGGGCTGTCAGCAGATTTGGTGATGTTAGGAGAAACAGGAGAACTGTCAGGAGAATCATGGTTTCCACTGACTGCTTCTCTTTCAAACTCCCCACCAAGCCTCTCAGCTTCTAGATTGGCTGCATGCTCTTGCTTCTTGAGTTTAGCAAGGTCCTCTACATAGTGTGACTCATCTCCATGTGCATCAGAAGTTACTTTAGAATGATCACCTGCAAAATGGTTAGGAGAGAAGGAAGGTACAAGAATTGGTTGTTCATCATGTTCAGACTCACTATCTGAGTCATCATCCAGGGTACCTGCATTGTCAGTGGGAGACTCTTGTGCACCTGCAGATTGGTTAGCAACATATCTAGTATAACCCAAGTAATCAGTTAAGTAATCCAGGTCAAAGGACCAAACATGACCTTAACCCTGAACATTAGGCTTATCTTCAAGGTATCTCAGGTTAAGAGTCTCCTCAATCTTTCTAGCATTCAAATTATATACCCTATAAGCCTTACTATGAGCTGAATAACCCACAATATACCCCTCATCAGCTTTCTCATCAAACTTTCCCAGTGGATCACTAGTGTTTAAAATGGTCACTTGACATCCAAAAGGTTTGAGGTAATGAATATCAGGAACTTTCCTAGTGAGAAGTTCATAAGGTGTCTTGAAATGAGGTATAGTAATAGATACCCTGTTTAGAACATAACAAGCAGTGCTTAATGCTTCAGTCCAAAACATAGTGGGTAATTTAGAGTCTGCAAGCATGGATCTTGCTGCCTCTATTAAGGTCCTATTCTTTCTTTCAACAACCCCATTTTGTTGTGGGGTTCTTGGATTGCTATAGTCCCTTTTTATCCCTTTTGACTTATAGAGTTCTATTAATACAAAATTTTTAAACTCTGTCCCATTATCACACCTAATACCTTTAACCTTTTTGTTCAGCTGGTTTTCAACAAGGGTAATGAACTCTTTTAAAATTTGAGATGTTTCATCTTTAGTTCTCAAGAAGAATACCCAAAAAAACCTGCTATAGTCATCAGTGATTACCAGGCAGAAGTACTTATGATCAATACTTCTGATTTGGGTTGGAGCAAAGATATCCATATGCAGCAACTGAAGAGGTTCTAAAATGGTGCTCACAGCTGTAATGGCTTTGTATGAGGCTTTGTGTTGCTTTCCTTTGTTGCAAGCAACACAATTGTGTTCATTGGTGCAGACTTTGGAAGGAATTCCTTCAACTAGACCTAGTTTAGAAAGCTTGTTAATGGTCTTGTAGTTCACATAAGCCATCCTTCTATGCCATTTTGTAGACTCATCCAAGGATGCTTTAGCCACCAAACATGTTAGGTCACCTTCTAGTCGAACATCATTCAAATTGAATGTGTATAAATTGTGGCTTCTAGGAACTCTCAGCAGAATTGATGTATCTTCTGGAAGTGTGAAGTCTTAAGAGAGCACGATACATTCATTCTCAGAGAATAATACTTTGTTCTTGGTGTCACAAATTTGTGATACTAAGAACAAGTTGAAATGTTGCAGTTCCTTTACATAGTACACATTCTCAAAATCCAAATGAGGTGTTCTAATGGTGCCTTTCCCAGTGATTCTACCATCTCCTCCACCAAAAGTCACACTGCCTTCTCCTTCTATGGGTACAAAATCATGCATCTTCTCTTTGTTTCCTGACATGCTTCTGGAACAACCACTATCTACTATGCCAACATCTTTACTCCTCAAAGGATGATCCTACAACAACAACAAGAATATATACAAAATATTAGTACACTATGGAGACTCAAGTCATTACTGACTTGAGCCTGCCTTGTGGATCATAAGATTTAGGCCATGTAGATGTATAAGATCCACCATTGTTCTTGGGCCTCCTTTGAAAATTAGATCCCTTTTTAGTCCAAGAACAACCTGCTGAGAGCTTCACAGCAGTATCCCTATATCCCCTTCCATCATACATAGAGTCAAAACATTCAGGCCAATAACCATTTTGAAAATATGAACTAGTTGGTCGCACATATGGTCTAGCAACGGATCTTCTCCAACCAGAATTGTGTTTGCTGGTTTTATGAGTTGCTTGTGGAACAAAAGATGGTATATCATTAACATTTTTCCATATTAGTTTAGGTTTCTTTTGACTAGCACATACACCCATTCTTTGCTCATGAAAATTACAATCCTTAATCAAATGAAATTTACTTCCACACACAAAACATTTCTTCTTCTTAAAAGATTTATTCAAATTGAAAGATGTTTCATTACATGCAAAAGCATTCAAACCACAAACATTAACAGAATTGTTTTTAACAGAATTAAAGACATTATTTTGCAAAGAATTAAATGACAAGTCTTCAGAGGAAACTGTCTTGGAATTAGATTCCTCAGCAGCAACTCTAACAGGCTTGTAGGGAGTCTTGGGTGTAGGCTTGGGTGAGGTCTTGGGAAGGTCTGACTTTTCACTTGAATCACAACTGGTATATGTAGTAGACCATTGGTCAGAGGACTTGTCACTGTCAGAACAAGAGACAAAGTCAGTAGATTTAGAATCAAGGTCTAGAAAGTCTCTTGACTTTTTGCCATAAAGATGGTGTGATCCATCGAAGTCAACAGTGATGGAAAGGTCAATGGGCATATGTTCTCCTCTAATAGGTCTAGGTACAGCATGTAATTCTCCTTCTTTTACATAATTAGCTAATCCTGCTGGAGTAGATTTACGCATATTATTCCTAGCTTCTAAGCCAACATATTTTTTAAAACCTAAACCTAACCCAGAGTTTACAGATTGACTACCATAGAGAAAGCGAGCTACTTTGTCACCTGATACTAACCATTCTTTATGTCTAGCTACTTCCTCATCTAGTTTCTTTTTCAACACTTGGTTTTCTGATACTACATCAGCTTTTTCTTTCTCAGTACGTTTTAAATCAATTTTAGCACATTCTAAATCACTTTCTAACACCCTTATCTTTTCATCATAAGCCAGTTGATTCTTTTGTAACCAACTTCGACATAACATTCATTATATTTAGGTTTCAATCCATCATAAGCTTCCTTAAGTTCATTATATCTTTCACTACAACCAAAAACACTATTATGTACCTGAGAGATGCCCATTAAGGCAATTTGATCATGCTTATCCTTTATAGTACAGCTTGCCAACAATCCACCATGCTCAAAACCAGGAGCTTCATCATTTTTAGGCTCATGCACCTTCCAGTTGACATGGTCATCCAGAGTGACCAAAGCATTGGAGGATCCAGCTTTGGAATTTCCAGCTTCAATATGATTCTGCTGATAGGAAGAATACCTAACCTCATCACCAGCCTTCCTATCCTTGCATTCTCTTGAGAAGTGACCCATCTAACCACAAGTATAGCACTTGACTTTCCTTTTGTCAAATCTTGCTGGATCTCTTCCATGGAAACCAAACTTTCTCCCAGACTTACGCTCAAACCTCTTGATGTCCACTAAGAGCATGGCCAGTTTCCACTTCAAGTTCATCTCTTCCATATCAAGTGGATCCACCTGTGCAAAATCCTCAAAAGCTAGTTGCTGCTGATTGTCATAATCAGCAACAAAAGAGTGAAGTACATCTTCCAATACACCACTGGATTTAGGTTGAGAATTTGATGTAGTGGTGACGTAGGATGATGATGATGAGGAAGCTGGGCTTGGAGCATAGGTCATCTTATTTGAGGAGGCCCCAACAAATGCTGAGTGACTGGGAGTGGATGAACGAAAGGGACTTATGACATCAGGCTCAAGAGTTTTAAGCCTGTTGTAGAGATCATCAAAAGTGACCATATCCAGCCCACCTTTAGCTTTGAGTGCAATGCTCACTTATAACCAAGATGGAGGTAAAGATCGTAAGAACTTTGAATTGCAGTCCTCATTGTCTGGCCTGGCCTTCATCTGATTTAGTTAACTCAAAATCTTATGGAACCTGTCATATCCCTTGTGGATACCTTATTCCTTAGAGATTTGGAATTCTTGAAACTGCTGTTTCAGTATTGATTTCCTCATTCTCTTTGACTCATCATTCCCACAAAATCTAGCCTTGATCGCCATCCATATGTCCTTAGCATCCTCCATGTAGTGAAAGTCACCCATGTGATCATCTGGTATCGCCTGAAGGAGAATACTTCTAACTTTATTCTCTCTCTGAACAGCCAATATCTCTTCAGCAATTCTGGGAGGAACGATGGTAATAATACCATCAGCATCTTTCACACACTTCTTCAAATTGTTCCCCTTCTTCACAACTTCCAAAAGGATCCAATCAATGTTGGAGATCCAATTTTGCATCTTTATAGCCCACAAATCATACTCCTCCTTCTTTAGGTATGGGAACTTTGCATTGCTGTTTGTGAGATTGAGTTGTTGCAGAGATGTGTTGTTTTGATTGTTAGTGACTTCTATTTCATCGTCTGACCCAGGCATGGTTAAGGTTGTTTTGGTTGTGAGGGTGTAAAGAAAAGAATGTTCTTAGTATCACAGAGACTCTCCCGAGGCTCTGATACCACTTGTTGAACCTAAGACCTTGATAGATCTTTGAGCACTCGTGAATCGTTAGTAATGTTTATGTAATCACAAACACACTAATATAAAGTCTCTATTACTTGTATTCTAAAGCGAAAATCAAACACAAGTATGAACACAGATAACTAAGAATACTTTGATCCTCTATGGATCTTTGAATAATACTAAAACTTGTTTTTCAAACTCGTACATCATTCATACTAATGTGTTCCTTTTATAGACAAGGAACCCTAAACCGTTTCCCAAGAAACGTATAATCATTAAACTAAAGAACATATACATTATCACTTCCTAATAAAGCTCATGCATATCCTAACTAACTATAAAATACGCGGAATATCTATCTCCGCAGAAAAAAACTACGCGGTTTTACTACTTCCGCATAATCATTTCTTCAGCACATTCCAGCACTTCAGCAGAATCCATCAGCAGTATTTTCAGCAGAATTCTTATTTAGTAGAATTCCCAACAATGTTTATATATCATAAGTGTCATATGTTTGTAAACACAAGTTACAAGGTTGTTTGGTTATGATTAAGAAATCATAATGGTTATCACAAGTATTGTCATTTCATAAATATGATCATTTGATAATGTAAGTATATAAAGTTATGTCGTTTGGTTTGTGTTGGTGTTGATTTGCCAAGGTTAACACCTTAGTTAACGGTCTTTGGTAAATAAGCCTTGAGGCTTTAGCCATGGCCTTGTTGTGACTTTGGTCTTGACTACCATGGTCTTGAGACTCATCCTTGACCTTAGCCGTGGCTGTGGTCTTGGCTTATGGCTATTAGGCCTCTTGGTTTGCTTTTAGTTGTGACAAAAGTATAGTTGTGAAACTATATATAGGGCAGTTTCAGTTTTTGAAATATAATGGCCTGTTTAAGCGTTTTCAGGGTCCGAGCTTCTGCAATACTAAAGGAAAACATCGTTCCGGTAAACTTTCGTGTTTTAACTTTTTGATGATTCGGACCAGAAGTACCACTTTCAAAACGGACAGCTGCTTAACAGCTTGTGTTAGGGAGTTTCGGCGTTTTGGTTTCGCTAACTTCTTTTGGCCGTATCTTTTGACTCGTTTGTCCGTTTTGGGTGATTCAAGTTGCTATGTTTACCTTTTTATCTTTTCTACCATAGTATGTAAGTTAGAAAGTACATATGTGACTGGTTTTAATGGTCTCAAATGTGTAGAATATGACTAGTTTACTAGTTTGTTACTTTTACGATAATATGTGAATTAAAACATGTGATTGAGTATATGTACATCATGAATCAACATAGTAACTATATATATAGCATGAAATTGTTAAGATTATGAATAATAAACATGAGATGATGATGGTGATTAGTTGCTTACAACTTTTGGCTTTCGTTTAAGAAAGGAGTAACTAGTAAGGATCGGACTTTGATTGAACACTTAGGACCTTGGATCGAGCTAGCTTTCTACACCTTGGCACCCTTTCAATCTTGAAGAGTTGGTGATGAAGTACTAAGTGACTTGAGTGGATCTAAACTCAAGAAGATCACTTAAACTTGCTAGAGATTTGATGTAGTAACTTACTACTTGAAACTTCTTTGCATAAACTTGGAGTTTATAGATCAAATTATGGAAGATATGAATGTTTTGTGATATGAACGACCCAAATCAGAATATGAGGGTTCTTAGGATGCATTTCACTTGCTATTTCATAGGAGGGTAAGTTCGGTTAACCATATATTGGGTTAAATGTTAACCATGGTTAAGTTAGGACACATGTAATGATCTAAATGAAGCATGGTTAGGATCAAGCCACCAATATGATGAATCCCCCCCCTAAGGTCGGCCAAATGAACATAAGATGACTTAGGTGTATAGTCTTGGTATTATCTTGGTTACGGAGTGAGTTTTGGTCCCGTTAAATGCCAACCGTAAGTTGTTAAGCCATAAAACGTAAAATCGGGTATCGTAAAAATACGAAAATTGTAGGAATGATGAAACTCATCATTATACTCCATCTAAAAATATAAAATGGGTGATAAGTCTCATTGGGTGCAAAAATGCTGCTTAAAGCTGGAAACACGGGTCAAAAACGCGTAATTCGCAATTTATCAGAAAAGAACGAGATTTCAGGGAAATGACCGTGAATTTATTTAAAGTAGACTAAAATTAGTCTATAAGTGATATGAGATATCAAAATGTGGTTTTCGTTATACGTGGGATAACTTAACAGTTATACTTGAAGTCTAAAAGTTACGGGATTTAAGCAAAAATGTAGAACGTACAAGGTTAATTTCTTTATGGTCAAAGGAGGAGGGAAATATGTTTGACTTTTCCAAAAATATAAAAGTGTCTAAATATCTTAGAAAACACAGTGCAGGAATGGTTAAGTCTGGGTCTAACTAGAATTGTTTAAAACGTAAGTTTAGTCTCGTACGGCTCAGGGTTTATTTGGTAACATTTAAAATGAAATCTTAAAAAATTCTCTAATTGATTATGAGTGATCTAAAAATTAATCTGATGTGAGGAAAATTGTCAGAGTTGATTTTCGTTATGCGCGGGATGTTTAAATAGTGTTTCGACCAAAACAAAACTTTAAAACGATGTTTTCTTAATAACTTTTGCGAAGATGATCTAACAATTGTCAAACTCTCAGGATAACTAAAATAATTTAACTTACGAGAATGTGAAATAAAAATTTTACAGGATGAATAGTGAAAGTGAATAGTAAAAGTGAATAGTAATTTCTCGAGATGAATAGTAAAATTTTGAGAATGGATAGAAATCTTGAAAATGTGAATTGTTACAGTCTCACCACCTTAATGGGAATTCCATCCTGAAATTCAGTGTGTGTTATCCGATGTTGAAGTGACTAGGAACGTGAGGGTGTATACGCCGAATCCTAATCTTTGCGTTCTCAAGTTTTTTGTCATAGAATGTGTTATGTAGCATTTTATGTTTTTGGTGGTGGCTTAAATTGATCACCTAAAGGTATAAGATGTTGTTAATGTGAAATGGTTTATAATGATGCGGTAATTGTTGTTTGTAGGAAAGTCTTGATAGTCGCAAGTGGTTATCCAAACCATTTCCAAAGTTGATCATGTCTTAGGTGGTTTCGGGATAAAGGCTATATCGTATACTGTTTATGTCTACTAGTGTTTGATAGAAACGTGGTATTGTGAAGTTTTACATACTGAATTTCAATGGGGTTCAGATAATGATGTGATATGTTGATGATTAGAAGAGTGTAGTGTTTGTTTACCATTATTCTTAGGTAGAGATGTCAAGTTTGCTTTAAAATCATAAGTGAATTTTAAAGGAATATGGCGGAATGATATATTTGAAACCTAATCATGCTAGTACTTCTAAGAAATGACGAGAATATTTGATGACTATCCCAAGATAGTAGTTTGGATTATCTCATGTAAGAAAATTTCAAGAATGAAATTAGGTAGTATGAATAAGATGTTAAGATTTTGCTGAGTGGTAAGACACTATCGTGTCTCTAGATCTTTTTAATGAATTCTGGTGGTTTATCGAGTTTAAGTAGGAAATTAACCTGAATATAACCCTTGTATAACTATTCTCAATGTTTGAAGAATTTAAGTCGAACATAGTTAATCAGACTATGTTGCACTATCCCTAGGTTAAATATAGGTGATTAGGCTATATTTAGCCGAGGTTCGATAAATTTTTAAAATACCTAAATTAGGTATACTTGTGATATGTCCATAGCTATTGAGAAATTGTCCACTAAGCAAAGGCGACATCAAACCATTCAGTTGCAATTCCTTGCCATAAAAGACTTGTAACCTATGTTTTCACATTCTATTGCATAGAAGATAGTATAGGTAGATACGTGTGGAAAGGAAGTTTTAAGTAATTGTTAGGAATTGGAAATTCTATTGTAAAGCATCGGTCACCCCAAATATAATCTAGCTTAAGTTAGCTCGTAGACATATCGTTTATTATGTTATTTGTTAGTTAGTTATTAGCATAGTTTAGTCTAGTGCAACACCGTAGAGGAAGGATGGGTCTTTACCCATTATATGCCTGATCCACAGCCCGAAGGAGGGCGTGCTTCTTTGTATAAATAGCCCTCTCCCCACAAGGAAGAGGGTTGGATGTTCATTTGGAATCTAACCTTCCATGTGTTTCTCTCACTAGAATATCCCACTTTCTCTCTCTAAAACCATATATTCATACGCCCATATTTGTGATTGTTTGTGTGTTTGTAAAATCCAATATGTTACAAATGGTATCAAGAGCCATGGTTTGATCATCTCTCTTACATGTCCTTGGATTTCTAGTGGTTTTATATGGTTTTTGGGTTTGAAAAAGTTTAGTGGTTTTTGCATCATTTGGATCACTTCTTGTGTTAAAGTTTGAATTTTGATTGTATTTTTATGTTTAGAATCATTGTATGTGCTTGAGTTTTGATTTGGAAAGCTTGAATCACTGTGGTTGGGCTTGTTTTGGATTGAAAAGGGTTGTGTTTAAGTTTTTCTAGCTAGCGACTTGACTCTCAGATAATTATTCTTGGTAGCGACTTGCTTCTTTAGTTTTCAGCGACTTGTAGTTGAAGTGGTAGCGACTTGAGCACTAGCGACTTGTCTATTGAGACAAGGCGACAAATAGTACAAAGTACTGGAGGTACCACTTCGGCTAGCGACTTGTTCAACGTAGCGACTTGTCTTTACTATTTTCAGCGACTTGACTTTGTTGTGCTTAGCGAGTTGTTCTTTAGCGACTTGTTAGCTTAGCGAGTTGTTGCTTTAGCGACTTGTGTCTAGCGACTTGGTTTACAGCGACTTAAGCTTTTAGCGAGTTGTTACTTAGCGACTTGTTTTCAAGGTTTATACCTACCGACTTGGGTGAGTAGCGACTTCTCTTCAAGGTATTTAGCGACTTGGTGAATTAATGCAAGCGACGTGTGCCTAATATCCATCAACACAATGACTTACATCACTGACCCCTTAATCTCCAAAGTGCTCGTACTCTATGATACCTCATAGAACAAAGAAACTGTTTGCTAGTCAGAATGTTTAACCATGATTGATTCAACAAATTATGATCAAAACACTTCACATTCTGAGTCAAATATCAAAGAATCACACGTGTTAATGATACATGATGCAAGGCAAATGGAATGCAACAATGAGCCCTATCAACTACTTCATCAGCACCTCATACAACTGTTATCCACAACTAGGGATCGAACATGCAGTGCTCTCTTCCGCCAAGACTTACCTACATTGACAAGGACCTTGTTGCTGAACTTAAAACAACTGAAGCTTCAAATTACCAAAAAGAAGGTATTAATGGATGATTCCAATGATGCACTTCAGGTAATCTACAACCAATTTCAGCCATTTATCAATGGGGAATATTCCGCAGACTTCAATCAACACGTGACTGGAATTTCCTTCAAGAAACATACTGGAATGGAAATTCATGAGTTCATCAACACATTTATCCAACTTATGGATAATGTGGAAAAGTACATTAAGGAAGCTGCTCAAGAGAATGATAATTTGAATGTTTTGAATGGGTGTCAGGAAAAATTAAGTAAAAGTTGTGATATGTCGGGTAATGGATCGGTTGAAAGGACGGATGATGCTGAATGCAGAATATCAGATACATCAAAGGATGATGTAACCGGCTATACTGAATACAGAGGCTCAAAGTCAGATAAGCTTGAAACAGCCTGCATTTCAGTAACTCCTATTATGCATAATGTGAATGCAGATGTCATACCAACAAATGAACAGATGTCATGTGATGAGGTACCCTTAACAGATGAACATAATGCATCTGCTAATGTACCTAAACAAAATGACCCTAATTCTGAACATGATATTGATAAATGTTTCTTGGTTGAGTCTTAGTCTAAAATCTTTAAAGCAAACGACATGGTTGAAAAAGGGGTTTATGATGAACTTTCAAACAAATACTCAATTATTGAAAAACATTGTATTTCCTTAAAAATTGCAATACAACAAAGAGAAGAAATTTCTCTTGCTACAAAACCTAGCATAAATCTGGAATTCCCAGAATTTCGAGAAGTTTTTGAAATTAACCATTTAAAAACCCAGATTCAGGAAAAAGATTCAACCATATGTAATCTGAAATTGCAACTGTTAGATCTGCATAAGAAATGTAATATAGGGATAAACAATCCTAACTATGAGGTGAGTGGTCCGCTGAAATCTAGGAATGATGAGTTGGCTCTATGTGTGACCAACCTATTCAGGGAAAATGAGTCCTTGAGAAAGAACTTATTAGAGAACAATTCCAAGCTGATAGATCAAACTAACTCCTTGTTGGCTGACATTGATACCCTCAAATCCCAAATTCAAGATAAGAGCTTCACCATTGTTGCCTTAAAAAATGAGCTTAGGAAATCTATTGGAAATAGGGTGAACACTAAGTTTTCAAAACCATCGACCTTGGGAAAGCCAATTGTACTGAATAAATCAGAACGAGTTGTAGTTAGGCAGCCCAATGCTTTTAAAACAGAAAGATTTAAACCATCGAAATCTAATCTTGCCTCTCAAGTTGATGATAATATAGTTTTGACAAAACCAGTCACTTCACTAATTCATTCTGATATGATGAATAACAATCCCCAGCTTAATGTTCGAAGCCCTAAGATCAGGAATATTAGGAGTTCATCTAGTTCATATAAGAAGCATCAAATGGCTGATCAATCCCCTAAGAAACAAACTAATTACAAAAGGACCAATGTTCAAAACAGGGAAGTGGCTACATCCAAATCTACTAGCAGTTGTTTCAAATGGATTCCTATTGGTAGATTATTTAAGTTTAGAGGATTCAAACGGACTTACACACCTAGATCTTGCCTTAAGTGGATGCCCACAAGAAAAATATTCTAGAATATTAAACCTAAAGGGATTTATATTAATGACACTCCTAGACTAAACTGTGCAACATCCAATAGTGAGGATACTCATGTCACTAACTCATCTATTTGCAATACTACATGTGCTATTAGTGCAAAGTGTCCTCAGTCTTTTTCAGGTACAATGCTCAATTCAATCATGAACAACATGACCTGGTTTCCAACAGAAATGAAGATTGCTCACTCAGGAATTGTAGCATGTCAGAATTGATGTACCTCATACTTTGACTCCTGTTTGACTTGAATCAAGACTCGTTCTCATGAATCCGTGTACAAATTAATTTTATATTCAAAAAAAAAAATCAAATCATTTTTTTAATTAATTAAATCTTTACCCATAATCTAATAAAAGATGTATCTCTTGTTATCGATAACATCTACGGTCCTAGAAATGTCATTCAATAATGATACGGGTCCATAGATGAAGTTCGAACAAAAGATATATTCTATTTTATAAAGGGGGGTTGAAATTGAATCAATGTTCACTCTTAATTGGTGACATTGATTGAGGGGGAGAATCTTTCAATTTATCCCTGCATCATTGTTTGATATATGTAATGTGCTTTCTTGATTGCTGCTGCATGTTTAAGTCATGATTCTGTATGTTCACTGTGCTAAATTGCTTGTCTATGTTAATTTGCTAAGTACAAGGACTGAAAGTGTTAATAGTACAAATTTATGTGTGATACTAAGATATGTAGCGACTTGTCTTTATCAAGTGTAGAGACTTGGTTCAATTAATGGGGTAGCGACTTGTCTCACAAATATCCTAACCTCAAGCTAGCGAGTTGCATCACTTAGGCCAAATACAAGGACTGAATATGTCAATTTGTGAAACTTGAAAACTGTACTTTGCCTTAGCGACTTGTCACAATTTATTAAATTTCAAAATCCCAAAAGATTGTCTATCTATCTCACGTGACCGGCTTTGTAGCGACTTGTTTGTGGTAGGTTGATTTTAATGATTTGTTTCGATTCTTGTATATCTGAGACCTCCTCTAACGCATCTCTATTAACAGATTTCATCGAGAGACTTTCCTTCGACAATTGATCCTATATATAGGTTTGTAAATGGCCATGTTTAATAGAAGTTCTTGATATTGAATAGGTTGTTATTAGGGTTCACAGGGTTTGATGGTGCATTTATGCGGATAAATGATTGTCCTTGCGCATAATTTTTGTTTATTTTGTAGTATTCTTATAAGTGTGTTGGATTGATATTACATGTTATGCTTGCGTCGTGGTTGTGTTTGATTGAAAGAGTGTTTTGGTTGTGCATTTTCGGGGTTGTATTTGAGTGTTGGATTGACGATTATAGGTTTGAGACTTCATACGTTCTTGATAGCGACTTAACTGATAGCAGGTTGATTCTTGGTAGCGAGTTGGCTCATATATTCCTCATGGCGAGTTGTCAATACTTTAAACATTCTTGCTAGCGACTTGTTATGTAATTGGGTGATACTTGTAGTAGCGACTTATCCTTGTAATTGTTTGGTAGCGACTTGTCTTGACAAGTTAGCGATTTGCTAAAACTTTTTCACAAAGGCGACTTGTTACTGGTTTTTCTTATAGCAACTTGTTTTGACAAGTTAGCGACTTGCTAAAACATTTTCACAATGGCGACTTGTCCCTGTTTTTTTCTTGTAGTGACTTGTTTTGACAAGTTGTTTAAAGCGTGTTGGAATCACTCCTAAACCATAATCAAGTGTTAGTAATTAATATGTAATAGTTAGCTTTATTATGGCCTTTATGTTTGTTATTAGCCTTAAGCTTATGTAGAAGGCCCATGAGCTTATGCCCAAGCCCATTAAAGAAAGGATGGAAACTAGGAGTGTTGCCCTAGCTTTCCTCCTATAAATACTCTTGTAAACCTTCATTTGAAGGTTGGTTGTTCAATTTACTCTTTCACATACACTCTACGCCTCACCTTTCTTTACTTGTACGTGTGCGTGTGTTTGTGTGTTGTTCAATCGCCTTATCTCTTTCTATATTACTTGTGTTTGTAAAACTAGTGACCTAACAGTGGTATCTATCGCCTACTAGTTGGGTGAATCGTGTTTGTTTTTGAAGTGGGTTTCGGTCCTACGCCTAAAACGCAAGTTTGATACTTTGGTTCGCTTAAAAACTTGTTTTTTACACTTTTTAATCCAAGATTCTTGTACTTTCAACGTTTTAAGGTGTTAAAATACTTGTTTTTGGAAAAAAGTTTCAAACTTTATGCGTGGATCGTTGTTTTTCATCTAGTTTTTGAACGAGGGTTTCATCCTACTCGTAACTGTTTTAGAGGTTTTGGTTCATCAAGTTTCACACTTTTGTGTATTTTGGTGTTATTGAAGCTATTTTATCACACAAAAACTGGTTTAGAAACACTTTTGGACAGAATCAAAATATCGTGCATTTCTACGCGTAGTAAAACCCTAAAACTACGCGTAAGTGGTTCCTTGGTTTGATCTTCATCTTCGTGGTTTATTCCGTGTTTTCTTACTTGGATAAGTCTGAAATTACGTCGACTTTGGATATCTTTTGCACTGTGATAGTGTAAAAGATCATTTGGGAAAAAACCCTAAAATTACGCATAAGCATAAGCTTACGCGTAGAAATCCTACGCCTAAGATTTTTCCTACGCCTAAGCCTAGTCTTACGCATAAGAAAATCCTACGCCTAACTTTCTACGCCTAACTTTTGTCTACGCCTAACTTTAGTGCTTTTCCCTACTTACGCGTAAGCTAAATCCTACGCGTAACTCCTTATTGTTACGCGTAACTTTGGTGTTTTTATGCATAAGTGCTACTTGGTTCTTGTCTTTTCTATGCCTAAGGACACTTCATCAACAAAGGTTCATTCGACTACAAAGATCCATTTTTACCAACACAAGTTTTCAACATGTCTCAACCACCATACTCTAACTATTTCCCTTACACTTATTCTCAACGACAACAACAACTAAGTCCACAACATCAACAATGGAATCAACAACAAGCAATTTATCAACAACAATTTAATCAACAACATACTCCACAACTTGGTGTAATTCCCTCACCACAAATGGTTTAAACACCGCCAAGTCTTCAAGTTCAACCCTACACAAATGAATTCAATCAACATCCATCCAAGAACACTATGAAGGAAGCCACTTGGTTTGCAAATATGTGTGAAGCTTTAAGCAGCCAACAATCAATTCATGAAGCTGGATCACTTGATAGACCTCCAATGCTCACTCCAGGTAACTACGATCAATGGGTGATAAGGTCCATTTGAGATGCCTACTGTCATTGTACCCGGAGATCCTAATGCTGTTCCACCAAGAGATGAACAAACCAACATTGCTACTGTTGCAGATCTAAATGCTACAGAACTTCTACACTATGAAGCTGATGAGCTTGCAATGCAATATATCCTTTTAGGATTACCTAACCCAATTCTTCGAAGTGTTGATGCTCAAAAGACTGCAAAGGAAATGTGGGACCATATTCAGCTTCTTATGGAAGGATCAGTACTCAATCAGGAGGATTTGGAATCTAAAATTTACTTGGCTTATGAACACTTCATGATTGAATCTGGAGAGACACTAGAGTCTTATCATCATCGATTTTCAGACATCATCAATGATTTGGATAAACACAACATCATCATGCCAAGAATTGCAGTGAATACAAAGTTCCTGAGTAGTCTTGGTCCTGAATGGGAGAAGTATGTCATTTTTCTCCGTCAAGCGAAGAATATGCATCACTCTACATATGGTTTGTTGTACGATTACTTGAAGCCTCATGAAAAGGAAGTTGATCGGGAAAGGATTCTCCGTGCTCAAATTGCTCCACCTACACATCCGGAAAATCAACAACTTGCCTTATATGCTCAACAAAGTTATCCTCCTCAACAAGCAACTCAACCAACTGCCTCAGTCACACCAAACGATCCATCACAGCAATCTCAACAAAATCAATTGGTTCCTTACAACAACAACAATGATCAAGCACTTCATAGTCAAACTAATGAGGAATCCGATCCATTCAAAGCATTGCAACAGGGATTTGTTATGATTGCTAATGCTTTTAGCCGTTATACAAACAAATCCAACAATCGTATTCGTTCCTCATCCAATACACGAAATCAGGCTGTTGTGAACAATGGACGAGTTGAAGTTCAGAATCGTGGTTATGGTCGTCAAATGGGAGGTGGTCAAGGGTTTAATGCTATGGGTAGGAATAACAACAGAGCTCAAGTGGTGGAACAGGGAAATGCTCAGAATGGTTTGAATGGTCTTCGTTGCTACAACTGCAATGAGAAGGGACACCTGGCTAATGCATGCCCAAAGCCAAGGACTAGGGGTAGTGCTTATTTCAAAGAGGCTCTTCTTTTGGCTCTTAAGGATGAAGCTGGTGGATCTCTCACAAAAAAAGAACAGAGCTTTATGGCAGATGTAGACTCAGATGATGATATGGAGGACTTGCAGGCCAATGCAGCTGTTATGTTGATGGCTAATATGCATGAGTTACACATGAGTGACACAGGCCCAGTGTATGACACTGATGGCTTGTCTCAGGTACCCGAACAAACCATCATCATATCTGAACTAATATCTCCGCCAATATCTGAATCCAGCACGGCTCAGACTGTTCAAAATGAGTCATCTACATCTCATTCTGACGATTTTCAAATAAACCCTGTAGTTACATTTGACGATCAAGATGACCTTATGGTTTCCCTTGATAATCAAATTGACTCCGTGGTTGTACTTGAGGATCTAAATAATGATCATGTTGTGACTCACGTTGAACAAGCCGAACTGTTGCCTCCTCCAGATTTTTCTCGGTTAATTCAAGACCATCAAATCAAAATGGAGAAATGTTATGCATTAAATAAGGACTTAAAAAGAAAAAATACACTGTTAACCAAGGATTTTGAATGCTTACAAATGCAACTCAACTTTTTCAAAACTCAAGAAAACCGTGAAAAAGGTTTTGAAGCCGCTTTTGCTAAATCTCATCAAAACGAAAAATATTTAGAGAGACAGATGCGTGATCTAGCCGCTTCGAAGAATGCTTTGTTGTCTGAAATAGAACAACTGAAACATGAACATAAAAAGCAAATTAACGCTCTCACCTTGGAAAATCAAAAAGCTAAGGCTGAGTTGTTAAATTGTCAAAAACAGTTCTCAGCATACAAAAAGCATTCAACGAATTGGGTAGATGACCTTCTTGCAGAAATTATTGGCTTGCAAAACAAAATTAAAGAGTTTAAAACTGTTGTTTACAAACATGGTGAATCAGTAACAGCTATTGAAAAGTTTACTTTAAAACCCAATCCAAAAGGATATGGACCAAATCTAGCTGATTACAAACCAAAGCTTTCACTCAAAACATTCAAACCAAATCCTGAAGTTTCCAGTGCAGAATATAAAATTAATGATACTGTTATGAGTGTTGTTGAATATCATCGTCAAGAGGAATTAGATGCAGAAGACGAGAGTCGATCAAAATTAAAAACGGTTGTTTACAAGAAACCTTTTAATTATTCAAAACCGGTCACTTTCGTCACAACAACGGATTCTTCTAACACACCAAGGGTTATCATCAAAACACCTGAGTCTTCTAATGTTAATCCCCAACCAGACTATGCACAAATTTATGGTCCTTTACCTTCAATCAGTGAAGTAAACTCCAAACCTGAAAATCGCAAAATTCTTCGATATTTTGATATTTTCATGGCTGACCTCAAAACTTTAGAACATGAGATAGAACATCATTCTGAAATCAAAGTTTAACACTTTCAATCGCCTTTAGCGCGAGAACAAAGAGACATTTTTCAGAAAAAATCTTTTACCAAATGTTAAAAATTTGAAAAGTTGTGCATTAGCTTGGGAAAAGGATTTTCATAAGGAACTTGGAGCAATGAAGGTCGTTTTCGAGAAAACTGAAACATCTATTTCTAATACTAAACGCAAAAAGAAAATGTTGAGAAAAGATGTTGATCGACTCTTGGAAGATGTTATCTGTGCTGATATCCATAATGTTGTGTTATTCTATTCTTTGCCACATGCATCTGATTATATCTCTGCTGATACTGTTGACTCTGTGGTAACTGTTGAGAATACTGATAATGTGCTTCAGGTCGAGTCTTTAAAAGCTGAAAATAAACAATTACTTAACGAACTTTACAATGCAAAACGTCGTCTTCATTGGTGTGAAAAAGATATTCACAATCATCAACTTAGTTTTCAAAAGAAAATCGCTCAGTTGAGTGAAAAATCTTCTGATCCTAAAATTGAGCAACTAGATGATCAAAACGTGTCTTTGAAAAGTCAAATCTCAAAATATGAACAAGAACTTGTAAAAGTTAAACAGGAATATGGTGTCATATTTGATTTACTCATTAAGACTCGACATGAAGCATCAAACGAACTTGATCACTGTCTTGCTCACACTAGAGAAGTCATGAATTTTGCTGGTAATATTCGGTCTGAAAATCAAGATTTGATTCACACTATCTCTCAGTTAAGAGAAATGTTAGGAAAGTAGGAACAACTTCCGCCAACCATCATTAAGAGATTAGCACCTGTCACACTTAGTAATCGTGCACCTAGAATCCCTACTGCCAAATCACAAGTTGCTAACGTGCTTCCTTCTACTGAAACAGGAATAGTTGCGTCTTTTCCAAACGTCCGCACTTCACAGCCTAGGAGCACTCAATCGAAGAATAGGAAGTTGCGACCTAATAAAAGATCAATAAGGAATGCTAAAGTAGAAGAACACCCTAGGACTATGAATAAGACTCACGTTGCTTCCACTATAGATGTTGCGTCTGGAAAATGTAATAGAAATAGTGATGTAACGAATGCTAAACCTTTAAGCACCTTTGATATTCAGTCTGATGCACCTTGTGTTATTTGTCGTATAAGTATGAATTCTGATTGTCATGACAAATGTGTTGCTAAAGCTATAATCTCTCGTTTACGGAATCCTAAGACTCGGAATACCTCTAGGCCCACTAATCATTCTAAGAGTGTGCTTGGTAGACCGCCTTCTTTAGATTCTAAGGCAAACATTGCTGTCACTGTAGCTCCAGTTTCACCTCCTAAGAATGTAGTACCACCAAGTGCATTCACTAAGACTAAAGCAAAGAGTAGTTATAGATGGCAGAAATGGATATATAACACACTAGGATTTAAATGGATGCCTAAAGTCATTAATGTGTGCATGTCTCATATACCTGCTTCGGAACCCTCTAACATTTCAGGTTCCACATCTACTTCTATTCCATCTGTGTCGTCTGTGTGTAATGCAAGTGATACAGATCATTCTCTGGATTGTTGATAGCAGATGTTCCCGACACATGACAGGCAACCTTAAACTGTTATCAAACTTTATTGCAAAGTTCATTGGCACTGTCAGGTTCGGGAATGATCACTTCGCAGCTATCATGGGCTACGGAGATTATGTCAATGGGAACATCAAAATCAGCAGGGTTTACTATCTGGAAGGCCTCGGTCATAATCTGTTTTCAGTAGGTCAGTTTTGTGATGGAGATTTGGAGGTTGCTTTTAGGGAGAAAACTTGCTTCATTCGTGATCTACAAGGAAATGACCTTATGTCTGGCTCGCGTAATTCTAGTCTCTACACTATCTCTATGCAAGACATGGTTGCTTCATCTCCCATATGCTTACTTTCAAAGGCAACATCAACAAAATCCTGGCTATGGCACCGTCGTCTCTCACATCTAAACTTTCAAACCATCACCAACCTTGCTCGACACAAACTAGTTGAAGGTCTCCCACGATTCCGATATTCAAAAGATCACCTTTGCTCAGCTTGTGAACAAGGGAAAAGCACTCGTGCTCACTTTCCTTCAAAGGTGGAACACAGATCTCAGCATGTGCTTCATCTTCTTCACATGGATTTGTGTGGCCCGATGCGCGTGCAAACGATCAATGGCAAACGCTACATCTTAGTAATTGTTGATGACTACTCACGATGGACTTGGGTCTACTTTCTTCGTAGCAAAAACCAAGCTCCACAAATGATCATCACCTTTCTCACAAAAATACAGGTTCAGCTCCGCAACACCGTCAGGCTAATCAGAACAGACAAAGGAACTAAATTTGTTAACAAAACCCTTCGTGAATTCTATGAGAAAGTGGGAATTCAGCATCAAACATCTATTGCACGTACACCTGAACAAAACGGAGTTGTTGAAAGACGAAACCGAACGTTAGTGGAAGCTGCAAGAACAATGTTAATCAATGCTAAACTTCCAGATTACTTATGGGCAGAAGCTGTATCTACTGCATGCTATACTCAAAACCGTTCTATGATCACCAAACGCCACAACAAAACACCTTTCGAGCTTGTCCACAACCATAAACCGAATCTCAAACACTTTCATGTATTTGGATCCCTTTGCTATCCGAATAATGATCGTGATGATTTTGGAAAGCTCAAAGCCAAAGCTGATATTGGAGTCTTTATTGGATACTGTGATAACTCTAAAGGTTTCCGAATCTGGAATCGTCGAACTAAGGAGGTAATGGAAACGATTCATGCTCATTTTGATGAACTTACGGAAATGGATTCTGAGTATAACAACTTAGAACCCGGTCACAACCGTTTAAACTTCCCTCAACCCACATCATCAGCTGAACAAAGCCCCCAGCTAACTCGTCAACAAATGGAAAGGTTATTTGCTCCTCTGTTCAGTGACGATATTGATGAACGTGCTCCAGGTGTATCCGCTGTTTCCGCTGCACAACCTGATAATATTCCTATACCTGATACACCTGCTACAACAACTACTGTTGAAGATGCAGCTACACCAGTTGACTCCAACACAACAGTTGAACACACCGCTTCCAACAATGATGAACCAGCTGATGATATTCTGAATGAAGTACCCCCACCTGCAGATTTTGATCCAAATGCGTTCTTTAACCCATTTGCCAATGAGACTGCTGCACCAGATGTCGCAGAATCGTCAACAAACCATTTGAATCCTCATAATCTGCACAATGTATACCAACATCAACCCTCTACACATCGATGGACAAAAGACCATCCTCTGGCTAATATTATTGGCAACCCGAATCAACCAGTCGTTACGAGACAACGTCTTCACACAGATGGTGAACATTGCATTTATGCACTCACTGTCTGCCAATCTGAGCCTAAAAACATTAAAGATGCAATGACAAAAGATAACTGGATTGAATCCATGCAGGAAGAACTCAACCAATTCAAACGTCTTGAAGTATGGGAACTGGTTGAAAGACCAACAGGGGTCTACGTCATTGGTCTAAAATGGATTTGGAAAAACAAATTGGATGCTGAAGGGAACGTCACCCGAAACAAGTCACGTCTAGTTGCTAAGGGTTATCGTCAGGAAGAGGGTATAGACTTTGAAGAATATTTTGCTCCGGTTGCTCGTCTTGAGGCTATTCGGATATTTCTCGCGTTCGCGGCTCATATAAATATGACGGTCTTTCAAATGGATGTCAAAACTACGTTTCTCAACGGACAACTGAAAGAGACGGTTTATGTCAGCCAACCCGAAGGATTCGTTGATCCAGAGTGCCCGAACCACATCTACAAACTAAACAAAGCTCCTTATGGTCTCAAACAAGCCCCTCGGGCATGGTACGATAAGCTATCATCTTTCCTCATTGCTAATAATTTCACCAAAGGCTCGGTTGACCCAACTCTTTTTATACAATATCACGGGGCACATATCTTAATTGTTCAAATTTACGTGGATGACATCATTTTTGGGTCTACACATAAAAAGTTTTCAACCGCTTTTGCAAAACTAATGAAGAAAATTTTTGAAATGTCCATGATGGGTGAACTCACGTTCTTTCTAGGACTGCAAGTTCATCAATCACCCCGTGGTATTTTCTTGAGTCAGTCCAAATATGCCCTTGAATTGTTAAACAAATTTGGAATGAAAACCTGCGATACTTATGCCACACCTATGACTCATACCAAGAAGCTAGACTGATTTACATGGGAAATTAGTTGACTCTACCAAATACTGAAGTATTATTGGGTCTCTCATGTATCTAACAGCTAGCAGACCTGATATTGTCTTTGCCGTTTATCTATGCTCCCGTTATCAGTCGCGAACAACTGAAACCCACCTCTCTGAGGCTAAAAGAATCCTCTGATACATCAAGGGAACCATTAACTTGGGGATCTGGTATCCGAAGGATTCTGGTTTTGAACTAATTGCTTTTTCAGACGCTGACCACGCAGGATGCTTAGACTCAAGGAAAAGTACTTCAGGAGCTCTACAATTTCTTGTTGATAAACTGGTGTCTTGGCAATCAAAGAAGCAGGATTGTACATCGCTGTCATCAACCGAAGAAGAATATGTAGCCATGTCCGCGTGTTGTGCTCAAGTCATCTGGATGAGAACACAACTCCAAGACTATGGTTACGTATTTGACAGAATCCCGATGTACTGCGACAATCGGAGTGCCATTGCGATCTCGTGCAACTCAGTTCAGCACTCGAAATCAAAGCACATCGATCTTCGCTATCATTTCATCAAAGACCACGTGGAACAGGGTACCGTTGAATTATACTTTGTGGGTACTGAATACCAATTGGCAGATCTTCTCACCAAAGCCTTGCCTCCCGCTAGGTTTAATGAGTTGGTCCACCGGATTGGTATGAGGTGTTTGACTCAAGAGGAATTGGATGACCTCTTAAAACTGTCTTAAAAACCTGTCAAACACGAAAACATCTTTTGTAAATAAAATTTTCAAAAACAAAATAAAAAAATATAAAACCTGATAAAAACAAAAATATTCTTCTAATCTACTTTTCTCTCAACATGGCAAGTACATTTCTTCCATCAACACTATAATCTTTCAAAAATTCAGTATTTTTCCGATCAAGTGTTGAGGGGGAGAAAATTATCACTTAACTGTTTCAAAACATCTGTGTACTTGCATGTTATCATATCTCGGTTGTTTCATTTAACAATGGTGGTGAATTTTCTTGTTAAATGACACTCCTCGGACTAAATTTATAACCTTTCATTATTTCTTAAGTCGAGGGGGAGTGTCGTCAAGTTTCTTTCCTAAAAACTTTGTTTGGTAACCAAAATGAAAGTTAAATGGCTTTGTTTGAAAAAGGAAAAGGTGGAGGGACCAAAACTGTCAAAATGTTAAAGTTACTTTTAATAAAAAACACCTCCCATCTACTTTTTACTTCACATTTAATACACACAACCTAACCATCCTACGCCTAAGATTTAATCAAGAAATTCGTGCGTTTGATCATCACTTTGTAAGTTGTTTTGTGATTAAAACATGTTTTTAAGATAAGGTTTTTAATTTCATGTAAATCCAACGGCTAAAAAGTGTTTTTTTTCGAGTGGTTATGTGTTCTATCCATAAGCGTATGAACACACAATCATTGTGTGTGTGTTTTTGGTTAAATGGATAGTGTCAAAACGCTTCAAATACATCAAGGATATCATTTTAACCATCAAAACCTACCCAGAAACACGTATTAATGATTTTTGAAAATTAGGGTTTATGAGTCGATTTGGGTTTTTTCAAATGTGAAGTGTCGTGGTCTAAAAGATTGTTGGGTTATGGTCATATGTTGTTGAATTGATGATTTCCATGGTTGTTAACCACCCAGAAACACTAATTGTTTAACAATTTGGAATTAGGGTTTAATGTTCATAACTTTGGGTAATTTTGATTCTCAACGAATTAGATGTTAATACTTGGCCTAAAGACTCTAACAACACTCTAGACCTACCAGAATTAATATGGTGCAAATCCTATGGTTAAAAATCATACGCGTAATTCTTAACCCTTAGGGTTTTGACCTACGCGTATGACTTTCTATGCGTAACTATTAACTTATGATTCATGCCATGTTTTGTTGATGAAATGATGTTTTGTGTTAATTTTGATGATTTGATGAATTTATTTTAGGCTTTGCTATGCTTAATATTCATAATCAAGGTCATTTGAAACTCTACGCTTAAGGATTACCTTACGCGTAGGAAGTTATGCGTAAGAGAAATCCTACGCGTAACTACTACGCATAAGGTTCTACAATGGGACTACGCGTATCCTATGAAGGATATCCTTAAACAGTGACTCTACGCATAAGGTCTACTCTTACGAGTAAGCCTTACGCATAAGGTCTTTATACGCCTACGCGTAAGCCCTACGCATAAGACCCCCTTTCCTACGCGTAACTTCTCTTACGCGTAAGTTAGGATCCTACGCGTAAGCTTTCGTCTACGCGTATGTCATTACTGTTTATGCTTAACATTGTCAAAACTACGCCTAAGCCTTGATTGACCTTCATTATGAATTGTTACGTGTTCAAACTTGTAAATAAACTATTCATAACGTCACGAATCCAATAATGTCACTAATAAACTTAATCGTTTGATATGTTGTAAACAATAAGTGATAACATAAACTTTAAAACTTAAAGTTAACTAACTCACGAAACATTTCACGACGTCATTAGACTATTGGACAAACAAGTGACTTAGGACTCGTAACAATCATTGACATTGTACATTCAATAACTAGACAATAAGACCTTCTGTTGACTAACATTATGTCTTTCGATATGTTGGTTCTTTTGGCTAATGTTATTTCAGATCACGACATGGCTGAACAAATGAATGTGGATGCATCAGAAGTTCTTACAATTGCTGATATCTTTCCAGAGGGTTATCCGAGAAAGCTTGGAAAGAACAACCTTAGGGTTGACTTTGACACCCTCACATGCTCAGAATATTCTTGTCTCATTGCAGTGGATATTCTCAGGAATCATCCCTACCAAAACATGCTCTCACACTCTGCCACAGTTCCAGAGGTCTACATTCAACAATTCTGGGATTCTATGCAGAGGATCACTGGTCAAAATGCTGTGAATGTGACTCTTAATCACAAACAAGTCACTATCACTCCTGATGACTTACGAGCTGTTCTCATCATTCCAGACATCGCTCCAACCGACTTCTTTGCTACCCCTACTGAAGACACTGTCCTGCAATTCTTATTAGATATTGGTTATGATGAATCTACAGGAATCATTACTAAGCACTCTCACGTGGAGCTGAAGAATATTCCTCAACCATGGAGGACACTCTATATGATCATCACCAAATCAGTCTCTGGTTGTGACAGTGGCTATGAGCATCCCAAGCTCATGGAACTGCAAATTTTCTGGTCGTTGATCAACAAGAAGGACATTATAATTGAAGCACTGCTATGGGAAGATATGATGTTGTTTCATAAGAAGCTTGGCTCCAAAATTCCGTATGTCAGATACACCAAACTGTTGATCTAAAGAGCTCTTGGACTTCATCCTAAAATCCCCAGGAGACTCAATGACCCAGATAATCATGACATCTTGACTGAGCCCATACTATCTGTCAGAATCAAAGAATCGTCTACGAAGAAACAGGATCCTACCGAGCTAATCAGGGGAGTATTAGTTTCTTTCATTTTTAATTACCTTCCATTATCATAACTTTGATACTTTCGGGGAACATTGGGGACAATGTTCAGTTTAAGTGTAGGGAGGGAAAATAAAACGAGAACTTTGAAACTATGCTTATCCTTGATTATTTGTTTCGTCCAATTGTGATTGTGTAATTAACCATGAGAAAATGTCGGTTAGGGTAATTTTGGCACCAAATTTAAAATTTTTCATGACATATAGGAGTGGGCCATTAGTCTTAACAAAAGCGTCTCACGGATAGGAAGTTGCATGACTAGCACAAAAACCCTTTACCACCCAAATTCCACCCAAAATGTGAGGATCGCCCTTAGATTAGTAGGAATTAAAGCATTCATCTTCAATGCTTAGAGTGTGAACCGGTAGTATATTAGATTCTAGAACTTGTTTTGTGATGCATTCCGAGATCGCAAGTGAGGCTACACTTGTGTAGTTAGGAATAACTAAATGATAAGAGGCATTAGGATAACCCTTGTTTGATACCTGTAATATAATTACTTCTTCCACATCGGTTGAGTAATTCCCCCACACCCTTTGCGTTGTACTCATCTTTAGTACACAATACCCCTAGTTAACCCCTCAGAGCCTATCCTTTTCGCGGTTCTCGTGATGTTTCGGTTTTTCCGGAATATCAATGAAGAGCATTGTTTACACCCCACCCCCAAATATACACCCAAATCGCCTTAGCCTACCCTTATGCACTCACTTTTAGTGCAAATTATTGTTATCACCCTAAACCCTTAGTTCAATTATCTGGTTATTTGCATGAGTTGCTAAGTCGAGTCATATCCTTTGTATACAGTTTTGGGATGATTGGGATTCATGGGAAAAGTTAAAGTTTATGAAATGACGGGAAGGGAACGTTAAATTCAAATTCCCTTTGTTTGCGTAATAATGTACCCCAAGTGTTTTAATCTTTTCAAATCGAGTCAAATTAGTATTAGAGTAATAAAAACTCAAGTGTAGGGATATACTTATAAATCCCTAGTATTTTGATGTTATCTTAGAGGATGGTAGAGTAAAAGTGTATGAAAAAAAAAAAAAAAAAAGAACATACGTGCTACCATCCTACATCTATCCTTTAAATTTATGTTTGTTTATTTCAGTTATCCAAAGTTTAGAGTGTCGAGTCTTGGCTTAGCAACGCCATTCTTCATATGCATTTAACATAGAGATTTTTGACTTGCCACCACTAAATAGCCTATCCCACCAAACCCTTGTTTCCCTACCGTAAGCCTAACATTACAACCCTTTAAAAGACCTCTTTGATAGTCTTTCCTAGGTGCTTACGCCAAAGAGATGGAGGTTTGATCTATTCTCAAGCCTATGGTAATCTATGTACTAGGACCGGTTAATGAGTGTTTATCTTCCATTTCCTATATTGTTATATTTCATTTATACACCCGAGAGAGATGTGAGTATCCAAACACTCCATGTGAGGTGCTAGTATGTAATTTCCGTGCTTGTTATGACTTTTGCGGGGCTTATATGTGTTGTGGACCGTTTTAAATTAATGCTTCATGACCCCTAACTTATAAATTAATTGGCTAAAAGCACATTTGCTTGAGGACAAGCAAATAACAAGTGTAGGGATATTTGATAAGGTTTTAAAAGGTACTATTTTGAGGGGTCGTTTAAGTCCTTATTTGATCACTTTTGTATCCGTTATTGCTTAATATCGTTCCTTTTCACTTTTTAGGTCTCGTGAAGGCAAAATGCTGGAATGGCACTTATTTGGACGAAAAGGCGCGAATATATGAAGAAAATGGCCAAAGTCGAAATCAAGGCACTCACAGTTGCTGAAGTTAGAAGGCGACGGCGTCAGGTGCTATTGGTGACGCCGTCCCAAAATTATTGTGACGGGACAGAACTCAAAACTCGTATTTTCAAGAGACGGCGTCTAGTGGTGAAAGAGTAGGCCGTCGCTACTCAGACGGCCTAGATGCAATCCAGACGACGTCAGAAGCTGAAGAGGACGGCGTCACGGTCATAAGGTGACGCCGTCGCAAGGTTAACGTGGCCAAGACGAAACCCTAATGGCGGCGACACGACGGCGTCACTAAACATAAGGTGACCCCGTCGCAATTGTAATCTTATATATAGAATCCGAATTTTTCAGTCTTTGTGTGGAGAGTCTTTGGAGTAAAAACCTAAAACCGAACCTAAGGTGTCTTGTACAGTATTTTAGGGTTTTTAACCCTATCTTACATCAAGATAAGTCTTTGCTTCATTAATTCAATTATGTCTTTGATTATTTGTGTGTATGCTTGCATGTTCTCCATGTCCGGCTAATTTATTTGTGTGTTTGCTTAGGAAGTATGAAACTTAATTATTGAATATTGATTGGTTGTTTCTTATCTTAGTTGATGTATGACCTAGTAATGCGATAGGTCATCCGTTGTGCACTTAATGCTTGATTCATCTTTGTGAACCTTAGAGTATAATTACCTGAGTGATTGTAGGCTAAACCATCCGAAGAGCGCCTTAGAGTAGGAGTCTATAATCTCTAGTGGATTTGTAGACAAGACCCTTTGGTAAGTTCAAAGAGTTAGGGAGAAACGCATACCCTACAACTTTAGACACACAACGCAACTAGGAATAAGACGTGACACTCAACCATCAATAGGAGATAATTAAGGAGTAATACAAACTAAGTAAACACATCTTTAAACTATCATACGAGCACACATTAATTAGACATAGACTCCCACAACCTTAGTTTAGATAATTAGATAATAGTAGAGTAATCGGTAGAAATACCAAACCCCCAAATCCAATACCCGAGATTCGTACCTTTCCATTTTCATAAAATATAAAAAGATAAAAAATAATCTTCCTCAACCTTAACCTTAGCGTAGTAACTCCCTACTAGCATTCCTATTCCCCTAGAGAACGATATCAATACCCGTGGCTTACCCTAATTACTACACTACAACGATTAGGTTCACTGCCTAGGGTGTTATAAAACTTGCTCGAAGAAAAGGAAGTTCCTTTGACCCCGAACGACGCGTGTAGCGTTATCAAGTTTTTGGCGCCGCTGCCGGGGAATAGAATAGCTAGTTAGTAGTCCACCTCGTTTAGGTTCTTTGCTTGATTCCTATCAAGTAAACTTTTTTTTTTCTTTTCTCATTTTTAGCTTTCTCTTAGTCTATCCCCCTTCTTTGTGCCTTTGTTCATAAAACTTGTCCATTGACTCTTCCGTTCACCATTATGGAGAACGCGAACCCGCCAAAACTTTCACCCCAACATAATCTACCCTTTCCACTCCAAAATGAGATCTTGAGGTTTCAGCAACATCATGATGAATCCTTTCCTGAGGCTTGGACTCGAATTAAATATTTATTGCAAAAAGTCCTTTATCATGGTATTGACTTACTGTTTCCACTGCAATTCTTTTACACTCGTATCGCCCACGAAACCCAAAGGAGGCTTGACTATGTAGCGGATGGGGATATTTGGGGATGTGGTGTTCGATATGCATGGGAAACCTTTGAGATTCACGCCCAATTTAGAAGTGGAACATGGGACCCAAAAAACGAATCTTTAGACCTATTTTCAATTTGGAAACTTCGGTCGGAAAGGTTGTTTAGGAAGGAGATGATTAGAGTTGAGGTACCAAGGTGCATGTCATGGTTAGGAGCTACCACAATACAAAATGAATACATAGGTGATCTTGATAAGATGGAGGATAGAGTAGAAAATCCAACCCCATCGGATAACCCACAAGTCTTACCATCACTTGAGGAACACACATCGCCTATAACTTACCCGGAAAAAGTAGAAGAGACTATAGGAACCCCAATTAGAGAACCTTTGGACCAAACGCCATTAGAGAATGTAGGTTTAGATGCTTGTTGTCATGACCTCTCTCTTAGTCCTAGGGAAGTTCCATATTTTGATGAACCGGAGCCTCACTTAAAAACCTTACCCAATTTTCCGTCTTTAGATGTGAATCTTGGAATTGAATTAGGCCCCAATCCACCCATCAAAATAGATAGTCCGGGTAGTTGCTTGATAAAGGTGGTAGATTCTAGGCCATGTAGAGTAGAAGCCGATATAGGAGTAACCCATGACCTTACACACTTATATCACCCATTCATGGTTGATAACAAGAAACACTATGGGTTTAAACCGGGTTTATTAGGTCAAGATGGATCCTTAACCAGGAATCTTTTGAAGTTGGTAGAAAATGATCCATTCTTAGGAGAGAGATTTGATTCTCTCACTACACCAATAGACTTAGGTAAGGTTATAATGAATAGAGCACACTCCTTTGAGCATATAAATCACCCATCACCCTCTCCTCACGCAGCAAATTTCCACCCTAAGGGTGTGTATTGCTACTATCACTCGCACTTGAACTTAAGTATAGGGAAAACTTCCCCTTTATCTGTTAAATAAGGGTAGAGTCAGGCTCGTGACTCGAACAAAAACAAGCGCTTCTTGGGAGGCAACCCATGTTTATTTGTTTTTCATTTTTATTTGTGTGTCGTATATCTTTCATTGATTGTTTATTCTCATGTTTAAATTTTTAAAAAGGCTTTATTTTGTTTTTAACCTCGTCTTAATTGCATATAAAGGTATTTTACATAAGGGATAAGTGTAGGGAGGATTACACACGTTTTCAAAAGAAACGTAAACATGAGAATAACAATTAATTAAAAGATATTTATGTTTGTTTGTTCGAGTCAAATGCTTGTATCGAGTCATAATGGATGTTTTGCAGAAATTTTTCCAGATTCTAAAGATGTAAATTTTCCAGAATTTTTTCCAGAAAATCGCAGACCAGTTTTTGTCAGGATAACCAGACGGCGTCAGGATTGCAACCTGACGGCGTCAGGAAGGAGTAAAAACATCAGATTACTTTTTCTCGTTTTCTGAGCTACTTATAAATTTTTGGAATTTTCCAGGTCTTAATTTTCTTAGAAATTCTGTAAACATCCATTCCACAAGCATTATATCCTAGTTTAAATCGAGTCTTATATATTATTACCGCCGATTTTACGCGAAGGTTTCGTTTGTTCTCTTCAAGTGTGCAGGTTTAGTTTGTCAAGAAGAAGTTACATAAGATTGGAAGGAGCTTTTCACGCAATAATTCTTCTTGGAAAAGAGTTTAACCACCACTTTACACGGATCCTACCGAGCTAATCAGGGGAGTACTAGTTTCTTTCGTTTTTAATTACCTTCCATTATCATAACTTTGATACTTTCGGGGAACATTGGGGACAATGTTCAGTTTAAGTGTAGGGAGGGAAAATAAAACGAGAACTTTGAAACTATGCTTATCCTTGATTATTTGTTTCGTCCAATTGTGATTGTGTAATTAACCATGAGAAAATGTCGGTTAGGGTAATTTTGGCACCAAATTTAAAATTTTTCATGACATATAGGAGTGGGCCATTAGTCTTAACAAAAGCGTCTCACGGATAGGAAGTTGCATGACTAGCACAAAAACCCTTTACCACCCAAATTCCACCCAAAATGTGAGGATCGCCCTTAGATTAGTAGGAATTAAAGCATTCATCTTCAATGCTTAGAGTGTGAACCGGTAGTATATTAGATTCTAGAACTTGTTTTGTGATGCATTCCGAGATCGCAAGTGAGGCTACACTTGTGTAGTTAGGAATAACTAAATGATAAGAGGCATTAGGATAACCCTTGTTTGATACCTGTAATATAATTACTTCTTCCACATCGGTTGAGTAATTCCCCCACACCCTTTGCGTTGTACTCATCTTTAGTACACGATACCCCTAGTTAACCCCTCAGAGCCTATCCTTTTCGCGGTTCTCGTGATGTTTCGGTTTTTCCGGAATATCAATGAAGAGCATTGTTTACACCCCACCCCCAAATATACACCCAAATCGCCTTAGCCTACCCTTATGCACTCACTTTTAGTGCAAATTATCCCATAGTTCAATTATCTGGTTACTTGCATGAGTTGCTAAGTCGAGTCATATCCTTTGTATACAGTTTTGGGATGATTGGGATTCATGGGAAAAGTTAAAGTTTATGAAATGACGGGAAGGGAACGTTAAATTCAAATTCCCTTTGTTTGCGTAATAATGTACCCCAAGTGTTTTAATCTTTTCAAATCGGGTCAAATTAGTATTAGAGTAATAAAAACTCAAGTGTAGGGATATACTTATAAATCCCTAGTATTTTGATGTTATCTTAGAGGATGGTAGAGTAAAAGTGTATGAAAAAAAAAAAAAAAAAAAAAAAAAAAACATACGGGCTACCATCCTACATCTATCCTTTAAATTTATGTTTGTTTATTTCAGTTATCCAAAGTTTAGAGTGTCGAGTCTTGGCTTAGCAACGCCATTCTTCATATGCATTTAACATAGAGATTTTTGACTTGCCACCACTAAATAGCCTATCCCACCAAACCCTTGTTTCCCTACCGTAAGCCTAACATTACAACCCTTTAAAAGACCTCTTTGATAGTCTTTCCTAGGTGCTTACGCCAAAGCGATGGAGGTTTGATCTATTCTCAAGCCTATGGTAATCTATGTACTAGGACCGGTTAATGAGTGTTTATCTTCCATTTCCTATATTGTTATATTTCATTTATACACCCGAGAGAGATGTGAGTATCCAAACACTCCATGTGAGGTGCTAGTATGTAATTTCCGTGCTTGTTATGACTTTTGCGGGGCTTATATGTGTTGTGGACCGTTTTAAATTAATGCTTCATGACCCCTAACTTATAAATTAATTGGCTAAAAGCACATTTGCTTGAGGACAAGCAAATAACAAGTGTAGGGATATTTGATAAGGTTTTAAAAGGTACCATTTTGAGGGGTCGTTTAAGTCCTTATTTGATCACTTTTGTATCCGTTATTGCTTAATATCGTTCCTTTTCACTTTTTAGGTCTCGTGAAGGCAAAATGCTGGAATGGCACTTATTTGGACGAAAAGGCGGGAATATATGAAGGAAATGGCCAAAGTCGAAATCAAGGCATTCACAGTTGCTGAAGTTAGAAGGCGACGGCGTCAGGTGCTATTGGTGACGCCGTCCCAAAATTATTGTGACGGGACAGAACTCAAAACTCGTATTTTCAAGAGACGGCGTCTAGTGGTGAAAGAGTAGGCCGTCGCTACTCAGACGGCCTAGATGCAATCCAGACGACGTCAGAAGCTGAAGAGGACGGCGTCACGGTCATAAGGTGACGCCGTCGCAAGGTTAACGTGGCCAAGACGAAACCCTAATGGCGGCGACACGACGGCGTCACTAAACATAAGGTGACGCCGTCGCAATTGTAATCTTATATATAGAATCCAAATTTTTTAGTCTTTGTGTGGAGAGTCTTTGGAGTAAAAACCTAAAACCGAACCTAAGGTGTCTTGTACAGTATTTTAGGGTTTTTAACCCTATCTTACATCAAGATAAGTCTTTGCTTCATTAATTCAATTATGTCTTTGATTATTTGTGTGTATGCTTGCATGTTCTCCATGTCCGGCTAATTTATTTGTGTGTTTGCTTAGGAAGTATGAAACTTAATTATTGAATATTGATTGGTTGTTTCTTATCTTAGTTGATGTATGATCTAGTAATGCGATAGGTCATCCATTGTGCACTTAATGCTTGATTCATCTTTGTGAACCTTAGAGTATAATTACCTGAGTGATTGTAGGCTAAACCATCCGAAGAGCGCCTTAGAGTAGGAGTCTATAATCTCTAGTGGATTTGTAGACAAGACCCTTTGGTAAGTTCAAAGAGTTAGGGAGAAACGCATACCCTACAACTTTAGACACACAACGCAACTAGGAATAAGACGTGACACTCAACCATCAATAGGAGATAATTAAGGAGTAATACAAACTAAGTAAACACATCTTTAAACTATCATACGAGCACAAATTAATTAGACATAGACTCCCACAACCTTAGTTTAGATAATTAGATAATAGTAGAGTAATCGGTAGAAATACCAAAACCCCAAATCCAATACCCGAGATTCGTACCTTTCCATTTTCATAAAATATAAAAAGATAAAAAATAATCTTCCTCAACCTTAACCTTAGCGTAGTAACTCCCTACTAGCATTCCTATTCCCCTAGAGAACGATATCAATACCCGTGGCTTACCCTAATTACTACACTACAACGATTAGGTTCACTGCCTAGGGTGTTATAAAACTTGCTCGAAGAAAAGGAAGTTCCTTTGACCCCGAACGACGCGTGTAGCGTTATCATCGCATGAGAAAATTTTCAACCGAAATACAACGTGAATTCATCAAGTCACTGCTCATTTTCATCAGACGCATAGTCATAAAAGAACGTGTTGAAGATCTCCAGCTTGCCGTTGAATCATATCAGACACGTGTCAACTTCACTCCACCACAGCTTGATCTTCCAGATATCAACCAGCTATCACAATTAACGCTCATCAGCAAACCGTTTGGTGTCGTTTATCGCAGTGAACTTCATCGCAATTTCTTGATGGCGTGTAATGAGCTTCACAAATTTGGAGATCATACTCTGAAGATGGTTAGGGACGGATTAGCTTATCGATTGAAGGATATACGTGAAAACATTGGGAACCATAAGCGATGGAATTCTCAGGATCGGAGGAATGTGAGAAGGATCATCACCATGATTGATGAACGGTTGTTCAGAAGGGATCAGTTCAGAACGTTGGAAAGCTTTGTTGGTGGTCAACCCAGGATCAACATCACCGACTATCAACGCCCTGTTCGTACTCCTGGGAACATCACTGCACTTCCTGGTACCCCTTGAATTGTTTCTTTCATATAATTTTGGATGTGTGATTATGTATGTCAATGGCTTGTGCACAGATAACAGTGTACAACCCGTTCTTGTCAAGAAAGGACCCTGTGGTACGCTTCAGTGCCACAATCCTTATAAAAGGAGCGAAAGCTTCTTACTTTTGAGTAAAACCTATCAAACCTTTCATTTTTTAAGGTTTTGCTCAAAAGAACAAGTACTTCCCCGTATGATTTTCAAAACCTCAACCGTTTATATCACTGGTTGAGGGGGAGTATTTGAATTAAAACTTTGTTCACAAATTGTTCATAGTGGTCATCTTCCCGCAACACTCGAAATGGTCATATTTATTGTCAAACTTTTCAAAAAATAACATTTGATATGCCATTTTTGAGGGGGAGAAAATTGTGTGATAAGAAATATGTTGAGCAAATTGCAAATGAATCTGTGTACTTCAGACTTAACCAACGAATTGACGGTACTAAACTGTTAGTAACTCGAAAAGACTTGTCCTGGACGGGTAATAATTTCAAGCTAGTTCGCTAGTAATGTAAACGTGTCTCGCAAAGGACTTGTCCAAGTAGAAAGTACCACTCGAGACACTCTTGGTAGACATGAACTCTAATGGGTATGACAACCTTTCGAGGTTTGTCTACACCTTCAAGGTAGTTATTAGAGCTAGTTGTCACCTAAAAGCTGACAATGTAACTCTTTAACTATGCAACGTAACCGTGTCTCGCGGGGGATTGTCTATCTCCAGTGGATCAATTCAAAATGTGCGCGCTCTTTCCTCACTGTGCATTTAAACCATTAAAAATCTTAAGCACATGTGGAGGGGGAGTATTTATGCAAAATCCTATCTCTCATAGTGGTTCAAACATGTTTTTCATTAACAAACCCTTTGAGAGATACTTCGCAGCAGTGGTTTTAATGGCAACATAGGTTAGTCATGGAGTTATAAGGTGACTAAGGTTAGGATAAACCGTCCTATGATCCGCCAGAGCCAGAGGGATCTACCCAAGGACATCACAAATAGCTAGTACTTAGAAGTCCTTAGGTATGATTATAAAAAAAAGGAGAAAATGAGAATCGGAGAAAGAAGGAGTTGAAGAATT
Organism: Chrysanthemum seticuspe; assembly: GCA_019973895.1. NCBI lineage: Eukaryota > Viridiplantae > Streptophyta > Magnoliopsida > Asterales > Asteraceae > Chrysanthemum > Chrysanthemum seticuspe. Next base: position 290,576,427 of record BPTQ01000006.1, read on the forward strand.
AAAATGAAATGCAAAGAAAAGGGTGAAAAGAAATAGCCCTCCAAATTATTCAACTTAGGGCAGACACCGGGTTCAATTCATATGCTACTGGTTGTCACTTAGTGACACCAGTATTGAAGATTAAAAGTCGTCATGGACCCAGTGACGCATGCACTAAACCTTCTTAACCACTCAAGTTTCTCTCAACAGAAGCTTTTTTCATTCTCACAGGGAACCCTACGTAAACTATTGGCTTTCTCTTAGAGATCGCTGGTATCGAAGAAGGAGACCCTCTCCCTAGTCTCCGCACAGGAAAACCAAAACGCACAATTGAGTCTAGAGCCACGAGATTCATCAAAAGATCTCTTAGGGACACTTGACATTTCAGCACTTGTTGATCAACAAATAAGATCATCAGTGGTTCATATCGAGTCCTTCACAGATCTTAGCAATCTGTCGAGAACATTTATGAGAGGTTCACAACTGTGATCCTCAGTGATTGAATGGAAACTCCTGCCAGGGTCAACATCAAACAGCCCTGACAGCAGGTCACTTCGGTAACTCCTCGTGGATTACGCGGAGTGTGTCTCAAATGGTCTACGGTCGTGAGGTGACGCTCCGGTGTACCTCAGCGACTCATCTGAACTGTAGATGTACTTCGGAACATCGCGTTATCTCACTTGTGGGACTCCCGTTCAGGAACGGCCTTTGTAAGAATTAGAGTTGTGTTTTCACACTATGCTGTTAACACTCTCGAAGTTCAAACTTGTAAGTGCCGGAATCCGCTTATTACTAACCGTTTGAAATGTTTTCTTCTTATGGAAGCTCCGGAGCGGGATGATCATGCTGATTCTTCTCATGCTCACGCCAACATCATCACTAATGGAAGTTCTATTCAAAAGCAACACAACCATCAGAATGATTCTTCGTCAAACCAAAGAATCTACAAAGTTAAAGACTTAAAGAACTTCATCAGAATTGAATTCCAACGTCAAAGAGCGTGTGAGCATGTTGAAGAATGACGTGGAGACACTGGAGCAGCGAAGCAGACCTGAGGCAGACTGATGTAGACAACAACATACTATCACTTTCACCACAAAGAACAATGATCAAAGAACAAAGTTAAAGATGACGTCAAAGCATAACTGTTCAAAGACAACTATCTCTCTACACTGGGGAGATTGTTCGAATCAAGGCAATTCTTCTCACAAGAAAGAAGAATGTCAGAAGACGTCAGTGCTACTATTACATCAACGCCTTCACCGTTCATCACCAACACTTGAGGGGGAGATTGTTGGAATCACTCCTAAACCATAATCAAGTGTTAGTAATTAATATGTAATAGTTAGCTTTATTATGGCCTTTATGTTTGTTATTAGCCTTAAGCTTATGTAGAAGGCCCATGAGCTTAGGCCCAAGCCCATTAAAGAAAGGATGGAAACTAGGAGTGTTGCCCTAGCTTTCCTCCTATAAATACTCTTGTAAACCTTCATTTGAAGGTTGGTTGTTCAATTTACTCTTTCACATACACTCTACACCTAACCTTTCTTTACTTGTACGTGTGCGTGTGTTTGTGTGTTGTTCAATCGCCTTATCTCTTTCTATTTTACTTGTGTTTGTAAAACTAGTGACCTAACAAAGCGACTTGCTATAATACTTTCATGATAGCGACTTGGCTCAGGTTTTACTAGTAGCAATTTGTTTTGACAAATTATTCATAGCGACTTGCTATAACATTTTTGTTTTAAGCGACTTGTATCTGGTTTCTCTTGTAGCGACTTTATTTGACAACTTGACTTAGCAACTTGTTATAACACTTCCATTATAGCGACTTGTCTCATGAAATCCTATTATAGCAATTTTGTTTTAACAATTTTGCTCAAAGCAACTTGCCTCTAGAAAACCTTGTCAAAATGATTTGTTACTCTGAGAATTACTAAAGCATCTTAACCCATTTCCTGAGCATTTCTATCGATTTTTGTTTATCTGTCCTGTATGCTACTCGTTGTTCTTATGTCATGAGGTTGCATTAAAGTTGATTAGCTAACCATGTCTAACCTAACATGCTCTCGAACACTGTTGTTGTATGTGTGTTTCTATAGAATTTCAATGATAAACACAACCTCATCCGAGAACCTTGCTACTTCTGCTCCACCCACAGTTCTTACAGACAACGAAATTTTTCCAGAAGATAAATGGGTAGCGATAGGCAAAAGCAACTGCTATTTGGACATGGAAAGAATACAACAAAATCAAATCTTCAAAGTCGTTATTGATATTCTTAAAAACACTAACTTATTTAGTGCCTTGACCAAGCAATGCAAGATCCCTTCCATTTACCTACAACAAATTTGGAACACCATTACATGGGACAAGATCACAGCCAATTATTCTTGTAAGCTAGACGATAAGGAATTTCTAATCACATCTCACATTCTCAGTAAGGCCTTAGGAATCACACCATGTGACTCTACCAAACAATCTGTCCCTCCACCTAGTGCGGAAGAACAAATAGACTTTCTAAATGATTTGGGTTATCAGGTTAATGTAACAAGGGCTTCAAATATCATCACCGGACACATGTTTCAACCTTGGAGAGCCATTACCACTATTCTCAACTTATGCTTATCTGGCAAAACCTCAAGGTTCGATAAAGTGAGAACACCTATTCTGCAAATCTTATGGGGTCTCATCAAAGGTGTGAACATTGATGTCTCGAAACGGATTTGGGAAGAATTCTCATTGTCTATGCACACTTTCATCACCGACAGAACAAATGTTCAGAATCAAGCCCCAGGTAGGAAGAAAGTACACAAACTTGTAATTCCTAGCATAAGTTTCTCGAAGCTTATCATTTAGTTCTTGCAACAGACTCATCACTTTAATCCAAGGAGTGAGTCAGTCCTCCATAATGCTAGGGATGAATTTGTACTTGGCAACCTCAAATATGTTGCCAGAGGTGTTAATAAAGAGATCTTTGGAATGCCCATTCCTGATGCAGTTCTCACAGATGATATTGAGAAGACTAACTACTTCAGATTATACAACAAAAGAACATCCAGATCCAATTTTAATGACGCTCCTGATCCCTCACAACCCAAGTCTACAAGTCTACTTCCGGCACTAAATCATCCTCTAAAACCCCATATGCCACCCTTCCCAAGAAGAGACGTGATAGATCTCAATCTACTGACACTTCATCACAGAAGCAAAAAAAGAGAAAGAATGATGCCGAAAACGGGAATTTTGAAGGAACCGAGGTTCCAAAGGGTGACATGCGGTTAATAGATGAAGACGAGGCTGCTTTGCAACAAGGGATTAAACAAAGCCTAGAAATCCTTAACATGAGATCACCAGTGGAAGGAGTTGTGATAAGAGAACCTAAGCCAGCGCCCCAACAAACAACTTCAACCACACAAGACAAAGGGAAAGGGATTGCTGGTGTAGAAGTTGAACAAGCTGCTCACATGCTTCTGACCATCTCTTCTCCACCGTCAAGAACTACCAACCAATTTGAGCTGAAGAAAAGAAGCATTGAATCATCTTCAGCTCAAGAACAAACTGGAATGGAAAAGGAGGTATCCGAAACATAGGAAGGTACACTTGCATCAAGTGATACCCAATCAGATAAGAATGATGAAAACGAATTGCTGAAAGACTCACATGAGTTTCTTGAGTCAAGATCTGATGAACAGAGGCACATGGAAGAAACGAACATGTCTACAGGTTCTCTATCCTCATTGAAGAATCTAGATGCTGATTTCTCATTTGGTGATCAGTTCTTAAATGACAAACCCTCAGATAACAAGCCTTATAAGCAAAATGATGAGAAAGAGGAAGCTGAGTCCATGTATACAGTCGACATTCAGCATGACACATCAACCACTCCTCCGATGTTAGCACCTACTCAAGCGACCGCACTTCCACCGCCCAAACCTGCTCTAACAACCTCACTTCCACCTCCAGAACCTGCTAAAGATCTATCACTTGAACCAGTTGTTACGATTAATGACACGGACACTCCACCGGCTTCACCACCTCTAATTCTAACATCTGATCAATTGCTCGACAAGGCTGTAAAGTGAATTGAAGCTCTTGAGAGGCAACTGCCTAAAATATCAACGTCCTCAAGCAACGTGTCTACAAGCTAGAGAACCTGAACTTTGATGAAGGTGTTGTAGACGCCATTGAAGGCGAAGTTAAAGATACTGTAGAATGGGCAATGCAAGCTCCACTGCTTCAATGGTTTAAAGACTTACCCATTTCAGTTATGAGAGCTGTCCTTTCAGACAAAATGTATGAAACTAACGAGCATAAGGATGAGGTCCATAAGAAGTTATTCGAGGCTATCGAAGAATTGATTAAGTACGACAATCATCTACAGTTTATGGAGGACATTGGAGAAAGAGAGGCTAAGAAGAAAAGGAGGAATTTGGTGTTGGAGACGTTGCGTAAAGGTTCTAAATCTCCACCTCCTACTCCTCCTCCAACTGGTGGAGCTGGAACTTCTGGTACTGGTGGATCTTCTGGTACAACCACAACACCTCCACCAAAACCACCCACATCTTCACCAAAATCCTCTAATCAAACCAGTTCATCCGGTGATCAGAGTAATCAGAAGAAGTCTACAGCATGGTCCACGATTGATTCAAGGTTTACACCCACCTTCTCCACTATCCCGGAAGACCAGGTACTACATGAACAGTCTTATGTCATGGTAGAGTCAGAATCCGATGACGATGATGCATCCACAAAACATATCCCTAAACCGTCTGATGATGAGGATTGGTTTGATGCATATATTTCGGGTGAAAGCACTAAAACCTCTAGAGTTGCACCTTTAAAAGATATAACTCAAACCTGGCTTGCCGAAGAGAGACCTCAAACTCCTGAACCTTCATGGTCCATTCTAGGGTCTGACATAATGATCTCTGATAACAACTGGGCATCAACCATCACTACCAACTATGAAGCCCCAGCTGAAGACTCTCTTCTATCACTGGAGATATGGGCAGCTTTATGAAGTGGTTTTGTGAAACGAACTGAATCTCGTCCATCACTCCGAAGGATCTTGAAGGACCGGCATTTGAAATCGTCAAAGTCTTTCACTCAGATGCCAATCAGCTTCAATACCAGATGGAAGAATGTCATAAGATGCTGAGTGATCTCGTCAGTGAGCAGATCAGCCGTTTCAATGTGAACAAGCCTATTCCTCTCGGTGGTGAACCTGGTCAAGTGACTATTCATTCAGAATTCTTCTTCAACCATGACCTGGATTATTTATGTGCTCGAACTACAGAAAGAAGACCACCCTTATCGATTTCTAAAATGAAAGTTGCTACCTACATAGATCAGGGTCTTGAGCAGATGGTACCTGATCAATTCTGGACTGACAAAGAAGAAGAGTATGGCATCGCGGCTTCGTACGACATTTCTCATTGGTGGTTCAACAAGAAGAAATTCTACATTGATAGACATGGAGCTAAAAAGAGTCACAAAGATGTTCGATCCTAGCTGCGAATTCTAAGTGTTGCTAGTGTAGAGATCTTCCCTATCTATGGCTATGAATATCTAAAGAAGATTGTTCTTCGAAGAGCAGACTTGAAAGATCATGTTATAGAAGAAAACGACTTCAAACATCTGCCGCCAAATGACTTTGAAGATCTCTATCTTATGAACCTCTAAGGACACCTTGACCATCTACCTGTTCGTGAGAAGAAGGCTCTCTCTGCTGCTGTCAATCTGTGGATCAGAGGCTTGGTCATTCGACAAAGAGTTAGGGATTTTCAGCTAGGCATGGAAAGCTACCAGACTCGGGTCAACCTAACAAGACCGCAATAGGAAGCCTCAGGACATGAATTTTGTCACGACTATATAGTGATTGACACCCCTAGAGCCGTCCTCTTTACCGACAGATACGGGTCACGTATGCTAATGAGACTGTGCGAGCTTTTCAAGTTCAGTGATGGTACACTCAAAATGGTCGAAGAAGAATTGAACTCGAGAGTGAAGGAAATCAAACTTGACCTGAAGCCATGGAACAAGACAAGATTCCGGTCTGAACAGGAATTGAAGAGGTGCGAAGAGTTCATTGCTGCGATCAGATGAAGACTAAAGACTAGAATGATTTATCGCATCCTTGAGAGTTTTGTGGGTGGTAGACTTCGTGAAGGTCATTACAAGCTACTTCAAAGAACTAAATGAAGACATATTCCTGGATTAGTTTTTGTTTTGTATTATGATGTGTATAATGTGGTGTCTGTACTATGAATAACTATAACTATAATGTATGTAGTAGTGATAGGTTATGTATTGTTGTTTCCGTTTTAATCTAAAAGGGAACTTCAGTGTAGTCTACTTCAGATCATATAAAACCGGACACATGTTTCTCCAACAAGTTTTGTTTCATACATATTTAAATCACTGATAAGGTTTTAAAAGGTACCATTTTGAGGGGTCGTTTAAGTCCTTATTTGATCACTTTTGTATCCGTTATTGCTTAATATCGTTCCTTTTCACTTTTTAGGTCTCGTGAAGGCAAAATGCTGGAATGACACTTATTTGGACAGAAAGGCGCGAATATATGAAGAAAATGGCCAAAGTCGAAATCAGACACTCACAGTCGCTGAATGTAGAAGGCGACGGCGTCAGGTTCTATGTACGACGCCGTCGGAAAATTGTTGTGACGGGTCAGAACTCAAAACTCGTGTTTTCAAGAGACGGCGTCTAGTGTGAAAGAGTAGGCCGTCGCTACTCAGACGGCCTAGATGCGATCCAGACGACGTCAGAAGCTGAAGAGGACGGCGTCACGGACATAAGGTGACGCCGTCGCAAGGTTAACGTGGCCAAGACGAAACCCTAATGGCGGCGACACGACGGCGTCACTAAACATAAGGTGACGCCGTCGCAATTGTAATCTTATATATAGAATCCAAATTTTTCAGTCTTTATGAAGAGAGTCTTTGGAGTAAAAACCTAAAACCGAACCTAAGGTGTCGTGTACAGTATTTTAGGGTTTTTAACCCTATCTTACACCAAGATAAGTCTTTGCTTCATTAATTCAATTATGTCTTTGATTATTTGTGTGTATGCTTGCATGTTCTCCATGTCCGGCTAATTTATTTGTGTGTTTGCTTAGGAAGTATGAAACTTAATTATTAAATATTGATTGGTTGTTTCTTATCTTAGTTGATTAATGATCTAGTAATGCGATAGGTCATTCGTTGTGTACTTAATGCTTGATTCATCTTTGTGAACCCTAGAGTATGATTACCTGAGTGATTGTAGTCTAAACCATCCGAAGAGCGCCTTAGAGTAGGAGTCTATAATCTCTAAGTGGATTTGTAGACAAGACCCTTTGGTAAGTTCAAAGAGCTAGGGAGAAACGCATACCCTACAACTTTAGAAACACAACGCAACTAGGAATAAGACGTGACACTCAACCATCAATAGGAGATAATTAAGGAGTAATACAAACTAAGTAAACACATCTTTAAACTATCATACGAGCACACATTAATTAGACATAGACTCCCACAACCTTAGTTTAGATAATTAGATAATAGTAGAGTAATCGGTAGAAATACCAACCCTCCAAATCCAATACCCGAGATTTGTACTTTTCCATTTTCATAAAATATAAAAAGATAAAAAAATAATCTTCCTCAACCTTAACCTTAGCATAGTAACTCCCTACTAGCATTCCTATTCCCCTAGAGAACGATATCAATACCCGTGGCTTACCCTAATTACTACACTACAACGATTAGGTTCACTGCCTAGGGTGTTATAAAACTTGCTCGAAGAAAAGGAAGTTTCCTTGACCCCGAACGACGCGTGTAGCGTTATCATGAGTCACCCCTTAACCTTTGTCGTGTCTACCCTTATTGCCTTCGAGAATTGTTTAGCCCTTAACTCTAGTGGTGGAGATTTGTGTAACCGCCAAGCTTATGATAGAATACATGCTATGACTGTGCGATTGAGTGATCACCCCGAAATTGACACTTAGAGTAGTTGAGAGATTTGAGTGTTTGTTCCCCTTTCGTGAGGTGTTCGGCTTTGTTTTATTATAGCACAAGGGATTTGTAAATTCATATTTTCCAGGTTTTGGGAGATATCTTTTTAGGAATCTATCTAATAAGGTCTACTTGAGGGCAATTAGAGTTCAAGTGGGGGGATATTTGATAACATCAATTAG
>BPTQ01000006.1:290588542-290688321 GCA_019973895.1 Chrysanthemum seticuspe
GCATCTTTATCGGTAAACTAAAAGAACCATTTAAGAGGGGGAGTTATACACATATCCTATAAACTTTAGTAAAATAGTGCATCTCCATTCTCAAGAAAACTTCATGTAGGTGCTAATGTTTTGTAAATCTTTGGTAAGTTGTGAGTTAGTTCCATGTAATACGATTTTGTATCTTTAGAAACATGGAACTTCCAAATATAAACAAAACTTTACGAGGGGAAATTATATACGAAGCTCTAAGCTTTTCTCAAATCGTGTATAATTTCTCGTCATACGTGAAACTCTGTTTTAACCAGTGGAAAATAGTCTAAAGTATAAATATAGTGTAAAAGAGGGAGCTAGTTTTTAAAGTTTAGGAAACTCTAAAACCTAGAGTTCACTAACTATTGCGATGTGCGCAGCAAGCCCCAGTTCCTTTGAAGGAAAAGAAGCTAGTTCAAAATATTGTGGGATCCGTCACTTGGATTAGCAACATCACATCATTAATCCCATTCGGTGCCCATAACTATAGCAAGAGATCCCCTTATCCTTACGATCATCCCTCAATGATGCGATTCCAATTCCAACTCCTTCTAATAAAAAAATAGAAAAATATAAAATACTTTTACCTTTTCATGCTTAGAGCCCATAACCTAAACCTCCCAACCATAAAGATGGCTAATGAGATGATAATAGATTAATAGATTTGATTCCAACACCCTCAGATACAGATTAATTACACACGAGCATACTATCAAATTTCTACACAAATGAATCAAACATAATGAGGAATTAATAGAGGATAACTACCAACTCACAGTGCAGAATAAGGATCAACGAAACACAAAGATTTCAACATCCCATACGCAAAGAGGGATTGAGAACAAATCCAATACCCGAGATTCGTACTTTTCCATTTTCATAAAATATAAAAAGATAAAAAAATAATCTTCCTCAACCTTAACCTTAGCGTAGTAACTCCCTACTAGCATTCCTATTCCCCTAGAGAACGATATCAATACCCGTGGCTTACCCTAATTACTACACTACAACGATTAGGTTCACTGCCTAGGGTGTTATAAAACTTGATCGAAGAAAAGGAAGTTTCCTTGACCCCGAACGACGCGTGTAGCGTTATCAATCACTTGAGATCCAAAATCTCAAAGGATTTGAAATTTTTGATCGAGGGAGAAAATGTGATATAAATATGAAATCTGATAAAAGGTGACCAATTTTGTCTCAAAGTGCATACTGCTCTTTAATATGTGCTAAACTCTTTTCGAATCTCGAAGCATATATTAAAGGGGAGCATTTCAAAACAAATATAAACCTTCAAGGTACAAAGATTTCTATGTTTTAGCATAATGTACCTTGATTGAGTGTTGAATGGTTTCTAAATGTTTTGTAATCGTGGATGTACTTCAAAAGAACTCTTACCTCTACGTGATAAAATGATTTCAAATATCCTATACACATATTGAGGGGGAGAATTTACCAAGAAAATCAAATGGCTATTTCTACGGAAATTCTGATCAAGAAATTATTTCAAAAAACTCTTGCCTCCATGTGCTAAACAATTTCAAGATCATATGCACATGTTGAGGGGGAGCATTTCAAAATGATCAAAACTATTAAGGTACAAAATGCTTTGATTTTGTATCACAAGTACCTTGATTGATTTTCCAAATAATTTTTCAATTGGTTTCATGGAAGAATGTACAATACCAAAAGACCGACCAATTTACTTTATGCATGGAGTTATAAGGATGGTTAGGTTAGGTATTCGTTCCCACGATCCCGCCAGAGCCGGAGGGATCTACCCAGGGACTATCCAATAGATAGTGTAGAAGTCCCTAGGTATGATGAAAAAAAGGAGAAAAGTGAGATATGGGAAGAGTGCGGACTGAGATAGAGCTAGAACTAGAATAAACCCAACAAGGTTCTAGTTATGAAATCTCGTTAAGCACTGAAGGGGTTGAAGAATAAAAAAGAAATGAATGTGAAAAAGGGTGAAAAGAAATAGCCCTCCAATAATTCAACCTTAGGGCAGACACCGGGTTCAATACATATGCTACAGGTTGTTATTAAGGTAACATTGGTATTGAAGACAAGACGTCATGGACCCAGTGACGCACTGCACTTAACTTCCCAAGCTACTCAAGTTCCTCTTAAAAGGGCTTGTTTCATTCTCATGGGGAACTGACGTTATCTATCGACTCTCTCATATAGATTGTTGATATTGAAGAAGGAGACCCTCTCCCTAGTCTCCGACATAGGAACCAAATGTGCACTATTGAGTCTAGAGCCACGAGATCATCAAATAAATCTCATTAGGACACTGTCAATGAAGACTCTCTATTTCACACAATATGGAAAGAGAGATTATATCTTAAGAGTCCTACGCATTATCCTTGTGGTATTGCCAGAACATCTGAGTGATATGCAAACATAGTCACAATGAAGATGGAAAGCCTTCTAGAGCCAACCTCAAACAAGCTCTTGGTAGGTGGCATGTGAGATCTATCTAATAGATCAACCATGTGACAACTGAACAGAAACAATGGGGCGATTCAAACTTATGAATCAATCTTGGTTCAGGTTATGGATTGACGGATACCTTTGAAAAACCGGTCGTTGTGCTTAAAATTATTTTCTCTAGCACATCGACTGTGTATTAATATTTCAAATATAAAAGGTGTTTATGATTGATAATTGATTTCTCTTAAAAACCTTCGTTGTATTGCAAAAACACTTTATTGAGCAGTACTCGATTGTTTTTTTCAAATCTCTTTTCATCAATCAGTGAATCTCAAATTCGCTGGTTCACTCACTCCGTGTTGTCTTATTTGAGACGTTCCGGTTTGAGAACAGCTAGAGCAGCTACGAAACCCTGTCAAGGAGATTCTTCGGAATTATACCTGATCACAGGCAGTACTTGTACTGATCAACGGGGAACCATGGGCCGTGTACCTCAATTCAATGAAAGAGATCAAGGACACTTTCGTGTGCATTATTGCTAACTGTTGTATGCAGGTACGCCCGACGTTTGCAGCTGATCAGAATGGAGAGGTCAATCCATAGCCGCATGCTCACACAACACATTCATTTTTAAAGAAATTATGATACGTGCATAAACGTCTATGATATTTTCACTTCATGCTTCTGCTACGCTGCTGCAAAATATCATGAATCAACTAAAGCTTCCGCTACTCTGATAAGAAGATATCATGATCCAGAATGTGAGCATGTCGGTCCAAATGTCACAATATCATATGCGGACAACACAACAATGGGTGATGCTGAGATTAATTGTGGCCGATGATCTCAAATAAAGCTCAAAGGTCATCATAATGTGGATCTGCTCTATAGCCTCCACTTAATGTACATTATGGTTGGACTATGATAATATCACCATGAAAGCACAAAGATTGAATATTTTGATGAAGTGAAGTCTACGAGCTCAAGACTGAAGATTAATTGGAATGCTAGGATGCTAAAATGTAAATCATGGGGTGACCTCCCTTAGGGGGATATTGTTAGGAATTGGAAATTCTATTGTAAAGCATCGGTCACCCCACATATAATCTAGCTTAAGTTAACTCGTAGACATATCGTTTATTATGTTATTTGTTAGTTAGCACCATAGAGGAAGGACGGGTCTTTACCCATTGTATGTGCCAACATCAAATAGTCCTGAATATTAAGTGTCAATTTCCCCCGTTAATGCTCGTTATTTATATCATTTATATGGATTTATGCTTGTTTTCCATTGTTTTGCACTTTCAGGTAAATTACGAGCATTGGAGCTAAAGAGACGCGGAAATGGAAACGTTACTAAAGATTTATCACAGTATGCTTATTTTGAAGAAGTTACGGCGTAACTCATCTCTCACATTACGCCGTAACTATTACGTGACCCAGAAGTCCAACTTATCAAGAGGTTACGCGTAACTCTTCCCAAAGCTTACGACGTAACTCCATTAGGTCAAAAAAGGTTCCACGTAGCTGATACTTACGCCGTAACTACTGCATCACTTACGACGTAACCGATTTTATTGAAGACTACGGCGTAACCACTTATAAGGTTACGCCGTAACTAGCAGATCTAGTGCATTTACGGAGAAATAGAAGGTTACGGCGTAACTCATCTATTGGTTACGCCGTAACCCAGACCTGGCCTATAAATACCCCATGAATTCTAGCATTTCAAAGCATCCCATTCCCCACACAACACTCTGAGAACGTGGGAAAAAGATCAAGGGAGCTCTAGGGAAGCATACGGAGCTGTTTCCAAGGGAGAAGTCACACCATTACGATAAGCTTTAGCGTTTATTATTTCTTTTACTTTCAATTCATGTATTTTATACCTTTGAATACTGAATTGATGTGCATGATTAATATGAGCGGCTAGTTAATTGTTTTGTTTGCGTTTACCTTTACTTCCGTACAATTATTTCTAAGTGTATGCATGCATAGTTCTTTGGTAGTCACCCCTGGTTCGGTAGTTTTGAATGGCCATAGAGGCCAATTGCCTAGGAGATATGACCAACTGACCCTAGGTGAGCGGACTAAGACGGGAAGGGTAAGATATGACCAACTGACGACCCTTTCTACTTGTGCGATTTGACCAACTGATCACCTATCGTTTGGATGAACTTAAGAATAGGGGGTGTAGTGTCTAAGTTCCTAACGGCCGGGCACTCACTATTTAGAATCTAGCATGTAGCGGTACTTAATAACTCAGATTAGGGGACCAGGAACAATAGGACTTATGACGGTGCGCCTAATTTCTCCTGTGGTGGCATCTTTGATGATAGGTTAGGGCGAATTGACCAAATGATGTCCTCTCGAATTTGATCCCACCTGAAGTAATTGGAAGTAGGTAGACGTAGACATAACTAGTTAGGAGGATTAACTAGGTTAGCACCACTATTCCTCTATTGAATTCCCTTATACCATTTATTTACTTTTATATTCTACATTAGTAGTTTAATTAATTAAAACCCTATCAAACCATTAATATTCTGTAATAATTAGACTTAGTAATTATCCGACACACATAGCTCTTGGGACGACCTCGGCTTTACCATTTACTACACTACACACGACCGGGTACACTGCCCGTTAGTGCATTAGGGTAGACCATAGGTATAGCGAGACACTATAAATATTAAGACCTGGTCAGTAAAACCTGTATCAAGTTTTTGGCGCCGCTGCCGGGGAGCTTTATTAGGATTTTTATTTAAGTTTTGTTTTGTTATTATGACTCTTTATATGAACGATTATCTCACCACCTCTAATAGTAAACAGGGGATCACCATTCCAGCTCTTGAAGAAAATGTTAAATTCGAATTTTGGGGACTCTGTCTTGATGAACTAAACAGATGTTGCATTTATGGAACCAAAGACGAAGAAGCACACGAGCACATCGCGAAGGTATGTGAGATCGCTGATTTATTTCACGCACCTGGAGTCTCAAGAGATCATGTTATGATGAGGGCTTTTCCTTTTACCCTAAAAGGAAGAGCTAGAGATTGGTTAAAGAAACTTCCATCCGGATCTATTACAACATGGAACACCTTTAAGAAGGCTTTTCTTAAGGAATACCGAACCCCTACAAAAATCCTTCAACAGGTCGATGAAATTAGGAGGTTTAGCCAAATCTATGATGAACCACTATTTACAGCTTGGGAAAGATTTAACGAATCCATCCTGAAATGCCCCGAGCATAAACTCAACAAACACGAGCAACTGCAAATATTCTACAACGGGTTGGACATAAAGACTCGACAATTGTTAGACTCTAAAGAACCTATCCCTTTAATGAATGCTGATAAAGGATGGATAAAAGTTGAGGAAGTCGCGCTCCATTCGTCATCATGGAACAAAGAGCGGGATAAAGATCCTATAGAGATACAATCAGTGATAAAAAATCTGGAGAAATTTGAAGTAGACATGCAATCCCTGACTGAAGAAGTCAAGATGGTTAAACACAAGTTCGATAAACCAATTGATGGGAGAGTAATGGATGTTGAAAAGGCTGTGAAGATGCTCGTTAAAGAATCTAGCAGAAAATATGATGAGAACGCAAATTTGGTTTGGAATCTCAAGCGAGATTACGACAAAGCACTTAGAACACAAGCAGCTGCTATTAGAAGACTTGAAATTCAAGTGGGAAAACTGGTAGAATCTATTAGAGTATGGGATGAAGGTGACTTGCCTAGCACGACAGAAACAAATCCTTGAGATCTGGCTCACGCTATTACAACAAGAAGTGGATTAAACTATAAGGAACCAGCTTACCCTTCGGACTCAAATGATCTGACTAACGAATCACCCCAAGATAACGATAAAGAAACTGAGGAGGCTCAACCTTCTGTCAAAAAAGTCCGTCCCTACATTCCACCAATCCCATTTCCGGGAAGGATTAAAAAAGAACAAGAACGGGTGCTATTTCAAAAATTCATGGAGAAAATTCAAAAACTCAGCATTAATATTCCTCTCGTTGAAGCCTTGGAGCAAATGCCAAAATATGCCAAATTTATGAAGTATCTCCTTACCCATAGAATACTTTCTGACCGGATGCAGATTACTTTAAACCAAAGATGCTCTGCTACTCTTTTAAAAAATATGCCTCTCTAAGAAGAAGATCCAGGGAGTTTCACTTTACCTTGCACTATCGGGGGAATTTTAATCAACAAAGCCCTTGCCGACCTTGGGGCAAGCATTAGTCTTATGCCATTCTCTCTTTATTCACATTTGGAATTGGGAGAGCTGAAACCAACTAGAATGTGTATCGAGCTGGCTAATAAAACTACTCAATATCCGAAAGGGATAGCTGAAAATATTCTTCTCATGATCGATAAATTTGTCTTCCCGGTCGACTTCGTGGTTCTGGATATGGAAGAAGATGATATCCCTATTTTTCTCAGAAGACCCTTTCTTGCAACAGCACACGCTATGATTGATGTCTTCAACAAGAAGATTTCATTAGAGATTGGTAATGACAAGATTACTTTCGACCTGGAAAAGTCCATGAGATATGCTTCTTTCACCGATGACAACCTTGATGATCTCAACCTTATAGAAGCTAACACTCAGAAACATGCCCAGGAATGTTTTCTTCCTGATCCTCTGAGATCATTAAAATTCGAAGATAATGATGGGACATCTAGCGATGAAGAAAGCGAAACAGAGGAACTGACCAAAAAGAATCAGACAGTATGTTCAGCAAAAACCCCGGAAGAAGCTGATGCTCCCCCAAAACTTAAGGAGTTACCTCCTGATTTAGAATATGCATTTATCAATGGAGATCAAAATTATCCTGTTGTGATCTCTTCTCTGTTATCTAACGAAGAAAAGGAGTCATTACTACAGTTTTTAAGCAAGCACAAGGGAGCAATTGCATGGATAGTCTCTGACATTAAAGGAATTAACCCTTCATATTGTTCCCACAAGATACTTGTGGAAGATGATTTTAAGCCTGTAGTACAACCACAAAGGAGATTAAACCCTAAAGTACATGACGTGGTGAAGGACGAAATCATTAAGCTCCTAGATGCGGGTCTAATTTATGCTATTTCTGATAGCCCTTGGGTTAGCCCCATCCATGTTGTGCCAAAAAAAGGAGGAATGACAGTGGTCACCAACGAAGATAATGAGCTGATACCAACTAGGACAGTCACTGGCTGGAGGGTGTACATTGACTACAGAAAATTAAACAATGCCACACGAAAGGATCACTTCCCCCTTCCGTTTATCGATCAGATGCTAGAAAGACTGTCTGGACATGAATATTACTGCTTACTCAGGTTACTTTCAAATTCCTATTGCCCCTGAGGATCAAGAAAAGACAACGTTCACCTGCCCTTACGGAACATTCGCCTACCGAAGGATGCCTTTTGGACTATGTAATGCTCCCGCCACATTCCAACGGTGCATGACTGCTATATTCTCTGATATGTGTCAAGATTTTATGGAAGTCTTCATGGATGACATTTCAGTTTTTGGTAACTCCTTCTCATCCTGTCTTAATAATCTATCTAAAATGCTTGCCAGATGTGAAGAAACCAACCTTGTCCTTAACTGGGAAAAATGTCATTTTATGGTTAAAGAAAGGATTGTTTTGGGGCATAAAATCTCTCAAACTGGGATTGAAGTTGATAAAGCTAAGGTGGGTGTTATTTCTCGACTGCCTTATCCGACCAACCTAAAAGGCATTAGGAGTTTTCTTGGGCATGCAGGGTTTTATAGACGATTTACAAAAGATTTTTCAAAAACTGCCAAACCCATGAACCAACTCCTAATGAAAGACGCTAAATTTGATTTTAACGATGATTGCAAAAAAAAGCCTTTGACATTTTAAAAGAAAAACTAACTACTGCCTCGGTTATTATTGCTCCTGACGGGGGGGGGGGGGGGGGGGGGCGATTTTGAACTCATGTGCGATGCTAGTGATTATGCTGTTGGAACTGTTTTAGGAAAGAGGGTGGATAAAAAATTTAAACCCATTTATTATGCTAGTAAAACCTTAAATGAGGCACAAGAGCATTATACAACTACTGAAAAATAGCTCCTGGCTGTAGTATATGCCTTTGATAAATTTAGGTCTTATTTAGTTATGTCAAAAACTATTGTCTACACTGACCATTCTGCTTTGAAGTACTTATTTAATAAGCAGGATGCCAAACCAAGGTTGATTAGATGGGTACTACTGCTGCAAGAATTTAAAATTGAAATCAAGGATAAGAAAGGAGCAGAAAACTTAGCAGCTGATCACCTTTCACGATTAGAAAACCCTAATCTTGAAGAACTTGATACAAAGACTATCAGGGACTCCTTCCCCGACGAACACCTCATGGCAGTTAGAATTAAAGATTCCAGTGTAGAACCATGGTACGCAGATTTCGCTAATTACCTAGCAGCCAAAGTGTTACCTAGTAACAAAAGCTACGACCAAAAGAAAAAGTTCTTCTCGGATCTTAAGTATTACTTCTGGGATGATCCGTTCCTTTTTAAATCATGCCCTGATGGTATTATTCAGAGATGCGTATTTGGGGAAGAGCAAAGACAAATTCTGGAACATTGCCAGAACGGACCTGCAGGAGGACACTATGGAGCTGACAATACTGCTCGAAAGGTTTATGAGGCCGGATTCTTTTGGCCAAGTATTTTCAAAGATGCCGCAAGGCATGTTAGGGATTGTGACGCTTGTCAGATGGCAGGGAACATGTTGACTCTTCAGCAGTTTTGGGAGGAACATTCATCATATTACCAGCAGCATCCGTGGTAGTTCTCTTCAAACTGTTCCCCTTCATAATTATCTGCCATAGATTCCAATCAATGTTGGAGATCCAGTTCTGCATCTTCATAGCTCAAAGATCATATTCCTCCCTTTTAAGGTAAGGAAACTTAGCATTGCTATTCGAGAGACTTAGTTGTTGCAGATGGGTGGAATTTTGGTTGTTGGTGAGTTCAGTATCAACATCTGAACCAGGCATGATGATTTTGTTATGGTTGTATGGGTGTTTAGAAAAAGCTTGTCCTTAG
This sequence comes from Chrysanthemum seticuspe, assembly GCA_019973895.1. NCBI lineage: Eukaryota > Viridiplantae > Streptophyta > Magnoliopsida > Asterales > Asteraceae > Chrysanthemum > Chrysanthemum seticuspe. The sequence continues at coordinate 290,598,071 of BPTQ01000006.1, forward strand.
TATCGTAGAGACTCTCACGAGGCTCTGATACCACTTGTTGAAACAAACACAGACCTTGATAGATCTTGAGCTCGTGGATCGTTATATATGCCTATGTAATCACAAGCACAATAAAAGACAATCTCTACTACTAATGTTTATCAGCGGAATATAAACACAAGTAACAAATAAATAAGAACTTCTTGATCCTCTATGGATCTTTATATTAACTAAAACTGATTTTTCCAATCGGTACATAACTCATTCTAATGTGTTCCTTTTATAGACAAGGAACCCTAAACAATATTGCTAAACCGTTTCACAAGAAACGTATAATCGTAAAACTAAATAAGATATACACAATCACTTCCTAATAAAGCTCATGTATATCCACACTAAATAAACTAAACACGGAATAAACACTTCCGCAGAAACAGAATCTTATCTATTATACTTCAGCAGATTATTTCTTCAGCCGAATCCACTTCATCTTCAGTAGAAACACTTCGGCATTAATTTCAGCATAATCCATACTTCACATAATTCCCAACAGAACATCTCTTCTATGAATCAGATGCCACTCAACAATATTATGGTATGTGAGGTTTTTGATGTTTGGGGGATCAATTTTATGGGACCTTTTACTCCATCTAAAAATAAAAGTTATATCCTTGTATCTGTCGATTACGTTTCGAAGTGGGTTGAAGAAGAGGCCCTACAGACTTGTGACACTAGGAGTGTCATTCGCTTTATGAAAAGATTATTCTCCAGGTTTGGGATCCCTAAGACCATCATTAATGATCAAGGGACGCACTTTTGTAATGCTATTATGGAGAAAGTTCTGAAGAGATACGGGGTACTCCACCGAATGTCTACACCTTATCACCCACAAACCAACGGGCAAACTGAGAACACCATAAGGGCACTCAAACGGATTTTGGAGAAATCCGTCAGCAGCAACAGAAAAGATTGGTCTGACAAACTCGATGAGGCATTATGGGCATTCAGAACGGCCTTCAAAAATCCTATTAGAAGCACCCCTTTTAAGATTGTTTACGGAAAAGCATGTCATCTTCCCGTTGAATTGGAACATAAAGCATATTGGGCTCTCAAAAATGCCAACTTGGAGGCTGATATAATCAAAGAAAATAGATTTTCCCAAATAAACCGTTTAGCTGAATTACGAGACGAAGCATATGATCATGCCAGGGCATATAAAGACAGGACCAAAAGATGGCACGATAAGCGAATCAAGGATAAAAGATTCGAGGTAGGTCAAGAAGTTCTCATTTTTAACTCAAGACTCAAATTATTCCCTGGAAAAATGAGATCTCGTTGGGTTGGCCCATACACAATAAGTAAGGTATTCCCTTATGGGACTATTGAAGTTCATAACAAGGAGGGAGTATATTTTAAGGTAAACGAACACCGCACAAAGATTTATTACGGGCAAGATGTTAGTAAGCTATTTGGTGATGAATTCTTCGCACTGGTCTAGTAGCCCCGCGGCTCTGAGTCTAACTTAAAGACTCGTAAATAAAGAAAAGTGCTTTTTCGGGAGACAACCCGAATTACCCCTTTCTTTTGTGTTTATTTCCTTTCTGTTGGGTTTTGTGTTTCTAACCATTTTTGCAGGAAACAATGAAGTAATTACTGCTGCATTTGCTGATCTGAACAGAGTTACGGCGTAACTCATCTTTGTAATACCATCTCAGTGGTTACGCAGTAACTATTCGCAGCTCATACCAGGTTTTGCCAGTTATGGCGTAACTCTCTCATAGGAGTTACGACGTAACTCTCCTCTGCTTTAATTCTTTCATTTTAAAACACAGTAACCTTGTATTAGTTTTTAAATGAACTTTGTGGGTGTGTTCCTTGTAAACCATCACGAGACTTCACTCGTCCACTTGGGACACCAAGTGGTTTAAAAGGCTTGTTGCATTCGCTAAATGCAACCGTGATTCTTACGAAAGTGAGTTAGGTTTGTTTTTCATTTTATTTTTTCTTTTTAGTATTATGCTTGTCGGTATTTTGATTTCGGGGATTGAAGTTTGTTCATGACGCTTAAACGAAGGCACGAACCTTTCTCGTGGGCCTTCTTCTTTTTGGAGCAAATTTCAGGGAAGTTCTCGCTCTAATTCTACCATTCTCTTCACCTTTATTTTAAAAAATTAGGCCATTTTTTAAATTTTGACATGTTTTTCCGAACCTAACTAGACTAGACCTTAGCTGAGCACATACAACCCTTGATATTACATGGCGAGTTTTGTAAAACCCTAAAAACGTTAAACTGTGAAATGACCATATTGCCTCTAAAGACGATGAATATGTACAATTATCAAACTCGACGAATACTCGTAATAATAAAATTCCATTGAACTATTAAACTTTACCTCTTTCATTTAACTTACTACTAGAAATAACATAATTAAAATGTAAATACATCCAATCTAATTACAAAATAAAGTATATAAATTAAAGTATATTAAGGAGAAAATAAAAGATATGGAAGTATAAATCTTGGTACCAAAATTTCGGCCATAAGACCCTCCCCACGCCTAAATGATAATTCCAAATCTTTGCCTAACTTAAGTGATCTTATCCCTTTATAATTTTAACTACCTACTCCATATATCACAAGAGAAAAACCCTAAGAAATCTCCTCACAATATTCGGCTTCCAGGAAACAAAAAGAACCGAAACCCTTTTCTCCACCCTCTTCTCTTTGTGTCGACTTGAAGCTGATCCTAGGAGGGCATTCGAGGACTTGCTAGCAGGTTACTTTCACATTAAAATGGAGCATCACTTGGCTGAATTCGGTGGTGGTAGGCTGCTGTTTGGTCATGAGTTTTAGGGCTCAAGAAAGATCTTGGTTTGGTTATCTTGGTCTTGTTCTCATCTCTTGTTTACGCTAAACTAAGGTAACCTCAAAACCCGTTTATCCTTTATTCTGGTCGTGTGTTTTTAGAGCCTTTACACGCTTGTTTTTGGACTTCTAAGGCTTATGATACAACATGTAATTAACCTAAGTCATACAACCTGATTAAAAGCCATGTGTATGTCGTTTGGAACTTTGTAAAATCTGATTTGTGGTTAGCTTCTGGTCATGTGTTTGGAACCCCTACGCACGCCATGTAAAGACCTAATAACATGTCCCATATAATGGTAACCTAAAGCTAAGATGTTACTTGGTAATTATCACATAAAAGTCATGACCTAAAACCTTATTATACATGTTAATAAGTAATACAATTCTGGTCCTTGTGTCGTTTAATTGCTGGTCGTGGGGATTGATAGCCTTTTGTGCACTTTTAAGCCTATTTAACCATGTCCTATATGTGTTATGTCAAAGGGGTTTGTAACCTGAAATAATGGGACTATATAAGCATGATTATAACCTATGTTTGGCATCTTAAGAACCATGATAAACCTGCGTTTTGGGGCCTCTAAACTCTGGTCATGTATGGTTAAACTAGTCATGTGTTTAACGCTATAAAACGTGTCATATGGAATCTATAAAATGTACAAATGGAAGGGTAAACCGAAGGCTATTAAAATGAGTTATGTAAACACTTAACAATCAGTTTCTTGACTTTAATTATGTGACTAAATACATGTGTAAATCTGGTCCTAAAATATGATAAGTAAAACACTTAATATGCCTTTGTTTTGAGTCCTTAAAACGCGTACAAACGGGCCGTATAAGTGGTATAATAAATTGGTATTAAGGTGTATCGTTGGAGTAACTTTAAGGGCTGTTTAGAAGGGTATTAGAAGGGGTAAGAATCTGTTTTGGAGTTAAGAGTTTTGTTGTGTTAAAGTAAGGGTTATGTACGGGCTTATATATATCATAATTAACACGATAAGATGGTAAATAACGTATAAGAGATTCGTAAGATGGAAATAAGTGTGTTGTAAGCATGCGTGAGTTGTGATTTTATGAAAGAAACTAAGTGTCATGAATCAAAAGTATTGTATGCATGGTCTCATTAAGTTTGTGTTCGAACAATGTTACATGTGAGTCTTGGTTTTTCATGAAAGATATAAAAGCTTGTGTAAACTGTTTTGAAAGAGAGTCCTAAAATCCGTTCTTGATATTTATAAACCCTATACTTTAAATGATGATCATATAAGTCCTCGAATAAGATGTTTGTCATATTAAACCCTTAAGTTTACCATTTATCATATGTAACCCATAAGTTTGGCTAATTAATGGTTAAGATTCTAAAATGTTGTAATTCTGTCCGTCACTAAAAATAAAAATAAACTTACAACTATAAGAATGTGAATGCGATTAATCCGTTATAACTTTAATGATGCTAATAAGTATTAAATAAATCATAAATCCGTGTAGATTCATTGGAGGAGACGCGACGTTGTATCTTCGTGTTCCTACATTCGTTTGCATTTCTCTCATTTGCGTTAAGGTACAGATATTCTGACCTTTTCAATAAAGGTTCCTTATAACATTTTCTTTCGTTAGCTTTTATATTAGGATTTCCGATGCCACTGCTATGAACCCTTTTCTGATTGTTTGATCTGTTTCTTATCTGAACTTCTGTTTTATTGAACCATGCAATATCTGATTTGAACTTATGTTATGAAGACTCTGATATGCACATTTGTTGAACCTTACTATGTTAATTATGAACTTCTAATTATGAATGTACGATTTATGACTGTGATATGAATTTCTGACCTCTGAATATTTGAATATGAACCTTATGATATGAGTTATCTGATATGTTATCTGTTGAACTTTGTGTTTGATTATGATCTGTGTCATTTATGACAATCTGTTTGACCTAAGATAGTTTGACACCCGAGCCAAATATTAACTAGTCATGGGGGTTCCATGTCCGTGTCAGTGATGCACCTCTGACATGACTCTAGGGCAGTAGAGTGATGTTCTGCCACGTCCCTTTCCGTTATTTGTTATTTGATAGTATGGCCACTATCCGTCTGCTGGGGCGTATGGATGCATCCTAGATCTGATCTGTTATCCGATATGAATTGTCTGGTGAATGATGTAGTGTGCAATACGCGTCTTCACAAAATTCTAGGAGCTAGCTACTCCAAATTATTTTCTAAGATTATTTCTGTATAAGTATGATGTTTCAGATATGATATGTTCTGGGCTCGTGGTAGTTAACTAAATCCTTATCTGTTATGTCTGTGTTAAGTAATCTGTTATGGTTCGGTATTTCCGAGTGTTATATTATGTATTCTGATATGACATGTTAGTGAATGTGCTCATGACGTATATGTTCAAGTGATTACTAGTTGCCATGCTAGGATAGGATTAATATGTTTAAACATGATTCGTATATCTGATGTTATGTTAGTTTATCGTTATGTGAAATTCGTTGATCAGCAAGATGAATGTGCTAGTGTACAATTGATTGTTTTGGAAGTTTAGTATGTATGATGGTTCGGTTAATTTGATAAACCTTGCCTATCGGTTAGTTATCTGTCTGCATATGTGACCTGCCATGTTAAAACTCTGCTGATGTTAAGATTTGATCTGAGAACTGTTTTAGCTTATGACATCTGTTCTGATATTTGCTAATGGCTATGTTATGTCTTTGTCTATTTAGTTATAGTTGTCTACTGTGTTTTCTATCTGTATGTGAGACTGTCCTGATTTGACTGCTATTTCCGCTGCTACAATATTGAATTAAGTGTGTTAAATGTAGGTTGATTAATTTGTATGAATGCCATGATTATTTTCTAGAAAGTGTTTCCGTTCGCCTTTAGATATTCTGTTTGGCTTATATGAGCTCTACTATCTGAATGTATTGAATGTCTGGTTATTTTGATGTGTTTGAGTACGTGCCATCAATGTGCTATGTGTTGTTCTTAATTTCTATTTGTTCTTCCGGATTTCTGTATATTTGTGTTTCTACAGAATCCTCAATGATTCATTATTCTCGTTCCGCTACGATTTTGTTATTCATTTCTTTGTTCAATTCGTATTTATGTTTTGTTTAGTTTTTGTTCTGTTATATCTGTTCACTGGGCTTTGTAAGCTCAGCCGCATTTTCTTTTCCTGCGGCAGGTTTTAAGCATTCAAGATGAGCTTATGGGATGGCTGATCTGGGTTGAGAGTAGAGCTGAGAGCAAGTTTTGAAATAGGGATCTTAGATTTCTTGTGACTATTAAGTTATTTATATTTTCTTTTGTAAGTTTTGTAAAGGCTTCCGCTATTGTTTAATACTTAAAGTTCTGATATGAAACCGTATTTGTGATATCTTTACCCTTGTCGGGTTGGGGTGTTACAATTTATGGTATCAGAGCTCTAGGTTTTAGGACCCTTAGAGCTTAGGCTATGACCTGTGAGGATTGGGTAGACATTAGGTTTCCGTCTGTTCAGATATCTTTCGATTCCTTTTGACTGTCATTCAAATTTGACTTCGATATTCTTTTGTCTTCACTGAGTTGGCCCTCCTCTTTTCGCATCGAATTTTATTATTTTGTCTTCGCACATCCGTTTGTCGATCGTCAGATGGAGACTACCTGCGGAGCCGAAGATGATGGTGCCGAACCTGTATTGCTGCAACAGTCTCTGAGCTGGAGAGGTTCGTGAAGCAGAAGCCACACCCGACTGCCGTGCTGCTGAGGCATCAGGATGCTGCTGGAGGAAGCAGGACGGACCAACCAAAGACGCAAAAGACGGAGACAAGATTCAACCGGTGGCTGAGAAGGTTCATTTACTTCATATGATTTGGGCACGACTTATGTTACTCCTATTCGTTTGTCATGCGTTTTGAGGCGGTTTGATATTCTGTTAAGTGATTCTGATCGATATTGCGTTTCTTTGATTCATTCAGAACTCGGTTTGAATCGTGAAGTTTTATCGTTTAGCATTCTGGTATATCTCAGTTTTTCTTTTGGACCGACAGTAATGAGTCATGAGGAACCATTTTATGCAAGTTGGTGGCCTCATTTGCTTGGTAATATGGTAAGTTGTGTGATGTAATATATGTGGTATGTATGTGATCTGGCCTGTTTCAGTATGTTGCTTGTTATCTGTATGTGATATGTTTTGTTTTGATATTAGTTATGTGGGTTGTCATGACCCGAGACAGAATATGATGATAATAAGGACTTGTTATGTGATGCAAGTATTATGACGCCTGATCAATGTGATAATACCGAGATCATATAATTTGAACTTATTGAAATCATATGACGTCTGGGGAAATGCCTGTGGTTGATACGTGAATGGACTTTGACTTGCATCTGTTATTTGTCGCTCCTCATGTCCGATTGAAATTTTGTACCTCTTTGCGAGATTCTCATTGACAACTGTTATATATAAGTTTTGTACGCTTGGAATCCGAAATCATTATGATCCGTGTGAACCTATAGATTGCTATGTCTGCCTTAAGTTTGTATGTCTCCACGTACTTCTTCGATTGGTAAGACCGTTAGGATTTGTTCTGTCTATGCATATGTTGTTTTCATCATTAGATACCTGAATAAGTTAGAGTGTGTGGTTTGATTTTCTGCATCTCATCTGTTATCTGCCATTATTTTGATAAGTATATGATTATCTGTTATAAGTATTTGACTGTTGAACTGATTTCTGAAAAGTATAAGTATGAATGTTCTGACAAGAATCTGTTTGTTCTAAAATAAGTTTCGCGTTTGCTCTATTCCTTGAAATTCTGAAGTCCGATTCGTTTTCTGTTCTGTTCCGTCTTGTTCAATTTCGAGGACGAAATTTTCTTTTTAGAGGGGAAGAGTTGTAAAACCCCAAAAATGTTAAACTGTGAAATGACCATATTGCCCCTAAAGACGATGAATATGTACAATTATCAAACTCGACGAATACTCGTAATAATAAATTCCATTGAACTATTAAACTTTACTTCTTTCATTTAACTTACTACTAGAAGTAACATAATTAAAATGTAAATACATCCAATCTAATTACAAAATAAAGTATATAAATTAAAGTATATTAAGGAGAAAATAAAAGATACGGAAGTATAAATCTTGGTACCAAAATTTCGGCCATAAGACCCTCCCCATGCCTAAATGATAATTCCAAATCTTTGCCTAACTTAAGTGATCTTATCCCTTTATAATTTTAACTACCTACTCCATATATCACAAGAGAAAAACCCTAAGAAATCTCCTCACAATATTCGGCTTCCAGGAAACAAAAAGAACCGAAACCCTTTTCTCCACCCTCTTCTCTTTGTGTCGACTTGAAGCTGATCCTAGGAGGGCATTCGAGGGCTTGCTAGCAGGTTACTTTCACATTAAAACAGAGCATAACTTGGCTGAATTCGGTGGTGGTAGGCTGCTGTTTGGTCATGAGTTTTAGGGCTCAAGAAAGATCTTGGTTTGGTTATCTTGGTCTTGTTCTCATCTCTTGTTTACGCTAAACTAAGGTAACCTCAAAACCCATTTATCCTTTATTCTGGTCGTGTGTTTTTCCAGCCTTTACACGCTTGTTTTTGGACTTCTAAGGCTTATGATACAACATGTAAATAACCTAAGTCATACAACCTGATTAAGAGCCATGTGTATGTCGTTTGGAACTTTGTAAAATCTGATTTGTGGTTAGCTTCTGGTCGTGTGTTTGGAACCCCTACGCATGCCATGTAAAGACCTAATAACATGTCCCATATAATGGTAACCTAAAGCTAAGATGTTACTTGGTAATTATCACATAAAAGTCATGACCTAAAACCTTATTATACATGTTAATAAGTAATACAATTCTGGTCCTTGTGTCGTTTAATTTCTGGTAGTGGGGATTGATAGGCTTTTGTGCACTTTTAAGCCTATTTAACCATGTCCTATATGTGTTATGTCAAAGGGGTTTGTAACCTGAAATAATGGGACTATATAAGCATGATTATAACCTATGTTTGGCATCTTAAGAACCATGATAAACCTGCGTTTTGGGGCCTCTAAAATCTGGTCGTGTATGGTTAAACTAGTCATGTGTTTAACGCTATAAAACGTGTCATATGGAATCTATAAAACGTACAAATGGAAGGGTAAACCGAAGGCTATTAAAAGGAGTTATGTAAACACTTAACAATCAGTTTCTTGACTTTAATTATGTGACTAAATACATGTGTAAAGCTGGTCCTAAAATATGATAAGTAAAACACTTAATATGCCTTTGTTTTGAGTCCTTAAAACGCGTACAAACGGGCCGTATAAGTGGTATAATAAATTGGTATTAAGGTGTATCGTTGGAGTAACTTTAAGGGCTGTTTAGAAGGGTATTAGAAGGGGTAAGAATCTGTTTTGGAGTTAAGAGTTTTGTTGTGTTAAAGTAAGGGTTATGTACGGGCTTATATATATCATAATTAACACGATAAGATGGTAAATAACGTATAAGAGATTCGTAAGATGGAAATAAGTGTGTTGTAAGCATGTGTGAGTTGTGATTTTATGAAAGAAACTAAGTGTCATGAATCAAAAGTATTGTATGCATGGTCTCATTAAGTTTGTGTTCGAACAATGTTACATGTGAGTCTTGGTTTTTCATGAAAGATATAAAAGCTTGTGTAAACTGTTTTGAAAGAGAGTCCTAAAATCCGTTCTTGATATTTATAAACCCTGTACTTTGAATGATGATCATATAAGTCCTCGAATAAGATGTTTGTCATATTAAACCCTTAAGTTTACCATTTATCATATGTAACCCATAAGTTTGGCTAATTAATGGTTAAGATTCTAAAATGTTGTAATTCTGTCCGTCACTAAAAATAAAAATAAACTTACAACTATAAGAATGTGAATGCGATTAATCCGTTATAACTTTAATGATGCTAATAAGTATTAAATAAATCATAAATCCGTGTAGATTCGTTGGAGGAGACGCGACGTTGTATCTTCGTGTTCCTACATTCGTTTGCATTTCTCTCATTTGCGTTAAGGTACAGATATTCTGACCTTTTCAATAAAGGTTCCTTATAACGTTTTCTTTCGTTAGCTTTTATATTAGGATTTCCGATGCCACTGCTATGAACCCTTTTCTGATTGTTTGATCTGTTGCTTATCTAAACTTCTGTTTTATTGAACCATGCAATATCTGATTTGAACTTATGTTATAAAGACTCTGATATGCACATTTGTTGAACCTTACTATGTTAATTATGAACTTCTAATTATGAATGTACGATTTGTGACTGTGATATGAATTTCTGACCTCTGAATATTTGAATATGAACCTTATGATATGAGTTATCTGATATGTTATCTGTTGAACTTTGTGTTTGATTATGATCTGTGTCATTTATGACAATCTGTTTGACCTAAGATAGTTTGACACCCGAGCCAAATATTAACTAGTCATGGGGGTTCCATGTCCGTGTCAGTGATGCACCTCTGACATGACTCTAGGGCAGTAGAGTGATGTTCTGCCACGTCCCTTTCCGTTATTTGTTATTTGATAGTATGGCCACTATCCGTCTGCTGGGGCGTATGGATGCATCCTAGATCTGATCTGTTATCCGATATGAATTGTCTGGTGAATGATGTAGTGTGCAATACGCGTCTTCACAAAATTCTGGGAGCTAGCTACTCCAAATTATTTTCTAAGATTATTTCTGTATAAGTATGATGTTTCTGATATGATATGTTCTGGGCTCGTGGTAGTTAACTAAATCCTTATCTGTTATGTCTGTGTTAAGTAATCTGTTATGGTTCGGTATTTCCGAGTGTTATATTATGTATTCTGATATGACATGTTAGTGAATGTGCTCATGACGTATATGTTCAAGTGATTACTAGTTGCCATGCTAGGATAGGATTAATATGTTTAAACATGATTCGTATATCTGATGTTATGTTAGTTTATCGTTATGTGAAATTCGTTGATCTGCAAGATGAATGTGCTAGTGTACAATTGAGTGTTTTGGAAGTTTAGTATGTATGATGGTTCGGTTAATTTGATAAACCTTGCCTATCGGTTAGTTATCTGTCTGCATATGTGACCTGCCATGTTAAAACTCTGCTGATGTTAAGATTTGATCTGAGAACTGTTTTAGCTTATGACATCTGTTCTGATATTTGCTAATGGCTATGTTATGTCTTTGTCTATTTAGTTATAGTTGTCTACTGTGTTTTCTATCTGTATGTGAGACTGCCATGATTTGACTACTATTTCCGCTGCTACAATATTGAATTAAGTGTGTTAAATGTAGGTTGATTAATTTGTATGAATGCCATGATTATTTTCTAGAAAGTGTTTCCGTTCGCCTTTAGATATTCCGTTTGGCTTATATGAGCTCTACTATCTGAATGTATTGAATGTCTGGTTATTTTGATGTGTTTGAGTACGTGCCATCAATGTGCTATGTGTTGTTCTTAATTTCTATTTGTTCTTCCGGATTTCTGTATATTTGTGTTTCTGCAGAATCCTCAATGATTCATTATTCTCGTTCCGCTACGATTTTGTTATTCATTTCTTTTTTCAATTCGTATTTATGTTTTGTTTAGTTTTTGTTCTGTTATATCTGTTCACTGGGCTTTGTAAGCTCAGACGCATTTTCTTTTCCTGCGGCAGGTTTTAAGCATTCAAGATGAGCTTATGGGATGGCTGATATGGGTTGAGAGTAGAGCTGAGAGCAAGTTTTAAAATAGGGATCTTAGATTTCTTGTGACTATTAAGTTATTTATATTTTCTTTTGTAAGTTTTGTAAAGGCTTCCGCTATTGTTTAATACTTAAAGTTCTGATATGAAACCGTATTTGTGATATCTTTACCCTTGTCGGGTTGGGGTGTTACAAGTTTAGCCTTATCCGTTTCCAATATTTTATCCCAAATCCACCAAATTATGAGTGTGCCGGTAGCTTGTAAACTTTAGAACTTGGCCTTTGCATCATTTCGAGACCATAGACGAGGTATGTTGAGTTAGCTCGATGTATTTGGACTCTTCAGTTTTAGAAGGCAGTATTATAGGATTATCACCCAAACAGCCCACCATTGTGAGTCTATCGATTAGTCACATAGACTTTTCGACCCCCATGTGAAACCCTTTTGTTGCACTCCCCTTTAGTGCAAGATACCCCTAGATACACCCTTCTGAGCCATTCCTTTCATTTTGTCACCCCAATATATTGTTTCGTTACACCCTTACACCTTAGCCTACCCTGTAGTCTTTATTTGTAACTGGGAAGTCATCATTTGCCTAAGTTCAAGGTTCGAGTGGAAAGGTTTGGAAATCACGCTTTCATCGACAACAATTATGAAGATCATTGAAGACCCCCCGTATTCCCATTGTTCATCTCAAGTGAGGGGATGTTATGTTATCATGCTATGTTAAAAAAAATAGTTGATTGAGTTATGATTTTGTAAAGTGCGATGTTATAAGCACTGTTGTATGAGCTTTATTGTTTAGTATCGAGGAGGCCACCTGGGTCACATTGGAAGATTGGAGTTGGAGTTATACCAACTGAAGAAGAAAAGGTAGTGTGCCCATCACGACGTCCTCTAATGACACATCTACCTTGCATTTCATGATCCGGTCTCTAGACTTCTAAGCTTGAACTTTGGGCGGATGGTAAGTGGTGATGACTTAGTTGTAGATATAGACTACCTGCTTGATTTTCATTTTACACCAATTATATATCCCATGTCTTATCCTACCATTTTAGTCATGAAGCGTGTCTATGTGATGCAACGAGCAATCTTTGGTGTCTTGGCCATGGATTTGGTCATGTATCATTGATTTTTTCCACTTCGCCGTGACATGTTAGTAATGACGAGTCACCCCTTAACCTTTGTCGTGTCTACCCATATTGCCTTCGAGAATTTTTTAGCCCTTAACTCTAGTGGTGGAGATTTGTGTAACCGCCAAGCTTATGATAGAATACATGCTATGACTGTGCGATTGAGTGATCACCTCGAAATTGACACTTAGAATAGTTGAGAGATTTGAGTGTTTGTTCCCCTTCCGTGAGGTGTTCGACTTTGTTTTATTCTAGCATAAGGGATTTGTAAACTCATATTTTCCAGGTTTTGGGAGATATCTTTTTAGGAATCTATATAATAAGGTCTACTTGAGGGCAAGTAGAGTTCAAGTGGGGGGATATTTGATAACATCAAATAGTCCTGAATATTAAGTGTCAATTTCCCCCGTTAATGCTCGTTATTTATATCATTTATATGGATTTATGCTTGTTTTCCATTGTTTTGCACTTTCAGGTAAATTACGAGCATTGGAGCTAAAGAGACACGGAAATGGAAACGTTACTAAAGATTTATCACAGTATGCTTATTTTGAAGAAGTTACGGCGTAACTCATCTCTCACATTACGCCGTAACTATTACGTGACCCAGAAGTCCAACTTATCAAGAGGTTACGGCGTAACTCTTCCCAAAGGTTACGACGTAACTCCATTAGGTCAAAAAAGGTTCCACGTAGCTGATACTTACGCCGTAACTACTGCATCACTTACAACGTAACCGATTTTATTGAAGACTACGGCGTAACCACTTATAAGGTTACGCCGTAACTAGCAGATCTAGTGCATTTACGGAGAAATAGAAGGTTACGGCGTAACTCATCTATTGGTTACGCCGTAACCCAGACCTGGCCTATAAATACCCCACGAATTCCAGCATTTCAAAGCGTCCCATTCCACACACAACACTCTGAGAATGTGAGAAAAAGCTCAAGGGAGGTCTAGGGAAGCATACGGAGCTGTTTCCAAGGGAGAAGTCACACCATTACGATAAGCTTTAGCGTTTATTATTTCTTTTACTTTCAATTCATGTATTTCGTACCTTTGAATATTGAATTGATGTGCATGATTAATATGAGCGGCTAAGCACCCTTTGGTGCTAGCCTAGTTATGATTCCTTAATTGTTTTGTTTGCGTTTACCTTTACTTCCGTACAATTATTTCTAAGTGTATGCATGCATAGTTCTTTGGTAGTCACCCCTGGTTCGGTAGTTTTGAATGGCGATAGAGGCCAATTGCCTAGGAGATATGACCAACTGACCCTAGGTGAGCGGACTGAGACGGGAAGGGTAAGATATGACCAACTGACGACCCTTTCTACTTGTGCGATTTGACCAACTGATCACCTATCGTTTGGATGAACTTAAGAATTGGGGGGTGTAGTGTCTAAGTTCCTAATGGCCGGGCACTCACTATTTAGAATCTAGCATGTAGCGGTACTTAATGACTTGGCTTAGGGGACCAGGAACAACAGGACTTATGACGGTGCGCCTGATTTCTCATGTGGTGGCATCTTTGCTGATAGGTTAGGGTGAATTGACCAAATGCTGTCCTCTCTAATTTGACCCCACCTGAAGTAATTGGAAGTAGGTAGACGTAGACATAACTAGTTAGGAAGATTAACTAGGTTAGAACCACTATTCCTCTATTGAATTCCCTTCTTCCATTTATTTGCTTTTATATTCTGCATTAGTAGTTTAATTAATTAAAACCCTATCAAACCATTAATATTCTGTGACAATTAGACTTAGTAATTATCCGAAACACATAGCTCTTGGGACGACCTCGTCTTTACCATTTATTACACTACACACGACCGGGTACACTGCTCGTTCGTGCATTAGGGTAGACCATAGGTATAGCGAGACACTACAAATATTAAGACCTGGTCAGTAAAACCTGCATCAGTATGCCTGATCCACAGCCCGAAGGAGGGCGTGCTTCTTTGTATAAGTAACCCTCTCCCCACAAGGGAGAGGGTTGGATGTTCATTTGGAATCTAACGTTCCATGTGTTTCTCTCACTAGAATATCCCACTTTCTCTCTTTAAAACCATATATTCATACGCCCATATTTGTGATTGTTTGTGTGTTTGTGAAATCCAATATGTTACAGTAATTCTAAAATAGTCCATACTTGGGTAGCATCACGGACCTTTAACAATGAAGGTTTCAAAAGAGAATTTTGTTGAATGTAGAGAAAGTTGCTGAACTTCAGCTTTTGTAGACGATGAATCACTTTGTCTTTTAGAAATCCCATTTCTTGTATTTCCATTAGGGAAATTGATAGACTGTGACGGGTTTCATGTAAAACAATATCATATAAGGTTTTATAAATAATTTCTAGAGACTTTGTATAACTTAAAATGTCTGTGAAGTAAATTAGACCATTGTGTAACTCACAATGTCTTGAGAAATGATGGAGAGATCATTGTGTAACTCACAATGTCTTGAGAAATGATGGAGAGATCATTGTGTAACTCACAACGTCTAAGGAATAAATGAGTTAATTGCTTCATTTACAGTGTCTAGGGATGTAATTGAGACCACCGTAGGATTTACAATGTCTGAGAATGTAATAGAGACCACTGTAGGATTACAGTGTCTGAGAATGTAATAGAGACCACTTTATCTCACAGTGTCTTGAAAAATGAATGAGACCATTATATCTCACAATGTCTGGGAAGTAGGAAAGACCATTGTAATCAGTTACAATGTCTTGGATAAAGTTTCGTAATCCTAAAAAGCACGAGTAGATGCATGATTGGGAGATTAAGAAAATATGATTGTGCCGTAATGCCTTAGAATAGGCATACACAGATATGTTGAGTACATTGTTTATGATTGAAATTATGTCAAGTGTATATATCAATATACTAGTATGTTCATGTTATAATAAAATGCCTAAAAAGGCCATAATCGTCTGGAGGATGGAAGGCACGGAGAACGGAAGGCTATAGAATGTTTTTGTTTGTAAAAGTAGTTATAGTTTAAGTCTCAAGTTAGACTCGTTTCTCTATAACTATGGCTCTGATACCAATCTGTAACACCCCCAATTTCGTGATACGTAGCGGAATTCAAACTGGGTGTTACTTCATGGCACAACAGTCATAACAATAGAAAACGATCTCTAAAGGATTTATCATTCAAATTATTAAAATATATCAGAGTTTACAAAATAGGTCCCAGTTGGCTCCATTGTTTACAAAATACATCAATATAAAGTCTTTGATGTTTTGTGAATGATAAAATATTTATAGCCTTCTAGATCTAGTCCTTGCTCTTCCGTGCCAGCTTCCGACATTATGTACCTGAAATACATGCTTAAAACTGTCAACACAAAGGTTGAGTGAAATTCATAGAGTTTGTTTGATGGTTGAACACATTATGTTGGTAGTGTGAGTTAATTAGACTCACACCAATGGTTTGAAAACAAATCAGTAATTATTGTTTGGTACGGCTGCCTCAAGTATATGATACTTGAGCCCTCTTTTGTTTGTCACCAAGCTCATAAAACCAAGGCGTTAACGTGTTTCAATATTAATTAGAGAAACTGTTGGTACTTGCCCTAATAGGTAAAATTGCCGTTTTTACCTAACGTTACTCAAATATAGTGCGTTTGTTTGCCTACCCGGTCAACACAAACGGGATTCGTCAATCCCAATAGATCTATTCACAATATTTGTTCTCACTCTCTCCAGTGATTAATGGTTCATGATTTAGGGACTTATATTTGGCAAATGATGGTTACTTAGTGACAATATGACAATCAGATAAACATATATTTTGAAAGCAATGTGTTCGGTTTAAAATAAAGCATGTATCTCCCCCAAGGGTTTGTAAAACAATTAAGTAATAGAAAGTGGGGCTATGAACTCACCTCAAAGGAAATGATAGCATATGTATAATGAGAATGATGGATATGCCGTGAGAACTTCTACGAGCAACCTAGAATAGGATGTTGCGACTTAGGTTTGAAATAATGATGCGAAAGAAATAACAAACCTATATACGTCTCTATGTTGATCATGATGTACTACATGGTTTTTGTGTATGTCGTTTATAGAAATGGTCTAGTTGTGAAAACATGTTTAGTTTATATATATCGTACTACCGTTCGGGCCATCACAATTCAGAGGTCATGTAGTAAACGTTCGAGGAGCTAGGACACTTTAAATTGTAAATCCAGCAACTCGTCGATACGTTTTACCCAAATGAAACCCCTCACATGAAGCTCCCTAGTATTGTAGCACTTAGTAGATAAAACATATGTTTTGTTTATTGAACCTAAGACCTTGATAGATCTTTGAGCACTCGTGAATCGTTAGTAATGTTTATGTAATCACAAACACACTAATAGAAAGTCTCTATTACTTGTATTCTAAAGCGGAAATCAAACAAAAGTATGAATACAGATAACTAAGAATACTTTCTAGAGACTTTGTATAACTTAAAATGTCTGTGAAGTAAATTAGACCATTGTGTAACTCACAATGTCTTGAGAAATGATGGAGAGATCATTGTGTAACTCACAATGTCTTGAGAAATGATGGAGAGATCATTGTGTAACTCATAATGTCTTGAGAAATGATGGATAGATCATTGTGTAACTCACAATGTCTAAGGAATAAAAGAGTTAATTGGTTCATTACAGTGTCTGGGGATGTAATTGAGACCACCGTAGGATTTACAATGTCTGAGAATGTAATAGAGACCACTGTAGGATTTACAGTGTCTGAGAATGTAATAGAGATCACTTTATCTCACAGTGTCTTGAAAAATGAATGAGACCATTGTATATCACAATGTTTGGGAAGTAGGAAAGACCATTGTAATCAGTTACAATGTCTTAGATAATGTTTCGTAATCCTAAAAAGCACGAGTAGATGCATGATTGGGAGATTAAGAAAATATGATTGTGTTGTAATGCCTTAAAATAGGCATACGCGGATATGTTGAGTACATTGTTTATGATTGAAATTATGTCAAGTGTATATATCAATATACTAGTATGTTCATGTTATTATAAAATGCCTAAAAAGGCCATAATCGTCTGGAGGATGGAAGGCACAGAGAAAGGAAGGCTATAGAATGTTTTTGTTTGTAAAAGTAGTTATAGTTTAAGTCTCAATTTAGACTCGTTTCTCTATAACTATGCCTCTGATACCAATCTGTAACACCCCCAATTTCGTGATACGAAGCGGAATTCAAACTGGGTGTTACTTTATGGCACAACAGTCATAACAATAGAAAACGATCTCTATAGGAGTTGTTTAAAAAGGATTTATCATTCAAATTATTAAAATATATCAGAGTTTACAAAATAGGTCCCAGTTGGTTCCATTGTTTACAAAATACATCAATATAAAGTCTTTGATGTTTTGTGAATATTAAAATATTTATAGCCTTCTTGATCTAGTCCTTGCTCTTCCGTGCCAGCTTTCGACATTATGGACCTGAAATACATGCTTAAAACTGTCAACACAAAGGTTGAGTGAAATTCATAGAGTTTGTTTGATGGTTGAACACATTATGTTGGTTGTGTGAGTTAATTAGACTCACACCAATGGTTTGAAAACAAAACTGTAATTATTGTTTGGTACGGCTGCCTCAAGTATATGATACTTGAGCCCGCTTTTGTTTGTCACCAAGCTCATGAAACCAAGGCGTTAACGTGTTCCAATATTAATTGGAGAAACTGTTGGTACTTTCCCTAATAGGTAAAATTGCCGTTTTTACCTAACGTTACTCAAATATAGTGCGTTTGTTTGCCTACCCAGTCAACACGAACGGGATTCGTCAAACCCAATAGATCTATTCACAATATTCGTGCTCACTCTCTCCAGTGATTAATGGTTCATGATTTAGGGACTTATATTTGGCAAATGATGGTTACTTAGTGACAATATGACAATCAGATAAACATATAGTTTGAAAGCAATGTGTTCGGTTTAAAATAAAGCATGTATCTCCCCCAAGAGTTTGTAAAATAATTAAGTAATAGAAAGTGGGGCTATGAACTCACCTCAAAGTAAATGATAGCAAATGTATAATGAGAATTATGGATATGCCGTGAGAACTTCTACGAGCAACCTAGAATAGGATGTTGCGACTTAGGTTTGAAATAACGATGCGAAAGAAATAACAAACCTATATACGTCTCTATGTTGATCATGATGTACTACATAGTTTTTGTGTATGTCGTTTATAGAAATGGTCTTGTTGTGAAAACGTGTTTAGTTTATATATATCGTACTACCGTTCGGGCCATCACAATTCAAAGGTCATGTAGTAAACGTTCGAGGAGCTAGGACACTTTAAATCGTAAATCCAGCAACTCGTTGATACGTTTTACCCAAATGAAACCCCTCACATGAAGCTCCCTAGTGTTGTAGCACTTAGTAGATAAAACATATGTTTTGTTTATATATCATAAGTGTTGAAACCAAGATTCGGACTCAACTAGGGTATGAGTAACATTGATTGATTAGATGCACAGCGGATAATAATTAACACAATCAACATCACTAATAAAGTTTTCTTTATTAATTAAAACAAAGAAACTACTACTACTATTATACACACGCTATAATCGTGTGTCTAGACTCTCATTAGGAGATGTCTTCTATGAAATAAAATGAAAGGATATCTGTAACCTAAATGCCTACCCTCTTTATATACTAGAGGGAGGTTACAGAAACCCTAATCTTAGCTTACTAGAAAAGCTAAGCTAACTATTACATAATAGGCCCTTATTGTTTCTTCTTTCTTCATTCTTGCTTGTAGTTTTGTAATCTTCAAATCGGCAATTCCCAACAATAAGTGTCATATGGTTTGTAAACACAAGTTACAAGGTTGTTTGGTTATGATTAAGAAATCATAATGGTTATCACAAGTATCGTCATTTCATAAATATGATCATTTGATAATGTAAGTATATAAATTTATGTCGTTTGGTTTGTGTTGGTGTTGATTTGCCAAGGTTAACACCTTAGTTAACGGTCTTGGGTAAATAAGCCTTGAGGCTTTAGCCATGGCCTTGATGTGACTTTGGTCTTGACTACCATGGTCTTGAGACTCAGCCTTGACCTTAGCCGTGGCTGTGGTCTTGGCTTATGGCCATTAGGCCTCTTGGTTTGCTTTTAGTTGTGACAAAAGTATAGTCGTGAAACTATATATAGGGCAGTTTCAGTTTTTGAAATATAATTGCCTGTTTAAGCGTTTTCAGGGTCTGAGCTTTTTATGTATTAAAGGAAAACGTCGTTCCGGACAACTTTCGTGTTTTAACTTTTTGATGATTCGGACAAGAAGTACCACTTTCAAAACGGACAGCTGCTAAACAGCTTGTGTTAGGCAGTTTCGGCGTTTTGGTTTCGCTAACTTCTTTTGGCCGTATCTTTTGACTCGTTTGTCCGTTTTTGGTGATTCAAGTTG
This sequence comes from Chrysanthemum seticuspe, assembly GCA_019973895.1. Lineage (NCBI taxonomy): Eukaryota > Viridiplantae > Streptophyta > Magnoliopsida > Asterales > Asteraceae > Chrysanthemum > Chrysanthemum seticuspe. Next base: position 290,618,202 of record BPTQ01000006.1, read on the forward strand.
CTATGTTTACCTTTTTATCTTGTCTACCATATTATGTAAGTTAGAAAGTCCATATATGATTGGTTCTAATGGTCTCAAATGTGTAGAATATGACTAGTTTACTAGTTTGTTACTTTTATTACAATATGTTAATTAAAACATGTGATTGAGTATATGTACATCATGAATCAACATAGTAACTATATATATAGCATGAAATTGTTAAGATTATGAATAATAAACATGAGATGATGATGGTGATTAGTTGCTTACAAGTTTTGGCTTTCAATTAAGAAAGAAGTAACTTGTAAGGATCGGACTTTGATTGAACACTTAGGACCTTGGATCGAGCTAGCTTTCTATACCTTTGCACCCTTGCAATCTTAAAGAGTTGGTGATGAAGTACTAAGTGACTTGAGTGAATCTAAACTCAAGAAGATCACTTAAACTTGCTAGAGGTTTGATGTAGTAACTTACTACTTGAAACTTCTTTGCATAAACTTGGAGTTTATAGATCAAATTATGGAAGATATGAATGTTTTGTGATATGAACGACCCAAATCAGAATATGAGGGTTCTTAGGATGCATTTCACTTCCTATTTATAGGAGGCTAATTTTGGTTAACCATATAATGGGTTAAATGTTAACCATGGTTAAGTTAGGACACATGTAATGATCTAAATGAAGCATGGTTAGGATCAAGCCACCAAGATGATGAATCCCCCCCCTAAGGTTTGCCAAATGAAGATAAGATGACTTAGGTGGATAGTCTTGGTATTATCTTGGTTACGGAGTGAGTTTTGGTCCTGTTAAATGCCAACCGTAAGTCATTAAGCCATAAAACGTAAAACTGGGTATCGTAAAAATACGAAACTTGTAGGAATGATGAAACTCATAATTATACTCCATCTAAAAATATAAAATGGGTGATAAGTCTCATTGGGTGCAAAAATGCTGCTTAAAGCTGGAAACAATGGTCAAAAACGCGTAATTCGCAATTTATCAGAAAAGAACGAGATTTCAGGGAAATGACCGTGAATTTATTTAAAGTAGAATAAAATTAGTCTATAAGTGATATGAGATGTCAAAATGTGGTTTTCGTTATACATGGGATAACTTAACAGTTATATTTGAAGTCTAAAAGTTACGCGATTTAAGCAAAAATGTAGAACGTACAAGGTTAATTTCTTTATAGTCAAAGGAGGAGGGAAGTATGTTTGAATTTTCCAAAAATTTAAAAGTGTCTAAATATCTTAGAAAACACAGTGCAGGAATGGTTAAGTCTGGGTCTAAGTAGAATTGTTTAAAACGTAAGTTTAGTCTCGTACGGCTCAGGGTTTATTTGGTAACATTTAAAATGAAATCTTAAAAAATCTCTAATTGATTATGAGTGATCTAAAAATTAATCTAATGTGAGAAAAATTGTCAGAGTTGATTTTCGTTATGCGCGGGATGTTTAAATGGTGTTTCGACCAAAACGAAACTTTAAAACGATGTTTTCTTAATAACTTTTGCGAAGATGATCTAACGATTGTCAAACTCTCAAGATATTACTAAAATAATTTAACTTACGAGAATGAGAAATAAAAATTTTACGGGATGAATAGTGAAAGTGAATAGTAATTTCTCGAGATGAATAGTAAAAATTTGAGAATGGATAGAAATCCTGAAAATGCGAATTGTTACATAAAAATGGACAAAAACGTATAAAAACGGACGAACATGTATAAAAACGTAAGAAAATGGATGAAAACATAAGAAAACGGGCGAAGACGTATAAAAACGAATGAAAATGTATGAAAACATATAAAAACGTATAAAAACGTAAGAAAACAAAATTTTAAGTTATGTATTAACGGCCGTTAGTATAAAGGACTAATGGTGCCAAGTTTAGCTTGACTGGATGCATACAATGACAAAAAGTTAGATGGCTACATACAATCACAAAAGTGGTCAAGCTCAATGCATTTTTTTTATCATTATGCATAAAAAATAATAATGGGGAAATGAGTTGGCAGTCTATGTGTAACACCTGGATGATTTGGCAATCCAAGTGTTGGGACACGCTGGAAAGAATACATACAATAACACAAATTCAAAAGATTTGTGTTACAATGAAAAAAAAAAATAGTTGGCTACATACAATCACAAAAGTGGTCAAGTTCGATTCATTTTTTGTCATTAGTGATCCCAAACTTTAGCTAATTTTTCAAAGGCGTTGAGTTTCTTTTTAACAACTTGTTACTTAGCTTAATCTCATGACAATTCTTGTTTGATGAGTTGTGAAATTAAGTTAGACACAAGTTGTTACTTAGCTTACGGTTGGATTCAACTTGATACTTAGCTTAGTCTCATGACAATTATTGTTTGATGAGTTATGAAATTAAGTTAGATTTAAGTTGATACCTAGCTTAAGTTACATAAAATTTGCTTAAGGTTTTTGATAACTTTGCTCGAGGATGAGAAAGCTTGACCTAGTTAAATCTAACCACGCAAACGTACTTTAAATTTACTAAAGCCACTCACATTTCCAAACGTAGGTCAATTTATGATTCACAACTTTTACAATCTCCCGATAAACTCAATATTGCGTTTCTACTTTTACTTATCAATATAAAACTTTTAAAATTACAACTTTTACACATTATATACTTGCACTCTTCCTTTCTCCTACTTCCAACACCTTTCATCATATGTTCTCTTTATTTCACATACATCTCACCATTTTTCTCTGGTTAGTTTTTGAAAATCCTCCCTTATTCCTCCCTTGTGTGACGTACCACCATAAGCCACCACCACCATCACTATTGCTTGATTCAATATTTTAATACTAAATGTTGAGTCTTGTTTTTCCATAACAAGATTTTCTCTTTTTTAAGCCACCAAAGTACACCCTTCAAACATTCAAGCACCACAGCCTTGTGGTCATTACCATCTTTCTTGGAAGCTCTCTTCAAGGTAAATAACAAGTTGCAAGGCGACTTCTGTCTACCTTGCACCAAAACGCCTTAAAATTGTTTCTTTTGAACTTTTTTCGTATGTTTATGTTTACAGATTTTTTAACACTTTTGTAAATATGGTTTTAGAGTATTTTGACATGCATAAAGAGTCACAAAAATATTATAGGACTTGTGTTAATCAGGTTGGCGGTAAGATAAAAAGGATGGTACCTTGAAATATCTAAAAGTCATGTGTTTTTGGTCTTTTTGTACACATATAAGTTCATACAAGAAAGTGAATTTTGATTCAAGTTACTATTGAGATAATAAACCTAAAGTGATATTAAAATATATCTAAATTGAGTTTGGGAGTTTTTATGATCGTTTATGGGTGTTTGGGTAAAGATATTGCATGTAAAATTGAACAAAGGATTGAGAAACACCAACTATGAACAACTGTATGCTTACTTACTCCAACATGAGAAACATGCTGCATTTGAATGTATAATCATGGAAAAGTTCAACTCTAATTCTAATGTTGCTACTGGAATTTCTTCAAATGATTCAACTAAATTTCTATCAAATATAAGGATAAGTACCAAAGCATCACCAGTTATACCTACTGAGGGTCACAATCACAAACTTATTCCTAATCCAGGATATAAGCCATCTGACATGTTCCTTGAAAACCTTGCAAACCAACTGGCTCTAATGGTTAAACAAAACTTAAACCTCACTCCTCACACTAACAATCATCTCAGAACTGCATCTAATCTACATAATCATGCCACTGTTAAAGAAGGAAGGATTGTGGTTCAGAACGTACAAGGCAGGGAGAATGCGTATATACCACACAATGCGCAAGGGAATGTTGGAACTGGTGCAGGTTATGTGGGTAATCAGAACAGAGGTAGGATCATGGCTCAGGGTCAAGGGAAACCAATCAAGTGCTACAATTGTGGAGGGGAAGGACACATTGCTAGGAACTGCACTCAGCCAAAATGTCCACAGAATGCAGAATACTTCAGGGATAAGATGCAGCTGGTGCAAGCTCAAGATAATGGAGCTGCGTTGGATGAGGAAGAGTTGCTGTTTCTTGCTGAGAGAAATGCCAAAACTTATGATGCAGATGTGGATGAACAACCAGTGCATGGTGTATCTCAGAACAATCCCAATGTCTTCCAAGTTTCAGATTGTAATGCATTTGACTCTAATGTTGATGATGAACTAACGACACAGACCATCTTTATGGCTAACATCTCTCCAATGGTCTCTTCACCTCAACAAGCGGGTCCCTCCAGAGAATCCATCATATTAGAGGTACTAAAACTATACGATGTGGTTGATGTGCAAAATATTCACAACGAAGTACAATCAACAGATGTCATTGAATCAGATATTGAAAATATAGGTAATAGCAATATTGTCCCATACGATCAATATGTGAAGCAAGATGATGTCTAATTGTACCTAGTGTTGAATCTTCTGCAGTTAATTATGTATGTATATATGATGAGTACATTGAATATGCACCTGATGATTCCATGAATATGCACCTAATAAAGAACAAGTTGCTATATATGAACAGCGTGCCAAGTTTTAGCTGACTACCTGTGAGCAGGAAATGGATTGCCAAATGCGTACACTTATCAGAAAAAGTAATATAAGGGAAGAAACATTAAAACAAGAGTTAAATTTCTTACAAGAGAAACTCAATAAAACTATTAAGCAAAAGCAAGACCTTCAAGAAAATGTAAAAGTGATTAAACAGGAGTTCAATGCAAAGGAATCAAAACTTTTAAATGAATTTTATAACCTTAAAACTTTGAAGAACAAAATTGAAAACAAGTTGTACGTGCAAGGCAACATAATTTAGACTTCTCACATGATCACTAAGCATAGAGTTTTAAGCGATAAGCATAGTATTGCCCTTGTAGAAGATCCCAATCCTGCGTATCTTAAGAAAGCGAAAAGTGCTCATAATGTGATTTATGATGGTAGTGAGATAACTAAGCCTAGACAAAAGCCAACGTGTATAGAGAAAACTGAAGAAGATAAGGAGTTAGAAGATGACTCTAGAAAAAAAATGGAAAAGAAATTAAAAGAAGATCCTGAGTGTAAGAATCAGACTATAACATTTAAAACTCCCAATTATGCTAAGGAAAACTGGATAGCCTTCAATAAGTTTAGACCTCAGACTCAATTAACCCCTGAACAAGTGTTTTGGAAGAAAGATATGGAAAAGAAAAAAACTGATGAACTTGTTGAAAAGAATCCTCCCCTTAGTAAATTGCCCCTAGCTACTGTGTATCCACCCAATACAGTGATGCATTTAGTGCCTATAACTCTTCCTACTCAAAGCAAAACCTTAGTCAGCTTATACGTAGTTTACCAACTATTTGTTGATTTTGAGAAAACATGTAAGAAGAGAATCACTCCAATGGGAATTACTGAAGGGGAAAGGGGCTTTGAACAAACAAAAGAATGCTATTTAACAGAGGTAATTCCATTCTTTAAACAACTAAAAGAACAATTTCAGAGTCTTCAAAAGGCCATAGATACAGAGGTTAAAGAAATGAAAAGAATGTTCAATGAAACAGAAAACGAGGTTAAAATGAATGAATGTGAGCTTAAGAGCAATGAGATTAAGAAGAAGAATATTCACATCCTAAATGATAATTTGATTTCTAGGTGTATTGCTCAAGATTTGTTCTACACTTTTACGAATTACTCCATTACTGCTTCTCAATTTCACGAATTATCTATTGTTTTAAAAGTCTCCCAAGAACGTGTCATTGAGCTTGAGACAAAAAATTCAAAATTGCATGATAAAATCGAAGAGGATGATCATGATAACATGACCAGGAATTATTCTAAATTAGAAGTTGAATATCTGGATTTACAATTAATATATCAACATCTTAAAGAAAGTGTTAAAACCTCAAATGCCAAGACATCTTCGGATGCTCCTGAGTTTGATGCAGTTTTTGAAATAAACAAACATGATGAACAGATTCGAGCTCATTGTAACACAATAAAAAATATGAAAGCCTAAATTTCCCAATTGAAGGGTAAAATGAGTGAAGTGACTGGCTCCCACATGCCTCCTGTTTTAGATTCTCAGAGTTCTCAAAATTTCCATCTCCAAAACCTCATTGATGTATTACAACATGAAAATGAGTGTTTTCTAGCAGAAAATGAAAAGGTTAAATTGAATTTCAAAGAGTTACATGAATCAATTAAGGTCGCTCATGACAAGAACAATGAAAAAATAATGTCTTTGCAAAAAGAAAATGAGAATCTTAAGAGTCAGGTAAAAGGGAAAATGCCAATCACAAGTGGTGAGAATATTGCAACAAAGGTGCCTGTTTAAACTAAATATGCTATGATTGTGAGGTATATTCCCCCTCATCTTATGAATAATGAACTTGTATTTCAAACATATCTTTCGTACCTTAATGATAGTCTAGAGTGTCTCTGTGAGATTGTAGAAGAGGATAATATAGAGAAACCACTCGATAATGCGATTGGGCATGCATGCTTATATGCCAAAAGATCTCAAGAACTCTTAAATTGTATAATAGCAACATGTCCTAAATATGGTACTAGGAAAGATAGTATAGTTATGCTCTATTCTATGCCTAAAGTCAAGCATGTAACCTTTGATGTGCCTCCTAGAATCTCAGATCCCAACACTTCTAGACCAGAAATGCAGAAAGTAGTGAAACCAACTAATATTCCCATCATTCCTTCTACAGAAGTAATCAGTGACACTAAAACTAGCGGGTCAAAGCCTCTAGGAAATACAAAGCAAGATAGGACCACGCGAGCCAAGAGTGATCAAGTAAAGAAAGTAGAAGACCACCCTAGGATTAATAAGTTTGATTTGAATAAGATGAATCGTGTTGATTATAGTATTAGCTATAAGCATATAGTAATTAATTCGAATTCAACTAGTATTGGCAAAACATGTAATGAATGTTTGGTTTCTGATAATTTTCTTGAATGTGTTGTGAATGAATTGAAAAATGATGTTAAATCTCCAGTCAAAGATGTCAGAATTGCTAAATAGGTTAAGGAAGTCTGTAAGCCTATTAGGAAAAGGTTTAGTAATTATTGGAAGACTACAAGGAGAAAATTTAGTAATGTAGGTTATCAATGGAAACCTACTAGCCGTAAATTCAAAGTTAATGAATTTTGCCTTAAAAGGTATAGATCTATGCCCACTAAGGAATGGAAGCCCACTGGTAGGATCATACTGTTAAGAAGTTTTCATACTTCACATAGGTCCACTATCATTACTAGTCTTGCTTCCACCACTAATGATGTCATAGCTTCTAAAACTGATGTAGGTGTTTCAATTACATTTACTAACCAATTGGAACCCATTTTCTCATGGGGATCCAAAGTTTCCAATCATCCATACTTTTTTGTGTTCAACTGTAGGTCGTACAAATCGTTCTGTGGTATTTGGACTCAGGCTGCTCAAATCACATGACTGGAGATCGCTCACGTCTCAAGAACTTCGTGAATAAGTTCATCGAGACTGTTAGATTTGGGAATGACCACTTTGGGGCGATTATGGGTTATGGAGATTATGCATTTGGTGACAGTGTAATCTCCCGAGTATATTATGTAGAAGGTCTTGGTCATAATCTATTCTGTATTGGTCAATTATGCGATTCTGATCTTGAAGTGGCTTTTAGAAAACACTCTTGCTTCATTAGAGAATTAGATGGTGTTGAGCTTTTAAAGGGAACTTGTGGCACTAATTTGTACACCATCTCTATCGAAGACATGATGAAGTCTTCTCCAATTTTCTTGTTGTCAAAGGTGTCTAAAACAAAGTCATGGTTATGGCACCGTCGTCTCAATCACTTGAACTTCGGCACCATTAATGATCTTTCCAGAAAGGACCTCGTAAGAGGCTTTCCCCGGTTAAAGTATGAGAAAGATTATCTTTGTTCAGCATGCCAATTGGGCAAAAGCAAAAAGTATGCCTACAAACCCAAACCTACAAACTCCAATATAGAAGTTCTTCATACCCTTCACATGGATTTGTGCGGACCCATGAGAGTGCAGACTATAAATTTGAAGAAATATTTAATAGTCGTTGTTGATGACTACTCTCGGTTTACTTGGGTTAAGTTTTTGAGGTCAAAGGATGAAACTCCTGACATCATCATCAAACTTATTAAACAGTTGCAGGTTCGGCTTAATAAAACAGTTAGAATCATCCGAACAGACAATGGAACTGAGTTTGTAAACAAAGAACTAAGTCAGTTTTATTAAAGCATTGGAATCAGCCATCAAAGAAGTGTTCCACGTACTTCTCAATAGAACGATGTAGTTGAAAGACGAAATTGAACTCTTGTATAAGCTGCAAGAACTATGCTTATATTTTCAAAGGCTCCAATGTTTCTGTGAACGGAAGCCATTGCCACTACATGTTACAGCCAAAACCGTTCCCTAATTCATACAACTCATGGAAAAACTCCATATGAACTAGTTCATAACAGAAAACCGGATCTTTATTTTCTTCGTATGTTTGGAGCATTGTGATGTCCAACAAATGAGGGGCAAGATTTGGGAAAGTTTAAAGCTAAGGCGGATATTGGATTTTTTGTTGGTTATGCACCGAATCGGAAGGGTTACCGAATCTACAGCAAAAGAACCCGAGACAATATGGAAACTATTTACGTTACGTTCGATGAGCTGACTGAGCAAATGGCTCCTGGAAAATCCAGTTCTCGACCCGCTTCTCAACTATTGACACCTGGACCCATTAGTTCAGGTCTTGTACAAAATTACTCTCCTGCAGTTCCTTATGTTCCACCCTCAGAAGAATATTTGAAGAAATTATTTGACCCAATGTTTGATGAATACTATGAGCCTCCAGCTGATGGTAATTCTGCTCCACCAACTGTAGCTGCTCCTCTTCCAACCAATACGAATGGCCAATCCATTTCCATGTCTCTATCACAAGAAGCGCCAATTTCCAATCATTCATCATCTTCGAATCCTCAATCATCTTTTGTGGATCAAGGAAATGCAAATGCGAATTCTTTTGGAGACAACCCCTTTGCAACTCCCGAAAATGCTCGGTTTGAAAACATATTTTCCCCTGAACCCACACCAGAAACATCTTCACCAGGGGATCCTAACTCTGCTACATCAGTTCCTTACCAACAACCACATGAACATCTCAGAACATGGATACATGATCATCCATTGGATAACATCATTGGGAATCCTTCTCGTCCGGTATCTACTCGTAAACAATTGCCACTGATGCTTTATGGTGCTTCTTCAACTCTGTACTATCAAAGATCGAACCTAAAGATGTCAAAACTGCAATGTTTGAGGATAGCTGGTTTAGTGCTATGCAAGATGAAATCCATTAGTTCGATCGTCTTGATGTATGGGAATTGGTGCCTACTCCAGATTGTGCTATGATTATTGCTCTCAAATGGATCCTTAAAGTAAAGCTTGATGAGCACGGTGATGTTCTGAAGAATAAGGCAAGGCTAGTGGCTAAAGGATATCGTCAAGAGGAGGGGATTAACTTTGAGGAATCATTTGCTCCGGTTGCATGAATTAAGGCTATCAGAATCTTCCTGGCTAATGCTGCTAGTAAGAATATGGTGGTCTATCAGATGGATGTAAAGACTGCTTTTCTCAATGGATATCTTAAAGAAGTGGTTTATGTCAGTCAACCCGAAGGCTTTGTGGATCCAGAACATCTGACCCATGTCTACCGCTTGAAGAAGGCCCTTCATGGCATGAAGCAATCTCCTAGGGCATGGTACGATACGCTGTCAAAGTTTCTTTTGTCAAGTGGATTCAACAAAGGAGAAGTTGATCCTACATTGTTCACCAGAAAGTCAGGCAAACACTTAATTCACGTTCAAATCTATGTTTATGATATTATATTTGCGTCGACCAATCCTAATGAATGTGACCGATTTTCAAAGGAGATGGGCTCCAAATTTCAAATGTCAATGATGGGAAAAATGTCATTTTTCTTGGGATTACAAGTTTCAAAAAGTCCCGGAGGCATTTTTATTAATAAATCTAAATATTCTAATAAAATTTTAAAGAAATTTGGATTTGATTCTTGTGACCCTGTTGACACTCCCGTGGTGGAAGAACAAAGCTGGATGAGGACCACTCAGGGATCCCAATTGATTAAATGAAATACATAGTATGATTGGATCCTTGATGTACCTCACAGCCAGTAGACCAGATATTATGTTTGTTGTATGCATTATGCTAGATACCTGGCTAAGCCTACCAAAAAACACCTTGAAGCGGTTAAACGGGTCTTTCGGTATCTTCAAGGAACCATTAACATGGGACTTTGGTATCCGAAGGACACCAGTATGTCATTAACAGCCTATGCAGATGCTGACCATGCAGGGTGTCAAGATACTCGTCGAAGTACGTCAGGAGGTGCTCAGTTTTTGGGTGACAAGTTAGTGAGCTGGTCTTCAAAGAAACAAATGAGTACTTCTATATCCTCTACAGAGGCTGAATATATAGCGATGTCATCATGTTGTGCTCAAATCTTATGGATGAGATCCCAAGTATCTGACTATGGCTTTGTATTCAACAAAGTTCCTCTATATTGTGATAACAAAAGTGCCATAGTTGTATGCTGCAACAATGTTCAACACTCAAGAGTAAAGCACATTGACATTCGACATCATTTCATCAGGGAACAAGTGGAGAAAGGTGTGGTTGAGTTGTATTTCGTAAGGACTGAATATCAGCTGGCGGACATCTTCACTAAATCTCTTCCTAGAGAACGTTTTGAGTTTATCCTCCCATGACTAGGCTTGAAGAGTCTAAAACCAGAGACACTTAAATGTCTTCAGGGGGAAGAAGAGGAGTAAAGGTGTTTCTTCATCTATCCTTTGTAAATATTATTTCAAAAAGCAAAATACAAAAATATAAAACCAGCAAAAAGAAAATAGAAAAATATAAATATTTCTTAAAACATTGTTGCAGCATACAACTCATGCTCTGTTCCTAAAAACAATTTTATAATCTCATGCTCTGTTCCTAAAAACAAAAGCTCATAAGGAACATTTATCGCCAAAAAGACAAATGTTTCCTCACAATTGTTTTTCCTTCTAAATATTCTTCTGAAAAATGTTTGTCTTCTAATGAAAACAAAATTGCTTTGAAAATAACTTGGACTTAATTTTGAAAATCATGTGAACATATCTTTTGTCAAAATATCTATCTCTCAATCAACAACTTTGGTCATTGATTTAGGGGAGAATGATTTCAAATAATTCAAAAAGATTATTTTTCTAACAATCGACACTAAAAGGAGCAAGGTCTATATTCGGTTAATCAATAAGAACATTTTATCCACAATTGAATCAAGACCGAGGCTAACGTTGTGTTTTTATTTGAAATGGTACTAAAACGGATAATTTACATATGGTACCTGAGCATGTTTGATCAATGGAGATTAAAGTTTCAAAATCTGATCCTTATCAGTTAATTGTTTTATAAGTAAGTCACATTTCTCCTCAAAAAAGCTTTCAAAAATAATTTAAATCAATTGGGATCACAAATCTCAAAGGGTTTGAAAATTGTGATCGGGGGAGAATTTGTGATTTAAAATAGAAATAAACTGATATTTAGACAAGTGGTTTTAGAAATACGATAACAGGCACTCGCTCCTACATGTGCCAAACGATTTCAAATTTTCCATGCACATGTTAAGGGGGAGCATCTATTTTAAACCAAAAACGATTGAAATGTGATTGATTTGTCTCAAAGTGCAGGTTCTCTCTAATATGTGCAAAACCTCTTGCGAATCTCGATGCACATATTGAGGGGGAGCAATTAAAAGAAAACCACATCCTTCCCAAAATATTTTGTCAAAAGTATTTCAATATTTGAATTGATCGGGGGAGTGATGATGATCTCTTTAGAAACCGTTATCAAGATTTGGAGCTTTCATTCAAATCTAACTTTCATTGGTCTCATCCTCCATATGCCAAAAAGATTTCTAATACTTGAAGCGCATGTTGAGGGGGGGGGGCAATTCTAAAAGATAAATAAAATTAAGGTACAAAATGCTTTGATTTTATATCACAAGTACCTTGATTGAATTTTCAAATGGTTTACAATTGGTTTCGAGGTGGAAAGAACAATACCAAAAGACCGACCAATTTACTTTATGCATTAGAGTTATAAGGATGGTTAGGTTAGGTATTCGTTCCCACGATCCCGCCATAACCGGAGGGATCTACCCATGGACAATCAACTATTTAGTGTAGAAGTCCGTAGGTATGATGTAAAAAGGAGAAAAATGAGAATATGGGAAGAATGCAGACTGAGAAAGAGCTAGGACTGGAACAAACCCAACAAGGTTCTAGTTATGAAGTCTCGGTAAGCACTGAAGGGGTTGAAGAATGAAAAAGAAATGAAAAGTAATAAGGGTAAAAAGAAATAGCCCGCCAATAATTCAACCTTAGGGCAGAACTGGGTTCAATTCATATGCTACAGGTGGTTACTAAGGTAATGCCGGTATTAAAGACAAGACGTCATGGACCCAGTGACGCACTGAACTAAACTTCCCAAGCCACTCAAGTTCTCTTAAAAGGACTTGTTTCATTCTCACGGGGAACTTACATTATCTATCGACTTTCTCTTAGAGATTGTTAATATTGAAGAAGGAGACCCTCTCCCTAGTCTCCGAAATAGGAAACCAAAGTGCACTATTGAGTCTAGAGCCAAGAGATCATCCACAATATCTCATTAGGACACAAAAAAAATGAAGACTTGCTGTTTCACACAATGTGGAAAGTAAGAATATATTAAGAGTCCTACGCATTATCCTTGTGGTATCGCAAGAACATCCGAGTGATATATCAAATATTCACGATGAAGATGGAAATCCTTCTAGAGCGAACATCAAACAAGCTCTTGGTAAGTGACATATGAGATCTTTCCAAAAGATCAAGCTTGTGACTACTGGATAGAAACGATGGGGCTATTCACTCTTGAATCAACCTTGGTCAAGGAAATGGATTGACGGATACCTTTGAGAAACCATTCGATGTGCTCAACAATTTGTTTTTCTCTAGTGCATCAAATGTGTATTAATTTTGAAAATCAAAAAGGGTATTTATGATTGAAACTTGATTTTCTACAAAAACCTTCGTAGTATGGCAAAAATATTTCTCTCAAGCAATACACGGATGTTTTTCAAATCACTTTTCATCAATCAGTGAATCTCAATTCGCTGATTCACTCACTCCGTGTTGTCTACTTTGGGACGCTCCGGTTTGAGAACGTGTAGATCAGCTGTGAAACCCTGTCAAGAAGATTCTTTGGAATTCTATTTGATCACATGCAGTATTTATACTGATCAGCGGGGAACAGTGGTTCTTGCAATCTTATTCAAATAAAATGAACAAAGAAACTTTCGTGTATCTTAGTGCTAACTGTTGTTTGCAGGAACATTAGACAGTTGCAACTGATCAGAATTGAGAAGTCAATCCATAACCGCATGCTCACACATCACACTTACGTTTAAAGAAATCATGACAAGTGAACGTCTACATTCTTCTGCTCTGATATCATCATAAGACGTCTGCTTTCACTCTGATACCATCATTTTATGCTTCCACTACGCTAATGCAAATATCATGATCCAAAGAAGCTTCCGCTACTCTAATGCAAAGATGTCATGATCCAATAATGTGAGCATGTCGGTCCAACGTCATAAACATCACATGAAGGCAACATAAAGGATGAGTCAAGAGATTCACTATGGCAGATGATCTCTAAGAAGGCTCAAAGAATGAACAATCCGTGGATTAGTTTAAGACCTCCACTTGAAGTACAAAACATGCGGAACATGAAGAATCAATGACTACGTGCTACAAAGCAGTGAACTTAAACAAGAATATAATAACACACAAAATGTAATATCTATTTGTAATTTAGGTGACCTCCCTTAGGGGGAGATTGTTAGGATTTAGAAAATCCAGTAGTTAAAGACTCGGTCACCTCAAGTATATGTATTCGCTAGAAAGCTCGTAGTCATAGTCATTTAGTAATAGTTAGTAGTTAGTTAAGTAACATCATGGAGGACGGACGGGTCTTTAGCCACTGTATGCCTGATCCACAGCCCGTAGGTGGCGTTTCATGTAAGACACTATAAATACCCTTTGCCTAGCAAGGCAAAGGGTTGGAGCTTTATAATAAATTTTCTTTGTCTCACTAGAAGTTCTCAACTCTCTCTACTTTCTCTCTCTAACTCAAGTCTAATTTCAATTCCTTTGTTATAATTGTGTGTTTGTGAAAACCAATATGTAACATCATCAGCCAAAGTAAATCTCTGAGTCATCCTTCGTTGTATTGCCTTCATGTGAAATTGTGACTTTTGGACCGACATACTCACACTTTTTTGGATCATGACATGTTGCAAGAGTTGCGGAAGCATTGTTGCATGTCTTTCAATTATCATGATTTCTTTGATTGTGAGTTTGAAGAGTGAGCATGTGGTTAGGAATTGATGTCTCAATTTCCAACCACTGCAACCATCAGGTGTTCCTGTAAACAACTGTTAGCAATAAAACACACGAAAGTTTCTTTGTTCACTTTCGTTGAATATGGTTGCAAGAACCACGGTTCCCCGTTGATTAGTATAGATACTGCATATGATCAGGTAGAATTCCGAAGAATCTCCTTGACAGGGTTTCGTAGCTTGATCTAGCCGTTCTCAAAACAGAGCGTCTCAAAGTAGACAGCACGGAGTGAGTGAACCAGCGAATTTAGATTCACTGATTGATGAGAAATTGGTTTGGAAACAATCGCGTATTGCTGAAGAGAGAGAGTTTTTGCAATACGAAGAAAGTTTAATGAGAAAAATCAAGTTTGAATCATAAATACTTTTGTTTGAAAACTTTAAGCGCATTTGATGTGCTAGAAAATTAATTGTTGAGCACATCGAAAGGTTTTTCCAAAAGTATACCTTAGTCCATTTCCTGGAACAAGGTTGATTCAAGAGTGAATCGCCCAATCATTTCTTTCTAGTTGTCACAAGTTTGATCCATAAAGGATCTCACATTTCACCCACCAAGAGCTTGTTTGATGTTGGCTCTAGAAGGATTTCCATCTTCATTGTGAATACTTTACATATCACTCGGATGTTATGGAAATACCACAAGGATAATGTGTAGTACTTTTAATATATATTTTCTTACTTTTCATAGTGTATGAAACAATAAGTCTTCATGAAGATGTGTCCTAATGAGATTTATTGATGATCTCTTGGCTTTAGACTCAATAGTACATGTTTGTTTTCTTATGCGGAGACTAGGGAGAGGGTCTCCTTTTTCAATATCAACCATCTCTAAGAGAAAGTCGATTGTTTACATCGGTTCCCCATGAGAATGTGTAAGAGATTGGTTATCATAAACACACAAGTAGAGAGAATGGGAACTTAGTGAGAGAAAATGAAAGTCATATGACTAAGCTCAAACCCTCTACCTTGGAGGGTAGAGGTTATTTATATTTTTTACAAAATACGTCACCTACTAGTTGTGGATCAGGTATACAGCGGGTAAAGACCCCGTCCGTCCTCCACAATGTTACTTAACTAACTAGTTACTAATGACTAAACGTCTAAGACTAAGAGCTTTCTAATGCCAACAAACACACGGGGTGACCGAGCCTTTTACTTTTGGATTTACTAAATCCTAACAATCTCCCCCTAAGGGAGGTCACCCTTTTAAATACATTTTCAATTCTAGCATTCTATTACAAGTTCTTGATCTTCAAGCTCGTAGTCTCTGATTCTTCAAAGTCCGAAATCTTTGTACTTCAGTGGTGATCTTTGAATGTTCTATGACTCGGTGATCTTTGAGCTTTCTTTGAGATCATCAGCCACAGTAAATCTCAGGATCATCCTTTGTTGTATCGCCTCCATGTGTATTGTGACTTCTGGACTAACATACTCACACTTTGTCGGATCATGATACTTTAAATCAGAGTTGCGGAAGCATTTCTTAAGGTTTTTAGATTATAATGATTTCTTTAAATGTGCGTGTGATGTGTGGGCATGTGGTTATGGATTGACCTCTCAATCTATCAGCTGCAACCGTCAGGTGTTCCTACAAACAACATGATATGCTTACACAGCGCGTTCGGGGTCAAAGGAACTTCCTTTTCGTCGAGCAAGTTTTTCAACACCCTAGGCAGTGAACGTAATCGTTGTAGTGTAGTATTAGGGTAAGCCACGGGAATTGATATCATTCTCTAGGGGAATAGGAATGCTAGTGAGAAGTTACTACACTAAGGTTGGGGTTGAGGAAGATTATTTTTTTTTATCTTTTTATGTTTTTAGGAAATTTTAAGGTACGAATCTCGAGGTTTGAATTCGGGGGGATGGTATTTCTACCGATTACTTCTACTATCTAATTATCAAATTAACTAAGGTGAATGTAGTTTATGTCTATTGTTGTGTGCTCGTATAATGATTAAAAATGTATTTTCTTAGGCTTTATTACACCCTAGTTATCTCCTATTGATGGTTGAATTGTCACGTCCTTATTCTTAATCGCGTTGTGTCTCTAAGGTCGTAGGGTATGCATTTATCCCTAACTCTTTGAAGCTACCAAAGGTTAATGACTACAAAATCTATAGGATTTATAAACTTTCACTCTAAGGTATTCTTTGGATGTATAGCCTACAATTACTCTAGGTGATTATAAACTAAGGTTCAACAAAGATTAATCAAGCATTAATAACACAACGAATGACCTATCGCAATACTAGGTCAATCACAATTAAGATAAGAGACAACCAATCAATATTAAATAACTAAGTTTCATATTACCTAACCAAACACACAAGTAAATTAGCCGGACATGGGGAACATGCAAGCATACACACAATCAATTGAAGACATAATTAAATTAATGAAGTAAAACACTTATCTTGATGTAAGATAGGGTATGGAACCCTAAAATACTGTATAAGACAGCCTTAGTTCGGTTTAGGTTTTTACTCCACAAAACTACACACTCAAAACTAAAAAATTCGGATTCTATATATAAGATTACAAACCTAAAAAAATTCGGATTCAAAGTTCCCGTTTTATTTTCCCTCCCCGAAAGTATCAAATTTATGATAATGGAAGGTAATTAAAAACGAAAGAAACTAGGACTCCCTTGATTAGCTCGGTAGGATCCGTGTAAAGTGGTGGTTACATCTTTCTTCAAGAAGAACGTTTTCGTTAAAAGCTCCTTCCAATCTTATGTATCTTCTTGTCGGTCAATTAAATGTGCACACTTGAAGAAAACAAACGAAACCTTCGCGTAAAATCAATATATATAAGACTCTACTAACTAGGATAGAATGCTTGTGGAATGGATGTTTACTGATTTTCTAGAAAATTAAGACTTGGAAAATTCCAAAAATTTATAAGTAGCTCAGAAAACGAGAAAAAGTTAAGCTGTTTCTTTTCCACCTGACGCCGTCAGGTTGCGATCCTGATGCCGTCAGGTTATCTAGACGAAAACTGGTCTGCGATTTTCTAGAAAAAATTCTGGAAAATTTACATCTTTAGAATCTGGAAAACTTTCATGCAAAACATCCATTATGAATCGATACAAGCATTTGACTCGAACAAACACACATGTATTTCTTTTCAATAATTGTAATTCTCATATTCACGTTTCTTTTGAAAATGTGTGTAATCCTCCCTACACTTATCCCTTATGTAAAATACCTTTATATGTAATTAAGACGAGGTTAAAGACAAAATAATGCATTCTTACAAATTTAAACATGAGAATAAACAATAAATAAAAGGTACACAACACACAAACAAGCAAACAATTTAGCATGGGTTGCCTTCCACGAAGCACTTTTCTTTATTTATGAGTCTTGTAGCTAGACTCGAAGTCGTGCCCCTACGTGGTCTCGTTTTGCATCCTCAATGAGAATTCTATCATGTTGACAAAATTTTCATTGACTCTATACCTAGGCCCTAGGGTCAAGCAATCCTTATAATAAAACTGATGAGTGTCTAAATACTCATCATTTTTGTATCATTTAAACTGCAAAAACATCTGAAAATACTCAGAAATGTATCAAAATGATAAAAATATCACAAATAAGTGTTTTATGTGTTTTAAATGCAAAAATATCAAAATCTGGTGAAAAACGTATAAAGTTTGCATAATTGGCAGTTTTAGTCCCCCAAGTTTCAAAAGTTGTCAAAAACAGTCCCTGGTAAAACAAAATAAAGAAAAATGTTATTCAAGGTCCCTGAATTATTCTAACTTGTCAAAAATGGTCCTTGAATAAATCTTTTGTTAAATGGCAGAAAAGGTCCCTGAACTTTCATAAAATGTCAAGTTTGGTCCCTGGAAAAATTGAAAATGTCAAAACTGGACCCTGTACTATTGGAACTTGTCAATATTGGTCCCTTGTAACAACTTTGGAAAATTACAGGATTGGTCCTTCAAGAATTGGATAATTACATTTTGGTCCTTGTTATATTAAACTAAACCTTGACCCTTTCCCACATTTAGACCCCTGCCTTATTCTTTTTGACCCCCCTGTCATTTCCTCATTTTGAACCCTTAGTCAAACAACCAGTCAAACATAACCTTTCCCTCCCACATTGGTTTTCTTCCCCCCCACTTGACTGTACACCCTGCAACTCCCCTTTTCCACCACCCTTATCCCTACACCCTTATCACCTCAACCCCCCTCATCATCACACCTCTCACCCCCCCTAGTTGCAGTCTAAAGGTCAAAACAAGTCAAAATTGCTTTTCCCGCCAAAATTGGAAAAGTGGCCAATATGCTTAAAACTCTCCCATTGGTTGACAAAAGTGGTGGGAAGTGGTCAGAGGTGAGAGAGGGACAGTTTGGAGCTATAAAAGAGGAAGAAGAAGGAGAAGACAAAGAGTAGTTAGTTTTGTAATTTTTTCTTAATGTCGTTTTTAAATTAATGTTTTAGATTTAAGTCCAAATGTTGTAATCTCAGTTTCTTTGTATCAAATTATCTTGTTTAAGTGTATTGCAACCATTATCAAGTGTCAATTTAAGTTTTTGTGTACCTTTCATGTTTTCTGTCAACTGTTGAAATTTTCAATCTTAAAAGCTTAAGTTAAAGTTTCAAAAAGTCTATCTATAAGCTTAAACAAGCTTCCACAAGATCATGATAGCTTTTTATAAACTTTTAAATCAGTTTCAAACAACTTTGTTAAATAGTCAACAAAAGTCAACTGTGATGCATTTGGCAATGGTGATGGAAAAGGGTGATGCAGAGGTTGATTTGGGGGTGGATTAGACTAGGATTAGATTAGATTTGGGTTCTGGTTTTGGCCTGCATAAGCTGGACGCAGTGGTTAGTAAAGTTTCTCATTTTCAATTTCAAGTCAAATTGCAGTTTATGCTTATCTGTGTATTTGAGGTCACCACTGGTTTTAACCAGTTAATTAAGTTGTATTATGGTCATGCAAGCTCAGTTTGGTCATTGGTTCAAGCTGGATCACTAGTTAGCTTTATTAAATTTTCATATCAGTTCAATATAGGGTGTTTGGAATTGCTGCACTACCTGATTTTGAGGTCTGCTAAGTGGTAGGAAATTGTAGTGTTATGTTTGCTTAGCTCTAAATAACTCATACCTGTATTACTTTTGTGCTTGTAACCACCAAAAGTCAAAATTACTCCTTAAGTGTCTTAGCAGTTTGTCTGTTGTGATTTTGCAAGATCAAGTCCTTGTTTTGTGTTCAAAATACTTAGAACTAGTTTGCATTATGTTTAATTTATCTTAAAACATCATATTTATTCTATAAATCTAGATCAAAGCTCATCTAAGTCAACATTTCATTTTTCTGCAAAAGTCAAAACTTGCCAAAACCTGTTTTGGGCTCAACTAGGAAGATTTTTAGTGGACTCATCTCTGGGTAAAAATTAGTAAGACTTGTTGCTTTAAAAATATTACTTGGTCTAGTTTATGATTGTGATTTTTTCATATTTTTGCAAATTTTCTTTAAGCTCTTACAAGCTTGTCAATATGGGACCAAATCCCCTGTGCAGGGCATTAAGCCTGCACAGGGGTTATGCAGGTTTTACAGGGCTTGCACAAGTCTCATTTGAGCTTGTCTAGGTCTGTGATTTGGTTTACTAGGTCTCAGCCAGGTCTTGTTCAATTCCCTTCTTTTGCTTTTCATTTCCAGCTTATCTAGAAGCTTATTCTTTAGCTCAAAGTTGCCCCCCCTCAGTTACTGTTTTAGCTTATTGCTCATTTCACCAAATCTGAGTAACTTGCTATTCCAGTGGTTAGGGCTTGTTGTAATCTGTTGCATTTTGGTTCTTTAAGCTTATTTAAGCTTCTGTTTTAGTTGGGTGCTTATTGGTAGCCATTTGCTTATTCTAGTGCTTATTTCATAAGCACTTGCACATCAGTTGCATATTCCTCCACTCAAGCCCTTGTTTTTCTATTTTTCCTAGCTTCCTAATATAATTTTAGAGTTTTCCTGAAATTTTCAGATTTTTCCAAATCAGTTTACTATTTTTCTTGATTTTAATTAGTTTTTAAGCATTTTTAAATAGCATTTAATACAAAAAATTCAGAAAAGTTTCAAAAAAATAATTTTTCAATTTTTTTAGGTTAAGATAAATATAAAAAGTAAAAAAAGTAATTTTCCAGATTTTTCATAGTTTATTTTGTAATTTTTAATATTTTAATTAGTTTTAAATAGTTTAAAATACATAAAAAATAGAAAAATAATCAGAAAAATATAAAAATAGTTTTGAAAATTCTCTTTTGTTATTTTAGATTTTTCCAAGTCATAATTTTATTTTTCTAGCTTTATTTCCTATTTTCTTGTATTTTAGGTAATTATTTAATAGTTAAAAATAGTTTTTAATTAATAATAATTAGATAAATAGTTATAAAAATAATTTTTTTTTCTAATAATTTTCTTTTATCATTAGGTTTGTAAAAATGTCATTTTCATATTTTTAGGATTTATATTGTGTAAGTTTCACGTTTTCATTTGTACGTAACGTAGTTTTAAAATTTAGTTCTATAAAAACATAAAAACAAAAACATCATTGTAAAAATAGTGATAGCGTTTATTTAATGTTTTTTATCTTTTTAATTTCCTTTTATTTGCATTTAAGCCCCTGTAGTTTATGGGCTTTTCCTTAGTTATAATCATATTCAAATCTCTTTTCCCGTTCAAATCTCTCGATCACTACACGTTTGGCTATTCTCGCACAGCTCGTTGGGACTTAACGACCTGGGGAAACACTATACTCTCCTGATCTTCATTGCATTTGTGCTTGCGCAGTTTTAAGCTGATTACGGTCTGCCATTCACAAGTGGCAGGCTTGAGTGATTTAGCTTGACGGTTCAGCACGGATCAAATTTTGGCGCCGCTGCCGGGGAGCAGTGCTAATAGTCTTACGTTTAGCAGATTAGTGATTTGACATCACTCTTTGTTTATACCATCTATATAATCCAAAAACCCAAAAAGATTTTCATTCTTAGTTTTTACAACATGTTTTTCAAAAATACCAAAAATATTCCTCTTTACCCTCTTACCCTTTTTGATTCTTTATCCCTTTACCCTCTATCCATTTGATTCTAACTTCTTCTATTCTCATGGAATCTCTCGAGAACGAATTCTGGGACGAAACTGAAAAGCTTCAGACATTATCACAAATGTCAAGAATTCTTGTTGTTCGTGATGATCCATTGATTCTGCGTAGGGAAATAGAACGAGAAACCGGGGTGACAAAGGACCAGGTACTTCCCTCTAATAATGGAAGTGCTAAAAACGTCCAACCCACGGTTATCCAAAGATCTAATCCCTCAATTGCTCCTAAGCCGTCTAGAATTGATTCTAAACTTTCACGATTTACGGTTAAAAGCAAACGTGCAGAATTCAGACCGGTGACTCGCAAGAATGACTTGCCTAATCTTCACGTTTCTCAAGAACCAGAACCGGAGACCATAACGGAAGTGGTGGAAATTGCTAGCTCTCAGAGCACACCACTTGTCCCACCTCCGGATTTTTCAAAATGTTCTTCGAGACTTGATAGTCATTCAGATCACCATGTTGGTTTTGTTGATTCTTTGAATAAACAGATTCCTTCTCATAACTCTCAAATAGAATCGTTTATTCCTTGTGTCGGTTGTGGTGAGCCTCTTTCTGGTTCACCCTGTCGTTGGTGTACGTGTGTACAATGTGGTAATGATATCCGTAACGGGAGTTGTTTGTTTTGTGGTTCGAGGAATTCATTTGATTATGATCCTAATCAGAACTCATTTAACGACCCCTCAAAATTTTCCAATTACCCACCACAGCCCGACTTATCTTCATATAACCAACATTACTGCTGTGAATTTTGTGGAGGTCCTCACCAAGGATTTGAGTGTCAATCCGGAAACACGTTTTTCTATGAACAGTTTTCCGGTGATGCTCAGAACTTTGGTTATGACCAATATCCATATGATTCACCAGTCCAGACTCAGCAGTTCTATTGTTGTGAGTACTGTGGAGGTCCCCATTTCAGCTCTGATTGTCAAACAGGGAATCCATTTCCTTGTAACAATTACGACTATCCATATCACGACCAACCTCCACAGTGCCAAATGAATCAAACTCCTCAGCAAGGCCAACAAGACACTTTTCTAGAGCTTCTGGAATCAGTGAAAAGAACTGAGGAGTTGTGTAAAACAGCATTTCAAAATGCTCCCAGTATTTCTTGTGTATATTGTGGGGGTCCTCATGATGATTATCAATGTCAACCTTCCGGTTTTGACAAATCTCCACTCCCACAATGTCCCGTCATTCCAAATTCACATGAGAAATCCATGGAAGAATTGCTAGCTGAAGATCAGGCTGCTAAAATAAATTCCCAAATTGCCTTTGAAAAATCTGTTAGGGAATCAATTGCAAAAGAAAAAGCAGCCAGATCTAGCTCTCAATTTCGTTTTATTCCTGATGACAATGATGATGAGGATACACTTGATTCATCAAGTTCATCAGATGATATCCCAGCAGTTGAGATTCCATCTCAAACAACTGCTATCACACCCGAAGCTCCCACTCACTCTCTGAACATGGGGGACGAGCATCTTGACACTGTTCCTGAAAAGGAATCGGACGAATTCATAAAGTCTAGTGTTGAGAACCTTGTCCCAATCCCGAGAGAGTCACAGGGAACTTCTGATCATGTGTGTGATTCTATTTCCCCTCTTGAGTGTTCAAAAGATCATTTTGAAACTTTCTCCGATGTTAGCGACGATTGTACTTCTCATGGAAACATCGAGTATGTTGAGGCATCACTCCCACAGTCTGATGCTGATCATCATCTTGAGGAGTTCACCAATGAACTCACTCACATCAATCCACTCTTTGATTTCAAAGCAGATATGGAAGAGACTGAAAGTCTCATTGATAATGATCGTTCACTCACTTCTTATCCCAACAGTCCAATAGAGAATATTAATCACTTTGTTCCTGAAACATTCAAAACAACTCTCACTAATCCTCTATTTGAATTCAAACCTGAATTCACCTTAATTTCTGATAATCCACTCTTTGGTACTCAGATTGAGGATAGTGATGAGTCTACAGTGGAACAAGAATTCACAGATTTACATCTTGTGATTGATTCTCTTCACGAGGAGTTCGCCGGTGAACTCACTCATATCATATCTCCGCCGGAATGTGATAACTCCCAATTTGATCATGACACACCCGAGATTTGTCATGATAACATAAGCTTAAATGATGAGATTCATAATCCTGAAATTATGGATCCTCCTATGGATGAAGATGAGTTAGTCATGATGATTATCATGACTTTCTTTCTCTTCTTCACCTATCCCGTGGCTTCTCCTGTTCTTCACTCCTTCGGGAATGAAGACATTATCTTTGACCCAGGCATTTCCATGTACCATTTGTGAGCCGGGTCTGTCTGTCTGTATCTCATCGGTGTGGAACTTTCACGTACATCAATGTTTATCCAAACATCTTGAATGAAAGTCCGATGGAGATTGTCTCTTCCACTTACTTCCCCATGAACCAATTAATTCGGGGTCGAGTCAAGCTAGCGACTCGGTAATCAAAAACAGTAGCATGCTACATGGGTTTTCACCCGTGTGTACCACCCTAGTGTGGGGCAGATACCCCACATGTTGTATATAGATCTAAAAAATGAATGAAAATTGTAAATATTAAAAAAAGAGAATAATTGTTGTGTTTCTACACTTAGCTAGTAATGTTATCCTTTTACGTTCTAAGTTTCGGCATAACAGCCGGTACTTTGAATATTGAGGACAATATTCATTTCTAAGTGTGGGGGGGAAATTCTGGCGAATTTTGATCATAAATGTACCCTTTTAGTCCCTTTTTCCCCCAAAATGGCCAAATTTAAAAAAAAAATTTAGTGGAAGTACTATGTACTAAACACAACAAATGGTAATCAGTCCACCATGTCTAACCCACAAAAGGATTGGCTAATCCGGGAGCAAACGGCTCTTGGTAAAGATATCTCAAATCCGTTGACGGCTTGCAATTTGCCCAAAATTGTATGGTATTCAGCTCACCATATCCTCAAAAGTAAAGAGTTGGCTAGCCCGCAAGTTTATGGCTTGTGGTAAAGGCAGTGGAAAAACCATAATTGGTAATCGACTCACCAAAGATAATACTGATAATTTATCTAAGAGTTGGCTAGTCCAGAAGCAAACGGCTTCTGGTAAAGACAAATCAAATCCGTTGAAAGCTGATGATTTGCTCAAAATCATTTGGTTATCGGTGTACCAAGGTTCTTACTTGAACTGAAACATTTGGCTACTCCAGAAGTAATGGCTTTTGGTAAAGAGATGAAATCCATTAATTTTTCTTAAAACATTGCTAGGGACTAGCAATATCTTAGTGTGGGGGATTGATGAGTGTCTAAATACTCATCATTTTTGTATCATTTAAACTGCAAAAACATCTGAAAACACTCAGAAATGTATCAAAATGATAAAAATATCACAAATAAGTGTTTTATGTGTTTTAAATGCAAAAATATCAAAATCTGGTGAAAAACGTATAAAGTTTGCATAATTGGCAGTTTTAGTCCCCCAAGTTTCAAAAGTTGTCAAAAACAGTCCCTGGTAAAACAAAATAAAGAAAAATGTTATTCAAGGTCCCTGAATTATTCTAACTTGTCAAAAATGGTCCTTGAATAAATCTTTTGTTAAATGGCAGAAAAGGTCCCTGGAAAAATTGAAAATGTCAAAACTGGACCCTGTACTATTGGAACTTGTCAATATTGGTCCCTTGTAACAACTTTGGAAAATTACAGGATTGGTCCTTCAAGAATTGGATAATTACATTTTGGTCCTTGTTATATTAAACTAAACCTTGACCCTTTCCCACATTTAGACCCCTGCCTTATTCTTTTTGACCCCCCTGTCATTTCCTCATTTTGAACCCTTAGTCAAACAACCAGTCAAACATAACCTTTCCCTCCCACACTGGTTTTCTTCCCCCCCACTTGACTGTACACCCTGCAACTCTCCTTTTCCACCACCCTTATCCCTGCACCCTTATCAGCTCAACCCCCCTCATCGTCACACCTCTCACCCCCCCTAGTTGCAGTCTAAAGGTCAAAACAAGTCAAAATTGCTTTTCCCGCCAAAATTGGAAAAGTGGCCAATATGCTTAAAACTCTCCCATTGGTTGACAAAAGTGGTGGGAAGTGGTCAGAGGTGAGAGAGGGACAGTTTGGAGCTATAAAAGAGGAAGAAGAAGGAGAAGACAAAGAGTAGTTAGTTTTGTAATTTTTTCTTAATGTCGTTTTTAAATTAATGTTTTAGATTTAAGTCCAAATGTTGTAATCTCAGTTTCTTTGTATCAAATTATCTTGTTTAAGTGTATTGCAACCATTATCAAGTGTCAATTTAAGTTTTTGTGTACCTTTCATGTTTTCTGTCAACTGTTGAAATTTTCAATCTTAAAAGCTTAAGTTAAAGTTTCAAAAAGTCTATCTATAAGCTTAAACAAGCTTCCACAAGCTCATGATAGCTTTTTATAAACTTTTAAATCAGTTTCAAACAACTTTGTTAAATAGTCAACAAAAGTCAACTGTGATGCATTTGGCAATGGTGATGGAAAAGGGTGATGCAGAGGTTGATTTGGGGGTGGATTAGACTAGGATTAGATTAGATTTGGGTTCTGGTTTTGGCCTGCATAAGCTGGACGCAGTGGTTAGTAAAGTTTCTCATTTTCAATTTCAAGTCAAATTGCAGTTTATGCTTATCTGTGTATTTGAGGTCACCACTGGTTTTAACCAGTTAATTAAGTTGTATTATGGTCATGCAAGCTCAGTTTGGTCATTGGTTCAAGCTGGATCACTAGTTAGCTTTATTAAATTTTCATATCAGTTCAATATAGGGTGTTTGGAATTGCTACACTACCTGATTTTGAGGTCTGCTAAGTGGTAGGAAATTGTAGTGTTATGTTTGCTTAGCTCTAAATAACTCATACCTGTATTACTTTTGTGCTTGTAACCACCAAAAGTCAAAATTACTCCTTAAGTGTCTTAGCAGTTTGTCTGTTGTGATTTTGCAAGATCAAGTCCTTGTTTTGTGTTCAAAATACCTAGAACTAGTTTGCATTATGTTTAATTTATCTTAAAACATCATATTTATTCTATAAATCTAGATCAAAGCTCATCTAAGTCAACATTTCATTTTTCTGCAAAAGTCAAAACTTGCCAAAACCTGTTTTGGGCTCAACTAGGAAGATTTTTAGTGGACTCATCTCTGGGTAAAAATTAGTAAGACTTGTTGCTTTAAAAAGATTACTTGGTCTAGTTTATGATTGTGATTTTTTCATATTTTTGCAAATTTTCTTTAAGCTCTTACAAGCTTGTCAATATGGGACCAAATCCCCTGTGCAGGGCATTAAGCCTGCACAGGGGTTATGCAGGTTTTACAGGGCTTGCACAAGTCTCATTTGAGCTTGTCTAGGTCTGTGATTTGGTTTACTAGGTCTCAGCCAGGTCTTGTTCAAGTCCCATCTTTTGCTTTTCATTTCCAGCTTATCTAGAAGCTTATTGTTTAGCTCAAAGTTGCCCCCCTCAGTTACTGTTTTAGCTTATTGCTCATTTCACCAAATCTGAGTAATTTGCTATTCCAGTGGTTAGGGCTTGTTGTAATCTGTTGCATTTTGGTTCTTTAAGCTTATTTAAGCTTCTGTTTTAGTTGGGTGCTTATTGGTAGCCATTTGCTTATTCTAGTGCTTATTTCATAAGCACTTGCACATCAGTTGCATATTCCTCCACTCAAGCCCTTGTTTTTATATTTTTCCTAGCTTCCTAATATAATTTTAGAGTTTTCCTGAAATTTTCAGATTTTTCCAAATCAGTTTACTATTTTTCTTCATTTTAATTAGTTTTTAAGCATTTTTAAATAGCATTTAATACAAAAAATTCAGAAAAGTTTCAAAAAAATAATTTTTCAATTTTCTTAGGTTAAGATAAATATAAAAAGTAAAAAAAGTAATTTTCCAGAATTTTCATAGTTTATTTTGTAATTTTTAATAATTTAATTAGTTTTAAATAGTTTAAAATCCATAAAAAATAGAAAAATAATCAGAAAAATATAAAAATAGTTTTGAAAATTCTCTTTTCTTATTTTAGATTTTTCCAAGTCATAATTTTATTTTTCTAGCTTTATTTCCTATTTTCTTGTATTTTAGGTAATTATTTAATAGTTAAAAATAGTTTTTAATTAATAATAATTAGATAAATAGTTATAAAAATAATTTTCTTTTTCTAATAATTTTCTTTTATCATTAGGTTTGTAAAAATGTCATTTTCATATTTTTAGGATTTATATTGTGTAAGTTTCACGTTTTCATTTGTACGTAACGTAGTTTTAAAATTTAGTTCTATAAAATCATAAAAACAAAAACATCATTGTAAAAATAGTGATAGCGTTTATTTAATATTTTTTATCTTTTTAATTTCCTTTAATTTGCATTTAAGCCCCTGTAGTTTATGGGCTTTTCCTTAGTTATAATCATATTCAAATCTCTTTTCCCGTTCAAATCTCTCGATCACTACACGTTTGGCTATTCTCGCACAGCTCGTTGGGACTTAACGACCTGGGGAAACACTATACTCTCCTGATCTTCATTGCATTCGTGCTTGCGCAGTTTTAAGCTGATTACGGTCTGCCATTCACAAGTGGCAGGCTTGAGTGATTTAGCTTGACGGTTCAGCACGGATCAAAAACCTCCTTCTTTCCCACATGAATTTAAAACCTTTTTCAACATCGTCCTTGCTTTTGTCCTCAAAAGCTCTAATGTTGTCTCGTTTAAAAAGGGATAGATGGCCATATTCATTCGTCTTCCAAGGCATCCTATAAGTGATCTCATCATTTCCTTCCTTAAACCTAACCGTTCCATCATACTTGTTATGGCTCATTTTTGATATTTCAACAAACGGTTTTCCTAGCACTACTTGGGATAAGCTATAGTCAATGACACATCCAATGTCTTCTAGGACTACAAAATCAACTAGGTAGGTGAAATTTCCTATAAAGACGTGTACATCCTTGACTCTTCCCACAAAGTTGCAAACACCACCAGGATACTTAGGGTCTCTCCTAATCTTAAGTCGCTCATTCATAATGTCATTGTAAACAACTGATGACATTACATTGATGGGAGATTTCGTATCTATGTAAGCGTGCTCGACATTCCTATATCCGATCATACAAGGAATTTTGAGGATCCAAGGATTTCCTCTCCTAATCTTTGGGCATATCCTAATGATGGGTGATCGGGGATTATCGATTATGTATTGATGGTAAGCAACCTCTTCCTTAGTGGGGTAAAGATTGAAATAAGCACTATCCTCCTCATTCACGTTTCTACTCACTAAGCCATTTTCCGAATTGTTGTCGATCATGGAGCCAACTACAGAGGCGCTGACCACTTTCTCAACAACATCCCTAATTGTACTATCAAATATCTTTTGCAAATCTTGAAGGTCAGTGTTTCTACTCACATAACGGTTTTGGCGGTTGTGTTGGTCATAGGGTTGGTTTTTGATTGAAAGTGATTTATTCGGTGGTGGGTTGTTGGTTGATGAGCAATCACCTTCCATGATGAAAAGTGATGGTTTACGAACAAAGGTCACAAAGAAGGGGGATAGACTACGAGGAAGCTAAAAATGGGAAAAAAATTTACTTGATAGGAATCAAGCAAAGAAACCTAAACGAGGTGGACACCTAACTAGCTATTCTATTCCCCGGCAGCGGCGCAAAAAACTTGATACACTTACATAGCGCGTTCGGGGTCAAAGGAACTTCCTTTTCGTCGAGCAAGTTTTTCAACACCCTAGGCAGTGAACCTAATCGTTGTAGTGTAGTATTAGGGTAAGCCACGGGAATTGATATCGTTCTCTAGGGGAATAGGAATATTAGTGAGAAGTTACTACGCTAAGCTTGGGGTTGAGGAATATTTTTTTTTATCTTTTTATGTTTTTTAGGAAATTGAAAGGTACGAATCTCGGGGTTTGGATTTGGGGGGTTGGTATTTCTACCGATTACTTCTACTATCTAATTATCTAATTAACTAAGGTGAATGTAGTCTATGTCTATTGTTGTGTGGTCGTATGATGATTAAAAATATATTTGCATTGGCTTTATTACTCCCTAGTTATCTCCTATTGATGGTTGAATTGTCACATCCTTATTCTTAATCGCGTTGTGTCTCTAAGGTCGTAGGGTATGCGTTTATCCCTAACTCTTTGAAGCTACCAAAGGTTAATGACTACAAAATCTCTAGGATTTATAAACTTTAACTCTAAGGTATTCTTTGGATGTATATCTTATAATTACTCTAGGTGATTATAAACTAAGGTTCACAAAAGATTAATCAAGCATTAATAACACAACGAATGACCTATCGCAATACTAGGTCAATCACAATTAAGATAAGAGACAACCAATCAATATTCAATAACTAAGTTTCATATTACCTAAGCAAACACACAAGTAAATTATCCGGACATGGGGAACATGCAAGCATACACACAATCAATTGAAGACATAATTAAATTAATGAAGTAAAACACTTATCTTGATGTAAGATAGGGTATGGAACCCTAAAATACTGTACAAGACAGCCTTGGTTCGGTTTAGGTTTTTACTCCACAAAACTACACACTCAAAACTAAAAAAATTCGGATTCTATATATAAGATTACAACTGCGACGGCGTCACCCTTTAATCTGTGACGCCGTCGGGTCGCCGTTATTAGGGTTTCTTCTTGGCCACATTATCATTGTGACGGCATCACCTTATGTCCGTGACGCCGTCGCCTTGAGTCTCTGACGCTGTCTGGATCAAATCTAGGCCATCTAAGCTGCGACGCCCTACTCTTTTAAAACCTGATGCCGTCACTTAAAAATAAGCAATTTGGCTACTGTATCGTCACAAAACTTGTTCCGACGGCGTCACAAGTAAAACCTGACGCCGTCCTCTTCAGTTTCAGCAGCTTGAGTGTCTCAATTTTTGACTTTGGTCATTTTCTTCGTATATTCGGGCCTTTTCGTCCGAATAAGTGTCATTCCAGCAATTTTCCTTCAAGAGACCTAAAAAGTGAAAAGGAACGATATTAAGTAATAACGGATACAAAATTGATCAATTAAGGGCTTAAACGACCCCTCAAAAAGGTACATTTTAAAACCTTATCACAACAGTTAGCAATAAAATACACGAAAATATCTTTGTTCACTTTCGTTGAATAGGGTTGCAAGAACCACGATTCCCTATTGATCAGTATAAATACTGCCTGTGATCAGGTAGAATTCAAAAGAATCTCTTTGACAGGGTTTCGCAGCTTGTGCTAGCCGTTCTCAAACCGAAGCATCTCAAAGTAGACAACACGGAGTGAGTGAACCAGCGAATTGAGATTCACTGATTGATGATAAATTGATTTTGAAAAACAATCGCGTATTGCTGAAGAGAGAGTTTTTGCAATACGATGAAAGTTTAATGAGAAAAATCAAGTTTCAAT
This sequence comes from Chrysanthemum seticuspe, assembly GCA_019973895.1. Taxonomy (NCBI): domain Eukaryota; kingdom Viridiplantae; phylum Streptophyta; class Magnoliopsida; order Asterales; family Asteraceae; genus Chrysanthemum; species Chrysanthemum seticuspe. The sequence goes on from BPTQ01000006.1 coordinate 290,649,215, forward strand.
CATAAATACTTTTGTTTGAAAAATTTAAGCGAATTCGGTGTGCTAGAAAAGCAATTGTTGAGCACATCGAAAGGTTATTCCAAACGTATACGTCAATCCATTTCCTGGAACAAGGTTGATTAAAGAGTGAATTGCCCCATCGTTTCTTTCCAGTTGTCACAAGTTTGATCCATGAAGGATCTCACATCACCCACCAAGAGCTTTTTTTATGTTGGCTCTTGAAGGATTTCCATCTTCATTGTAAATACTATACATATCACTCAGATGTTCTAGCAATACCACAAGGATAATGCGTAGGACTCTTAATGTATATTTTCTTACTTTTCATATTGTATGAAAAAGTAACTCTTCATGAACATTTGTCCTAATGAGATTTATTGATGATATCTTGGCTTTAGACTCAATAGTACATTTTGGTTTTCTTATGCGGATACTAGGGAGAGGGTCTGTTGGGAATATGCTTTTTGGGAGTTAATACTTATTTCAATAGAGTTAGTAATAATAGTGTTAAATGATAAGTGTTAACTAGTTAGTACTGATTGTGAGAAAGTTAGTACTGATAGCTTTAAGTTTTTACTGATGTAAGTATGGAATGTGGTGTAAGAGTTGTAACAGCATATCTGATATTCCAATAGAAGATATGATATACTTAGTCCATAGTTATCTCTGTAAGGGATCTTCTTAGTGTATAAAAGGAGATCCTAGCTAGGTTAAACATACATCTCATATTCTAGCCGTCTAAAGTAGAGCTTCAAGGTTGTAAACCCTAGTACTAGGAGAGTACTCGTATTATTGCTTAATAATATTGAAGATGTTGGTGTTATACTTTGTTTACATTGTCTTTGCATTAAATATTCTAAGTGCATACAAGTAGATTCCGCATACTTGTGTGTATTCACAACAAAGTTTCTCATTATTTTTTTGGAACTATCCAAGGTAACTAACCCGTTTGCAAGCTAAGTGTTCTAGATCCAAGGTTTGGGACTCCACAAGTGGTATCAGAGCTTGTGTCCTGAAGCTTTGTTTTTAGAAGATCCTGTGTTGAAAAATCTGAAGAAATGGATTTCGAATCAATGTGATCCAATGCTGTTAACAGAGTTCTTAAGTTGCAACCACATGAATATGAACTTTTGAGAATACGCATAGAGCAGTATTTCTTGGTACTTGATTTCAAGCTGTGGAACGTTGTGCTCTATGGAGACTCTTACAAACGCACTGTCACTGAAGAAGTTACTGGTAAGACTGTTGCTACAGTGAAAGGTGATCCTATCACTAATGAAGAAATGGCTTTAAGAGGAAATGATCTCAAGGCCAGAAGTCTTCTACTTATGGCAATCCCTGATGATCATCAACTCACCTTTAGCAAACACAAAGATGCATAGAGTCTGTTAAAGGCCATTGAAACTAGATTTGGTGGTGTTTCTGTCACCAAGAAAACTCAAAAGACTCTGTTGAAGCAAGAATTTGAAAACTTCACTGCTGGTGCAACTGAGTCCATTGAATCAGTTTATAATAGGCTTCAAAAACTTGTTAGCCAACTGGCTGTATTGGATGTGGAGTTCTCCATAGAAGATGTCAACCTCAGGTTTGTTAGAAGTCTTCCATCACCAAAATGGGACACTCATGTCATTGTATGGAAGAACAAGCCCGATTTCGAAACTATGAAGTTGGAAAATCTATTCAACAGCTTTAAGGTGATTGAACAAGACATGAAAAGAAAAGCAGCTGCATCTTCCAATTCTGGAGCACAAAACATAGCTTTTGTGGCTCACCCTGTCACTAGCAATGATGTGGATAGTTTTGATGTTAGTACTCCTATTACTAATTTAATATTGATGGTCATGTAACCATTGCAGCAAGCATTAATGAAGGCACAATCTATGCTTTCATAGCTGAACAGAGTCATGGATCCCAGATCACTCATGATGATCTGAGACAAATCCATGAAGATGACATGGAGGAGATGGACATCAAATGGAACATTGCCCTGATCAGCATGAGGGGAAAAAGGTTCATGAAGAAAACTGGAAGGCAGATTAAGATCAATGATGTAGATGTTGCTGGGTTTGACAAGGGAAAGGTTGAATGCTACAACTGTGGCAAGCTTGGGCTTTTTTCCAGGGAATGCAGAAGCCCTAAGAGCAAGGGGAGACACACTGATGCTGACAACTCCTCTTCTAAAGCAATGATAGGTGTTGATGGTGCTGAATATGATTGGAGCTTCATGGCTGATTACGAAGAAAGTCCAATCAAAATGGCTTTGGTATCTAAGGTATTAAATTGTTCAGATACATGCATTCTATTAGACAAATATTTAGAGCTAAAAACCAGGTTTGATAATGTATCTGAAGAACTTTTGAAAAACTGAGTATACCTTAGCAATTCATAAGAGAGGTTTAGCAGTCTTAGAAAAACAAGTTAAGCATTATAAAGAAAATGAGTGTCTGTTTACTGAAACAACTGCTGTGGTTAATAGGGAAATCTCTTTTAAAGATATCACAATAAATGTGTTAAAAGAAGAACTAGAGAAAGTCACACTTGCTAAGGATAACATAAATTTAAGTATTGAGGCTCTTCAAGATGCAAAACATTATAACACTAAGAGAGTTGATAAATTCCTTGAAAAAGCTCTAATTGGTAAAGCTAAATCAGGTATGGGTTATAATGTTGTACCACACCCATTCAGAGGAGTTCATTTACCTCCTGGTATAGACCTTGCCCACACTGGATTAAAAGAATTTCAGGAACCCACATTTGTTCAAGGCCCTACAATTAAAATTTCTTTTCCTGAAAAGTCTGATGAAGTGAAAGTGCTAGTGACACCTCCTTACTTGAGGTGTCTGAATCTAAAAATAAAAAGGCTGGTGTAGTGTCTAGTGAACCAAAGAAAGTACATGCTACTAAGCATGTAAGATCATTTGACAAACCTGTTAGAAAGCCAGTAAAATATGCTGAGATGTATAGAAATAGGTCATCTAGTCCTAGAGGCAACAAGAGAAACTGAAATCAGTTAAAATCTGAACAACTAGGAAATGAATTTGTCATGTATAACAAATCTTGCTTTGTGTGTGGTAGTTTCTCTCATCTGCAGGCTCATTGCAGACACCCTATGAGACCCCAACCGTTCATGACCCCCAGAGCAGTTCTTCTCAGAACTGGCATAAAACCTTTGAATTATGCAAGGCCATTTAATACGGCTAGACCACAACCCAGAGTATTTGGTGAATGAACTAAAAGAAACTTTTCAAAATCATCATCTACTTCACCAAGGTTCTTTAAATCAACACAAACCTTTAACTCTTATGATGAACAAATCAAGTTTGACAAGAAAAAGGTTAATACTTATGAGCCCAAACTTAATACTGATAGGCCAAAAGTTAATACTTTTAAGCCTAAAATGAAACCAGCTGGCTCTAAAGTGAATGTTGCAAAGGGAAACAAGGGCAATGTTGTTAAGCCCTCAGCTTGTTGGGTGAGAAAGACCACTCAGCCCAACAGTGCATCAGTTACTCTCAAGAAATATGATTACATTGATGCACGAGGAAGATCCAAGTCATAATTTCCTTTATTTTATGTGCAGGGACATTCCAGCAATAATGATGATCTTGGCTATTCAGACAGTGGGTGTTCCAGACACATAACTATAAATCTATCCTATCTTTCAGACTTCACTGCTTTGAATGGAGGATATGTTTCTTTTGGAGGTAGAATAGGTGGAAGGATTACTGGTAAAGGCACAATCAAGAATGGTAATTTGGACTTTGAAGATGTGTACTATGTGAAAGAACTCAAATACAATATGTTCAGTGTGTCACAAATGTGTGACAAGAAGAATTTTGTTCTGTTCACTGATACTATTGCTTGATTTTATTTCCTTACTTTAAGTTGCCTAGTGATGAGCAGGTTCTACTTAAGTTTCCTAGGAAAAGCAATCTTTACAGTGTCAATATGAAGAACATAGTGCCCAAAGACAATCTTACATGTTTAGTTGCTATAGCTTCTTTGGATGAATCTATGTTATGGCATAGAAGGCTAGGTCATGTGAACTTTAAGGTAATCAATCTTTTAGATAAAAATAACCTTGTAAGAGGTTTACCTTCAAAAAGATTTGAAAATAAACAGACCTGTAGTGCTTGTCTCAAAGGAATGCATCATAGAGGCTTTTGTAAGTCCAAAGTTTTTAACTCTATCACCCAACCACTTCATATGCTGCACATGAACTTATTTGGCCCCACTAATGTTAGCAACCTGAATTTTAAGAAGTATTGTTTGGTTGTGACAGATGATTTTAGCAGATTTACTTGGGTTTTCTTTTTGAACACTAAGGATGAGACCAGTGAAATTCTTAATTCTTAAGTCTTAATGGGACAGAGTTTAAAAACCAAGTGATGAATGATTTCTGTCAGCTTAAGGGTATTAAAAGAGAATTCAATGTAGCTAGAACTCCTCAGCAAAATGGGATTGCTGAAAGGAGAAATAGGACATTGATTAAGGCTGCTAGGACTATGTTAGCAGATTCCATGTTACCCACAACATTTTGGGCTGAGGCAGTTAATACTACTTGTTATGTTAAGAACAGGGTACTGATTGTGAAGCCTCATGGCAAGACTCCCTGTGAGCTGTTTTTAGGTAGAAAGCCCACACTAGACTTTCTTAAACCTTTTAGGTGTCATGTCTCTATTCTTAATACCATTGTCCATTTAGGTAAGTTTGATGGAAACTCTGATAGTGGATATCTGGTTGGCTACTCATTGAATAGTAAAGCCTTTAGGGTTTATAATTCTAGAACCAGAAGAGTAGAGGAGAATCTGCACATAGAGTTTCTTGAGGATAAACCGAGTGTAGAGGGGCAAGGACCAACATGGATTTTTGATATTGATATGCTAACAGAATCAATGAACTATGTGCATGTTTCGGTAGATTCTAACATGATTGCATTCTATTACCCATTTGGAATGACAAGTCAAGTGGAAGCACTTCTTCAGGGGAGGCAAACAAAGCTGATGATCAGCCTCCAAAGACCTATGAATCTAATGCTGAAGGAGATGCAACCAATACAGATGAACCAGTGGTCGAACCTCAAAAGTTTAGTACAATTGTGGTTAATACTGGCAAGCCACAAGTTAGTACTGATGAGCCAATTGTTAGTACTAATGGTCCTCATTACATTCCATTAGTGAATGCAGAGGTTCCTGATACTTTTGGTGAAGCAGATGAGATTGATATGACTAATATAGCTTCATCATATGTTGTTCCTGCAACACCACACAGAAGAATCCATCAGGATTATCCCTTGGAGAACGTTATTGAGGATGTCAATGCTGAAAGAACTACAAGATCTAATTTTCAACATAGTGAAACAGGATTCGTAAGTGCCAGCTATGAAGAAAGAAATCATGGTTCCTCACAAACATGCCTCTTTGCCTGTTTTGTTTCCCAAGCAGAACCAAAGAAGGTCTATAAAGCTCTTGAAGATGTGTATTGGGTTGAAGCAATGCAAGAAGAGCTTCTCCAATTTAAACTTCAAGATGTATGGGTTCTGGTGGATCTTCCTGATGGCAAGAGAGCTATTGGCACTAAGTGGGTTTTCAGAAACAAGAAGGACGAAAGGGGTATAGTAATAAGGAACAAGGCTAGACTGGTAGCTCAGGGGTATACATAGCAGGAAGGGATTGATTATGAAGAAGTCTTTGCTCCAGTGGCAAGGATTGAGGCTATCAGACTTTTCCTAGCCTATGCATCATATAAAGACTTCACAGTATACCAGATGGATGTGAAGAGTGCTTTCCTTTATGGGAAGACTAAGGAGTAGGTGTATGTCTGTCAGCCTCCTGGTTTTGAAGATCCAACCTTTCCAGACATAGTGTACAAAGTTCAGAAGGCACTCTATTGTCTGCATCAAGCCCCAAGAGCTTGGTATGAAACTTTGGCCAAGTATCTTTTGGGCAATAGCTTAAGAAGAGGGAAGATTGATCAGACTCTATTCATCAAGAATGTGAAGACTGATATCCTGTTGGTACAGATATATGTGGATGACATTATTTTTTATTCAACCAAGCAGGATCAATGCAGAGAGTTTGAGAAGTTGATGCATGACAGGTTTCAGATGAGTTCTATGGGAGTACTCACCTTCTTTCTTGGGCTACAGGTCAAGCAGAAGACATATAGTCAGGATAAGTATGTCAAGGAGATTTTGGTGAAGTTTGGCTATGAAAATACAAAGATTTCAAGCACTTCTATGGAGCACAATAAGCCACTACTTCCAGATGTTGATGGTAGAGATGTTGACCAGCATCTCTATAGGTCCATGATTGGATCTTTGATGTATTTGACTGCCTCCAGACCAAATATTATGTTTGCTATGTGTGCATGTGCAAGATTTCAAGTTTCTCCAAAGCTTTCTCACTTGCATGCAGTTAAGAGAATCTTTAGATATCTAAAAGGCCATGCTCAATTAGGTCTTTGGTATCCTAAGGACTCTCCCTTTGATCTGGTAGCTTACTCTGACAGTGATTATGCTGGGGCAAGTCTTGATAGGAAATCAACCACAGGAGGATGTCAGTTTCTTGGTGATAGGTTGATTTCATGGCAGTGCAAGAAGCAGAGCATTATGGTAAACTCTACAACTAAGGCTGAATATATAGCTGCTGCAAGTTGCTGTCGTCAAGTTCTCTGGATTCAGAATCAGATGCTTGATTATGGGTATAATTTCATGGGCACTGTCATTTATGTTGATCACAACAGTACTATATGCATTATAAAAAATCTAGTTTTTCATTCTAAAACTAAACATATAGAGATAAGACATCATTTTATAAGAGACTGTAATGAAAGAAACTCATTCAGGTTGAAAGGATTGATACTGAGTTTAATGTTGTAGATCTTTTAACTAAATCTTTTGATTTGGGAAGGTTTCAGTACTTGGTCACAAGTATTGGGATGCTTCATCCATAATATGTTTTATCTCTCTCTATTTTGTAAAGTTTTGTAAACTGGTACTTAGTACTGATTTTTATCAGGTTAATACTGATTGTGTTAAGTTAATACGGATTGGTGAAAAAATGTCTTGGATTGTGTTTTCTTGGTTTTGGACTATCTTTTCAGGTCTAACACAAGCAGTATGGATATGGTTTGGTGATTAGGTGTTACAGCACATGTGGTTCTCTTGCTTATGCTCATCTTGAAGCCACCACATGATGGAACTTGCTGTAACAATGGAATGTGTGATGACCAAAGTATTTTGTGGCATCTTGTGCTTATAATGAACATGAATTGATGGTTTTAGTTGGTCAGATCATTCTGCACTAACCGACTCTTTTCCATTCTATCTGTTTACAGATAGTGTGACTAGCCTAAGGGCATCTGGCTTAGAGAACAACGAGAAACCGTGAATCCAACACTTGTGTTGGAGGCATCACCTGCCACGAGCTGGAATCCTTATCAGGAAGGCCCTTTTAATGGGACTATCCATCACAAGCAGTGCTATGAACTGAAACCATTGGTTTTCACCAAACTATAGGCCATATGAGGCCGACCTTGATTAAGTGTCTGTCACCTCACTTAATCCCTTCAAAAATGGGGTTTCAATATTATAATTTCCAAACTATAAGATAATACTGATGGGTAAAACTTAATACTGATGGTTATAAGTTAGTACTGATAAGCATAGTTAGTACTGTTGAACTAGCCGTTAGTACTTATTCCAAAAGTCTTTTATGCAATGATTACTTTTGCAAGTAGGTTTTTTAACCGCCTGTTTTCCTATAAAAGAGTTTCCTAATTGGTTTTTCTTCACTTATTACCATAAATATCTATAAGGCGGTTCAACCAATATTCTCAAAATCTCTATAAATTGCATAACTCTCTAATTGCTTTCACCACAGAAAAATAAAGGCTTTTGCGACTTAATCCCACTTTTCTAACCCTAACTTTGTTCATCCATGGCTCCTCATGACTTTGTCAACAAACACAATATGGTAGCATGCTTGGAATTGCCAGATGGACATGATGAATTTGCAGAGATTGTAGCTTTTCTAAATCGTAGCACCATCAGTTTTCCTCTTCTTTTAAAGCCTACAATATTATGTACCCATGTCAGGAAGTTTTGGCAAACTGCTATTGCCTCAACCACTGAGGAAGCGGTACAACAGTTAATTGGTACAGTGGATGGCACTTAAATTGTTATTACCGAGGCATCTCTAAGAGAACATCTTCATCTTAGAGATGCTGAAGGTATTACCACTTTTCCAGTCACTGAAATTATTGAACAACTCACATTGATAGGGTACAGACATGACAATACTATTAATTTTCACAAAATTCCGTTTTCCCCACAATGGAGGTTTCTCATTCATACCCTCTTACACTGCTTGAGTCACAAAAGGACTGGCTGGGATACTTTTCCCACAAGCATAGCCACAGCCTTGATCTGCCTTGTAATAGGCAGGGTGTTGAATTTTTCAAATTACATATTTGAGGGTATGCTTAAAAATGCTGTTAGTAAAACAAAGTTTCTGATGTATCCCAAGTTTATTCAAATGTTTTTGGATCTTCAGAAACAAAACCTACAACCTCATAAAAACATTTATCCATCAAAAGTACTCACAGCCAAAGTGTTTTCCAATATGTTAAGGGTTGTGGTAGGGTACAGTGGGGTTGTAGTGCCATTATTTCCTAACATGCTTACTGCAGTGGGTGAAGGACCATCAAGCACAGGTGGCTCCCAACACACACCCACAGGTTCTGAACATTCACCACCTCAACAAACTTCATCAACCAGTAGGAACACCAGACAGGAGAGTGGGACAGCTCAGCCCTATTCTTCTCCTAACCTTGTACCAGATGAGCCTATCCCAGGTGATGAAGGGGATAGAGTGGCGAGGGCTGCCACTACTCACTCTGGCTTAGAAGCTGGTGAGGAAAGTGGTAACATAAATAAGACCCAATCCATGCCAACACCTAGTGAGCAATCACAGGGTGGACCCAGGCAAAGGCTAAAATGGGGTGGGGGTGTATCTGCTCAGGCTAGGCCTGGGAGTGCATCTCAAATGGCCAGTGACCCACCTCTCTCAGCAGGTCACACATATGGAAGTGGTGAGGGCAGTTTGACACTTGAGAATATGACGGCTTTGTACAAGTTTTTATGCAGAAAAGTAAACACACTGGAGATTGCTTTAGATGAACATAAGAAAGCTGCATCAAAAGTTCATACCAGAATGCTACTTAAGATAAAAAGGCTAGAGAATCAAGTTAAACTCTTTTCCAAGACAACTGAAGTAGCCTATCCAGTCACCACTTCAATCAAAAGGAAGGCCAAGTTCATAATATCCAGTACATCTACAGAGAATTCTTCCAAACAGGGGAGGAGTTCTGAAATTCAGAGTAGAAGGGAATTTGGTCAATGGCAGGGTGGTCAAGACTTTCAAAGCCCTTTCCTTGATGATGAAGAAGATGTTCAGCCAACCACACATGCAGATGAAGTGCTCAGTACTCCTACATGCACTATCAGTACTATCCCAGTTAGTACTTATAGTGTTGTAGTTAGTACTGATAGCACAATAGTTAGTACTCATGGTGCAATTCAATCAGTACTATCACCAATCCTTCAAGTGGCTGCTGAAATACAACAAGCTACAACAACAGAGGCCACCATCACCACCACTATACCACAAGAGGAATCTGATGAAGAGAATAGGGAAACACATGCAGTTCTGGGAATTCAAAGCTTGAAGAAGTCAGTCCCTATCTCTCCAACCTACAAGAAGCCTCCTGTCCTGTATCTCAGAAAGAAGACAAAACTAGCAGCAACCAAACCTAAAGAAAAAGGAGTCACCATCAGAGAAGGAAGTGCTCCACCATCCCCAACTTCAGTTCCAAAGATAGATCCCAAAGAAAAGGGCAAAGGCATTCTAGTGGAAGTACCTAAGAAAAGGAACAAGATTGAGAGATTGAATGAAGAAGCAGCAAGAAAACTTGCAGCAGAGCGGGATGAGCAAGAATTGTAGAAAGAGGCTGCTGAGAAAGAGAAGAAGAAGATGGCTAAAATTGAAGAAGATTGGAAAACTTGGGATGACATGAGAGCTAGAGTTGAAGCTACTCAGGAGGTGCAACAGAAGCTGCAACAAGATCAAGGAAAAAGTGTAAATGAAGCAGCTCAGATGTTCAGTGAAATATTGGCTAGAAGACAGAGCCAATTCAAACAGAAAAGGGAAGTGGAAAAGGCTTCAAAACCTCCCAACAAGAGTCAACAAAAGATGTACCTATGCAAATACATTGAGTATCAAGGTGAAGATAAAAGGACATTGAAGCAGCTCAACCAACTAGCATGGGAAACACTTCAAAAGTTGAAATGCCAAAGGAGTTGCTGATAAATATTTTTGATCAGGCTGGAAGACCTAGCAGAAAGTGATGTTTGGAAGAATCCTCAAAGACTGAAGAAAACATGTGATTCTGAAACCCAATCACAAGTTTAGGGGAGGAATGTTGGGAATATGCTTTTTGGGAGTTAATACTTATTTCAATACAGTTAGTACTAATAGTGTTAAATGATAAGTATTAACTAGTTAGTACTGATAGTGAGAAAGTTAGTACTGATAGCTTTAAGTTTGTACTGATGTAAGTATGGAATGTCGTGCAAGAGTTGTAACAGCATATCTTCTATTCCAATAGAAGATATGATAAACTTAGTCCATAGTTATCTCTGTAAAGGATCTCCTTAGTGTATAAAAGGAGATCCTAGCTAGGTTAAACATACATCTCATATTCTAGCCATCTAAAGTAGAGCTTCAAGGTGGTAAACCCTAGTACTAGGAGAGTACTCGTATTATTGCTTAATAATATTGAAGCTGTTGGTGTTATACTTTGTTTACATTGTATTTGCATTAAATCTTCTAAGTGCATACAAGTAGATTCCGCATACTTGTGTGTATTCAAAACAAAGTTTTTCATTGTTGTTTTGGAACCATCCAAGGAAACTAACACATTTGCAAGTTAAGTGTTCTAGATCCAAGGTTTGGGACTCCACAGGGTCTCCTTTTTCAATATCAACCATCTCTAAGAGAAAGTCGATAGATTATATCGGTTCCCCGTGACTGGGTCCATGATGTATTGTCATTAATACCGATGTTACCTTAGTAACCACCAGTAGCATATGTATTGAACCCGGTTTCTGCCCTAAGACTGAATTATTGGAGGGATATTTCTTTTCACCCTTTCGCTTTTCATTTCTTTTTCATTCTTCAACCCCTTAAGTGCTTACCGAGACTTCATCACTAGAACCTTGTTTGGTTTGTTCCAGTCCTAGCTCTATCTCAGTCGGCACTCTTCCATTATTCTCACTTTTCTCCTTTTTTTTAATCATACCTAAGCACTTCTACACTATCTAGTAGATTGTCCCTAGGTAGATCCCTCCGGCTCTGGCGGGATCGTGGGAACTAATACCTAACCGTACCATCCTTATAACTCCAATAAAGTAAATGCAAGGTCGGTCTTTGGTGTTCCTTCACAATTGCCATTGAAAACCAATTTGAAAAACCAATCAAGGTACTTGTGATAGAATCAAAGCATTTTTTACCTCAATTGTTTTTTTATCTTTTATAAATGATCCCCCTCAACATGTGCATCGGTACTTGAAATCGTTTAGCACATGGATGAAGGAGTGCTTGTTTGAGTCTTAAACAATCACCATTTTATCAGATTTCGTATTTAAATCACATTCTCTCCCCCGATAAAAAATATCAAAGCTTTTGAGATTTGTGATCCCAATTGATTTAAATCATTTCGAAAATTTTGGGGAAAGATATGGCTCGGTTTTAATATTTACTGATAAGGAAAATTTTAATGCTCCCCCTCAATTTATGAGGAAGATTGTTAGTGTCAGGTATGATAATTTTGAGATATCTTTAAGTAAAAGAAAATTTTCATTTTCAAAGATCATACCCTGACACATAGCACCAAAGCTTTATTCACCACTTTATAACGTACAAATGGACTCATTTTATGATATATCGTTTGAAAATATGAAGTTTGAAATCATTCTCCTCCTCAATCGATGACCCTAGTCATAGATTGAGTGATAAATATTTATGAAAAATTGAGTAAGTTTGATTTTCAAAAATTTGAGTCCGATATTATTTTCAAACAATGTTACCACCATCTTGTAACATATTGGGTTTCACAAACACATAATGAATCACACAATAAGGGAGTATAGAGTGAGTTCTAGAGAGAGAAAGTGAGATGTTCTAGAGAGATGAAATCCAAATGAAAGGTTAGATTGGTAAGAGAACATCCAACCCTCTCCCTTGTGGGGAGTGAGCTATTTATACAAATGACTACGCCCTCCTTTGGGGCTGTGGATCAGGCATTCAGTGGGTAAAGACCCGTCCTTCTTCCACGGTGTTACTAATACTACTAATAATCTAACTAATATACTGTTATGTCTACGAGCTGTAATCTGCTAAACATATGTTGGGGTGACTGACACTTTTGCATGGATTTTCTAAATCCTAACACATCTGCAATACAAATATTTTTCTGAAGAATCAGAAAGATATAGTGACGACCATGTGGAAAAACAAGTGACGCCGTCACTTGTTAGGATAAAAAGTGACCTGAGCCGTCGCTTGAGAAAGTTTAGACCATGTTTTAAGCGACGGCGTCGCCCTTGGATCTGGGACGCCGTTCGGACCACTGTTTTAGCCTTGTTTTCTTGACTTCGCCGTTTTCTTCATGTTTTCGCTCCTTTTCGCCCAAATATGCTTCATTCTAGCAATTTGCTTCGAAATGGCCTAAAATGTGAAAAGGAATGATTTTAAGAAGTAACGGATATAAAATGTAACGATTTAGGCTTAAAAGATCCCATAAAAATGTATGTTTTAAATCCTTATCAAATATCCGTACACTTGGGATTTGCTTGTCCTCAAGAAAATGTGCTTTTGGCTAATCAATTTATGAGTTAGGGGTCATTTAGCATTGATTTTAAATAATCTACAACAAATACAAGGGCCATAATAGTAAAATCAAGCACAAAAATTATACACTAGCACCTCACAATTGGTGTTTGGATTCTCTAGTCTCTTAGGTGTATATGAAATATAACATGTAAGGAAATGGAAAATATACACTCTCTACCTGTCATAGTACATATATTACCATAGGCTTGAATTTAGATCAAACCTCCACCGCTTTGGCGTAAGCACCTAGGAATAACTATCAAAGAGGTCTTTAAAAAGGGTTAAAATGTTAGGCTTCAGGTAGGGAATAAAAGGGTTTTGTTGGATAAAGGGAATTTTTAGTGGTGGCAAGTCAAAAATAGAAGTTACATGCTTGTAAAACGTGGCGTTTCTAAGCCATGACTCGACTCACTAACACTAACTAATAACCTGGAACAAAATCAAAACATAAACATAAAATATAAAAGAAAAGATGTAGGATCGTAGTTGATAAGGATTTAAAACATACATTTTTAGGAGGTTATTTAAGCCCTAAATCGACACATTTTATGTCTGTTACTACTTAAAATCGTTCCTTTTCACATTTATGGTCTTTTGGAAGCAAAATGCTGAAATGAAGCATATTTGGACGAAAAGGAGCGAAAACATGAAGAAAATGGCAAAGTAAGATCAAAGGCCATTCAGTGCACCTAACGGTGTCCCAATAAAAGGGTGACGTCGTTCCTTATAAAGAAATCGGATCAGAATACACATGACGGCTCAGACAAATTCTGGTTCTACAACATGACGGCGTCACACCTAAACTCTTAAAGGCGTCTCCCTTATTTTCCACACTAGACGCCCAAGAACCAATCTTAGATGACGTTCTTTATGAAGATTGAAGGCGTCACACATATCAACTGACGCCGTCCCAACGATGACTTGGCCCAAACAAAACCCTAATGATGGCGACCTGATGGCGTCACTAGCAAAAGGTGACGCCGTTGCATTTGTAAATCTATATATAGAATTCAATTTTTCTATACTTTTAGAGGTAGAACTTTGGAAAGGAAATCCTAAATCAGTTGTAGTCTGACTTGGATAGTATTTAAGGGTTCCATACCCTTCTTTACATCATAAGATAAGTTTGTTAATCCATATTATCATTATGTCTACCCCATGTTTAATTGTATGTGTGTATGCTTGCTTGTTTACCATGAGTAGCTAAATTATCCTTGTGTTTGCTTGGATCTATGAAACCTAGTTTTTAATTATTGTTAGGTTGTCTCTTGTCTTAATTGTAAGATCCTAGAGTAAGGAAAACTAGCTTCTTCTTTAATTGTTGTGAGCTTGAACGTCCTAAATAGCACAAAAACTTAGGAGTGCACCTAGACCATTCGTTGTGCTTATTGCATTAGTTGTAGCTTGTTGATAGTAGAGTATTTGGGGGGAGATACTTATGTACTTTCCGATCTCGGATAGTCTAGAGGAGAGTTAGGATTCATAGAACTAGGGAATTAGGCACCCCTATGACTAAACGGAATACAACGCACCAATTAAAATGAGGATGTGACAATTCCAACCAACCAATAAGAGATAACTAGGGAGTAAGAACATCCAAGTAAACATATTTTTAATCATCATAAGAGCAGACCTACATTAGCATAATCTATCCTTAGTTAATTATTTAATCAATTAGTAATTAGTTATTAAAAGTTGTTAAAATTGGTAGAAGTACCAACCCCCACTCCTATACCCCGAGATATTTACCTTGCTTTCTAAAACCATAAAAAAGATAAAAAGAACCTCCCTCGACCTTACCTTCTCATCATACATCTCTTTCTAGCATCTCTATTCCCCTAGAGAACAAATCAATCTCCTGGCTTATCCCATACTACACTACAACGATTATGTACAATGGCTAGAGGGTTGAAAAACATGCTCGTAGAAAAGGATGTCTTTTCAACCCCGAACCCACGCATCAGTAGTTCATATGTTCTTTTTTCTCTTTTTTTTTGTTTTTTTTCTTGTATTTTCTTTTTTTTTCATACACTCTTACCCTACCATACCAATCGTGCCAAAATTGTATACAAAGGATATGACTCGACTTAGCAACCATGCAAGTAACTAGATAATTGAACTAAGGGTTAAACAATAATTACAATAATGAGCACTAAATATTAGTGCATACAAGGTGGGCTAAGGCGATTTGGTTGTAACATTTGAGGGTTGTAAACAATGCTCTTCATTTATATTATGAAAACTGAAACATCATGAGAACCGTGAAAAGATAGGCTTGAAGGGGTTAACTAGGGGTATCGTGTACTAAAGATGAGTACATGACAAAGGTGTGGGAAAATTACTCAACCGATGTGGTCGAAGTAATTAAATTACAGGTTTAAAACAAGGATTATCCAAATGCCTCTTATCATTTAATTAATACTAACTAACGAATTGATGGATCTGGACACACTCCTTGTGTCAATGATATTTTGTATAATATTATCAAGCAAGCGGAATTTACTTAAGTAATACTTAGAAGACGAATTATATGATGTATGAGAATAAACACAAGTTAACACAAAACTCAAGCTCCAATATTATTAATGAATAATACGAGTGATCTTAACTCATCACTAGGGTTACACCTTGAAGCTTTCGTAGGTAATCTTGCAATGTAATACGTACCTATGACAATGACCTAGGATCTCCTTTTATACAACAAGGAGTCCTTTACAAGATAAGTATAAAGCTAACATAATAGAATATACACAAGATCTATTCTATACTTATCTAGACGCGCTTAACCTTGTCATAACCTGATAGCAGTGTTAATGAAGAACTTACAGTGGGAATACGTTTCCAATGCTAGTATTAATTCATGCAGTGTAAACCACAACTATCCGTGGTAACGGATTATTCCCAACAATCCTCCCCTAAACTTATGATTTCTCTGCAAATCAATAAGTTTCTTCAATATGCATTAACTTCAAGGATTTGGAAATTCAACCAAACACTTCACTTCTTTCTTAACTTTTGAATAGCTCTTGAACATTGATCTTGAATCCTATGTAACAATGCTCTGACCTTCTCATTGTCTTCATGAACTCTTATTGTTGTACATAACATCACAGTGAGAGTTCCAGCTCTGAGTGGATATTTCTTCTCAGCAAGCATAAAAGCATCTTCTCCATTTGCTGTAGAGACATGATGAACTTCACATGAATCATAGTAAAACCATTTAGTACCAGGACATGTGCATGAGAATTTCAAGAAATCATCATCAACATTTGGTTCATAGAGCCTTCTAAGATTAATCCATAACTGCATCTCCTTTGTATCTTTGAGATCTTGAGCATTAAATATTTCTTGAACTAACCTCCATATTGTATCAAGGTCATCTCTGTCAAAGGCTTTTATAAGATCTTCAAATTGAATGAATGATGAAGTTTCACCACCTAGCCTGGTAATCTTCCATGTTGAAGCAAAATTGCTAGCAGTGTAAACCTCCCAATCAATGATAGGATGTCGAACTTGCAGTGGTTCTGGAAAAAAATCTCTGTCTTCAATCACATTCATTCCAGTCATTTGTTCTTCAGTGTACTTCTCAGTAGGAACCTCCTTCTCAGTAGACTTTGTATGATCTTTATCAACTTTAGTCTTCTTAACAGTTTGAGAATCACTTACTTTGGCCTTTCTCTTCAATCTAGGAAACCTTCTTTCTTCTTCCTCAGAACCCATTGGAATAAAAGATTTATCTTGTTTTACAGTTCTGTAATAAGCCTTTTCAACTTGATCATCAGGCATTCCTTTAAATTGATGCTTTTTCCAGTTACCAACATGACAACAATAAGTCTTCATATATGCAAGTATTTGTGCCTTGGTTGGTTGTCTTTGTTTCTTCTGAACCTTTTTGACTGAATTAATCACATCATCAAGTGCTTGATTGTTCTTCATTATAATAAAATCCTTCAAGTGAGATGTTCTTTGTTCCTCAGTTAAGGATGCATCAGCAACAAGGTCAGTTGCCTTTTTCTTGATTTTTGGATTATTAGCCACCAGAAACTGAATATCTTCTTCAGTAGGAACATAACTAAACTCTGGAGCTTTCTCTTTCATAATTGTAGGTTGAACAGTGGAAATTGAATCAGTATTTTCCATTCTATCCAATCTTTTAGCTTCCAAAAAGCTTGCAACTTCTATTTCTTTCAATCTTTTCTTTTCAGCAACTTTCTCAGTAATTTGATCTTCTGCTATCTTCTTAGCAATTTCTCTATCAAGATCAATCTGAACTTGTCTTTTCTTTGAAATCTTACTTTCAGGTTGCTGTACATCTTCCATAACTGCTTTACCCTTGTCTGTCTTCAATTTATCAAATTCTTCACGTGCAGTGGCAATATTTGGCTCTGCAGTGGAAATAGAATCAGTGGTAAAATCTAGCTCTGCAGTGTGGAAAATGTCTTGATCTTCAAGTTGTTCTCCATGAGTTTCAGCTTCCTTTGCTCCTTTACTTGTATCTCCTTCATCTTCAAAATCAATTTTCCTCCCCTCAGTGTCAGAACCTGTTTTCCTCCCCTATTTGGAAGAATTTCCCAAATCATGATCAGTTGAATCACCATCAGAAGGTGAGGATGAAGATGAAATCACCATCTTTGCAGACTGCTTGTGCTTTTTCAACCTCTGCATCTCTCCCTTTAAAGTCTGAATCTCTGTCTTTAAGAATTGAACATCCTCAGCATACTGCTTCTTGACAGTAGCCAAGTCCTTTTGTAGAGACTCAACCTGCTTTGCTAATGTGGTACACAAAACCATCAATTTTAATTGGTTTCCACTGCCCTCAGCACTTCCAACTGTGTTACCTGTTGGGTGAGGTGAATCATGGGGCAAAGGTCCAGATTCTTCCATAGTAGGACTAGGTGGAAGTCTAGAACCACCACTGCTTGTTCCTAGACCATAAGGTTCAGAAACTTGCTGTGTTGTCATGAGAGGAGTAGTCTGATTAGACCTTCTCTCAGAGGTTCTTGAAACTGGTGGGGTATAATCAATGTTTGGAACATTAATTATGGGTGTGTTTTGTTCAGATGAAATTTTAGCAAGCATTTGGGCGACGAGAGGTGTAAAAATCATATTGCCTTCTTTATTCAAATTTTGAAAAACTTTAGGCTTTAGGCAACTGATTTGATAAACAGTAGTATGAGATTGCAGTTGAAATTTATTAAGCACAGCTTGCACAAACCTTGGATACATTAAAAATTTGGTTTTACTCTGTACATTGCCTTTCATACTTGTAAAAAGATAGTTGGACCAGTTGAAAATCTTATCAGTGACAAGACAAACCAAAGGATAAGCCATGGTTGAACTAAATTTCTCATAAGATGTTTTCTTAGGACAAAGGCAATGTAACAAAGTATGAATCAAAAATATCCATTGGGGACAAAAACCACTCTTTTTGAAAGTAGCCTTTTTGTCAGTGGTATCATACCCCATGGATGCTAAAGTATCATGAATATCAGGCATAGGTAATGAGATGATACCATTGAGATCACCCAAGTGGAGTATTCTCCTCAAGGATGCCTCAGTAACATCTATAGTTACCCCATCCACAGTGGCTCTTAGAGCATCCACTGTTTCATGTGTATCTCCAATCTCAAGTGTTATGGACTTGGCAGTAGTCCAAAACTGTTTGATTTGAGAGATATAGATTGTGGGTTTTAAAAGCAAAGCATACCTTATATGGGTGGTACTGAGAAAGTCCACAATCTGATGATAAACAGGGCCACTCTTCTCGTTAGACTTTTGTAGGTAGGCCACTAGGTTGTGCTCATCTGCAAACTTTAAAGATGCCATAGAAACTTTTGATGAAAAACGATATTATGTCAGTAAGAATTGAAAGAATAACTAGCCAATTGAGAGAAAAAGATATATAGGGTTAGGGTTTAGAATTGTTGCGCAAGAAAAATTAACTTTAGAGAGTATTATAAGATGGAAAGAAGATATTTTCCTTAAATATTTTAACCCTATATGTATGATAACAGTGGTTACTTTCAACGGCTAGTAAAAATTAGTTACTGACACAATCAGTTGTAACGGCTAGAACAACAGTGGTAAAATAACACTGTCAGTGGAAACTGTGAACTAGCAGTGGCAATTTTTCACAAAAATTTCAAAGAGCAATGGAAAATAAAAGCATTAGAAAACAAGACTGCTCCCATTATAGTTTTTAGCAAACTATCAGCTATCAACGGATTTGATATGTCTTTACCATGAGCCGTTTGCTATGGACTAGCCAACTCTTAATCATAAAGAATATGGTGAGTTGATAACCATATAGTTTTTGGTAAACTATCAACCATAAACGGATTTGACAAGTCTTTACCAGTAGCCGTTTGCTCTGGACTAGTTGATTCTTATATGTATTAGACATGGTGAATCAATAACCATTTGTTGTGTATCTCAGATATACACCTTTTAACTCCAACTCCTCATCAAAACTTGATATATGTATCAGTAAAAGATGAGAATAACCAACTTGATATTAACCAAAGTTACCTTTAACTAAACTATTTCCCAAGCAAAATATCTTCCAAAGTCAACTCAATAATATCTATATTTACTACTTTACCTACCAAAATAATAAAAAGGTAAGTATCTTCATTAAATAACCCTTCAACCGACTTTGTCTATATAAGGAGGCTTGGCTTAAGATAAACTTCACCAATTTTCATTCAAACACAATATCCCCAAAACCATAAGCATGAGCAATCCCTTCAACATGATCAACATCTCTTCTGACTCAGAAGAAGAGTATGTAATCGAATCAAAATCATCTTCAGAAGCATCAGGATGGTTTGGATACTTCCCACCAGGAGCTGGCTCTTCATCCAAAAGATATACCAAAGAAACTGCTAAGCAAAAGCCTGCAGCTAAGCCTGCAAAATCTCTTGAGTTCTACTCCGATTCATCAGATGATGATGATGCAAATGATGAAACCTATTCCGTGGCTAAGGAGTTGCCAAAAGCTCTTTCAATAGCACTGGAAACAGCTATCTCCAATATGAAGCAGATATCAATTCCAACAAGGCCTGCAATGCTACCAAGACCTCCTCCACAGATTCTTGGGCTTCCATGTCCAAGAATGCAATCCACTTTTGAGAACAAGAGAAAGAGAGCCTAGAAGAATAAACATGATTATGTGGGCAAGGGCAAGAGACCAATGGAATAGCTGAAGATAGGTGTAGGATGTGCTAGGTTTCAGTCTTTTGTGTTAAGTTAACTAGTAGTACTCTTGATTGTAATGAATTATGTGATAGTAATGAAGTTTCTCTGTTTTTCCTTTTTCCACTGAAAGCATGTTACCACTGGTTGCAATAGAGTTACCACTGTAACCTAATGTTAGCAGAATCATCAGTGGATAATCTTAGATAGGATCTAAACAACCTAGAGCAACGATTCATCAAAGAGTAACTATTTAATTGTAAACAAAGAATCCTTCAAACTGCAATTCACTAACATAAACCAAATACTGGAATCACTATCGCGTTGGCAATGGTTAGTATATTGAAAGAATTAAGCATAGCAGTGGCTATACTCAATAAAGTCAACACATAAGCATTGATACACATTTCAAGAGCACAGTACTCCAATTTACTCCTCAACTACTTGCACCTTCCCCTTATTAACTTCTTGAATCCAACTTAACATATAATAAACAAACCATTCAACACAAATCACTCAAATCACATACTCCAAAACTTTCACCCTCAAAGCAACACCATGAGTCAATCTAGTCCAATCAATCTTTCTTCAAGCAGTTCATCTGATAGTTCCTGGGATGATTTTGTTTTGAAAAACCCTGGGAGAGTTGAAAAAGAGGAGTATGAGAAGGTTGTATCCAGGAAGAGAAAGCATTCACTTGCTCTTTCAAATCCTTTTTCTGCTGGACCTTCATCACTACAACCAGAGCCTCAGGATGCAATAATCAAAGAAGATAGCTCAGAGATCAACTCCTATGTGTCTCCATATGTTACAGATGATGAAACCTCTGGAAGAGTCCTGAGTGTTCCTCCTCTTGCAGCAATAGCTCCTTCTGAAGAACTGCAATCATCACCTTCTCTACCATTGTTACCAGCACTACCATCAGGAGTTCCTTCATTATCCTCACCACCTACTAGTATAGTGGTGATGGGTTTAGCAAGCCCTATGGTGTATGACTGGATTAACATACGTGGTGCTCCTAAGGTGATGCCAAGTTGGGCTTTACCCAAGAAGCCATGAAGGATTGATGATGGGTAGGAAGGGGATGGGTTAGGAAAGGTGTTTGGAGTAGGATGTTGGTGGTTGTTTTTCAGTTGATGTAGTAATGCTTGTACTATGTACTTCATGGATGTAGTTTTACTGCACTCACAGTGCAGTTTTGTAATATTAATAATAATCCATGTTTTCCTTTATCTTTAGTGTTCCTGCATCACACATCTCAATCCACTAACTTCATTATCAAAACTGACATACTGTCCATCATATTGCTCAAAGTCAGAAAGATAGGACTTGTTGCCAGTCATGTGCCTTGAACACCCACTATCTGTATATCCTTGATCTGACCTTTTTATCCTTGGATGTTCCTGCACATATGAGTAAAGAGTTTGTTTCTTTTGGGGACCCAAGCCATGATTGACATGGATCTGCCTCATGTATCAATATAGTTAAATCTATCAAAGGTCATTAATACACCATTGGGATTGGTTGTAGAGGTATTTCCTTTAGGTTTCCATTCCCAACGTGCTGAGGCCTTCACAGCATTGCCTATGTACCCCCTTTTCATATTTATAACCCTTGCAGTGGTAACTTTTGAATGAGCAGTGGAAACTGCTGATTTCTTTTTAGGTACCCACTGTTGGTTATTATTAACCTTTTAAGCTTGAAAGGTTCTTTTTCCTTTTTGTGCAAATTTTTTAAAACTTGTTTTGAAGTTTGCACTTTTAACAGGTGACTTAGGGTGAGCAGTGTTAACAGTTTTTGCAGTGGCAAACAGTTTGAGGCCACTTCTAAGTTGAACTGCTCTTGAGACCATTTTGCAATTAGAGCTAGGGTGTACATTATGTTGATACCTGTTAGACTCCACCCTTTTATACCCATAGACTTCCCTTCCCCCAACATGATAGTCACAATAAGCATGTAAATGATCAAAACTACCACAGATATAGCATGCCTTATTGTTCATAACAAAATCACTACCTAGTTGTTGAGATTTAACATGATTCCAACTCCTCTGGTTACCCCTAGGAGTTGTAGGCTTGTTCCTATACATCTCAGCATACCTTACAGTTGGTCTAGGTTTATTTACTGGTTTCCTAGGTTCCTCTGTAACATTATTAACAACTTTTGGGGTAGTAGTATCTATATTCTTTTTAATACTCTCATCTACAACAGATGAGTCACTAGCACTCTCAAAAACATCATTATCAAGCTTACTTTCTTCCTCACTCTTCACAACTGTGTCTTTTAAAGGACCATATTCTCTTTCAAGATCCTTAAAATCCTCTATGCCTGTATGATCTAAATCTATACCTGGAGGTGAATGAACACCCCTTAGTGGTGGAGGCGCAGTATTATAACCCATACCAGACTTAGCTTTATTATATATTTGAGCATTCCAAATTTTATCAATTGACTTAGACTGATGATAACATGTGTCTACAGTTATATTGACATTTTTAATTTTCTTTTGAAGTTTTTCAAGCTCCTTTTGATATGCTTCATTCACAGCAGTTGTATGTTCTACCTCTCTCCTAAGAAGAATCATATCATCATTATAATTTGACTCATTTGCCTGATAGTGCTCTATTTGTTTTTCTAAAACTGCCATAGCTCTCCTAAGATTAGACACAGTATAATTAGCAGTGTATAACTCTTGTCTTTCATTAGAATATAAATCATTAAGTCTTTCAACTTCTCTAGCAGCCCTACATGTTTTAGAGCAAGATTCAGAGTTTTGTACCTCAGAGTCAGAGAAAGCCATAAGAGCAACTTCAGTAGAAACAAGAGCAGCATCTGCGTGTTCATCTTCAAGATCATCAGCCATGAAACTCCAATCATAGCTCACACCATCAATAGCCAACATTGCCTTTGGTTCTTCCACAGTTGGTCCCTTCTTTTGCTTGTACCATGTAGATCTGTTGTCCTTGGTCTTTGGTCTTCTACATTCTCTAGCAAAATGTCCAAACTTGTGGCAGTTAAAGCACTCCACTTTCTTCTTATCAAAGCCTGCAGTATCATCACCATTAATGTGGATAGGCTTGCCAGTCTTCTTGTAGAATTTCTCAGCCCTCATGCTAAGAAGAGCTATCTGCCATTTTATATCCATCTCCTCCAAGTGATCTTCATCGATTTGCTCTATGTCTTCAGGAGTTAAGAGAGAGCCATCAACTTGTGTGGAGATAAAAGCATAAAAGGTAGGATCTCCAATACTAGCAACCTTCTTCTTTGATCCTGCAGTGGCAATATTCACATTGCCAGTGGAAACTTTAGAACCTACAGTGGCAATATCATCATCACTTTCATCTTCAGAATCATCACTGTCAACAGAATTTGACAACAATGCCAAGCTACTAGAGCTTGTACCAAGTTTCCCTGCCTTCTTCAACCTTTGTTCAATAAGTTTGAAGTTGTTGTAAAGATCATTGAGATTCATTGTTTCTATGTCTGTTTTGTTTTCCCAGACAATAACCTTGGTTTGAAACTCTGAAGGCAAACTTCTTAGAAACTTCAAATTGAGGTCTTCCTTTTCTACCTCAATGCCAAACACAGTCAGTTGTGTAACAATCTTCTGAAGTTTGGTGAAAATGCTATCAAGAGAGTCATTGCTTGAAGCAGAGAAGTTTTCATAACTTTGCTTTAACAATGTCTTTTGAGTCTTCTTTGTAGCATCATTACCACTAAACACTGAGCAAATCTCTTCAAACAGTTCTTTAGCAGTCTTGAACTTGCTGAATGCAATAATCTGGTCTCTAGGAAGAGTGATCAGCAACAGACTTCTAGCTTTAAGATCATTCTTCTTTTGAGCTTTTTTAGCATTTGATTCAGGCACAGAAACTTTCACAACATCTGTGTCACCAACTTTTGAAGTAGTGGTCACAGATTTGAAAGAATCACCAAGTTGAATGATCTCCCATAGAGCATAGTCATGTATAAGGAAGTATTGCTCAATCAGTATCCTCCACATCTCAAACTCATTAAGCTTAAGCTTAGGGAGTCTGGGTGTAGAAGAAGAGTTTGATTGGTTGTTTTCCATCTCCATTGAATTGAGTGAGTGAGTCAAGCTAATTCCTTGGATCTTCTAAAACAAAATATCAGAACCTTCGCTCTGATACCACTTGATGGATCTGGACACACTCCTTGTGTCAATGATATTTTCTATAATATTATCAAGCAAGCGGAATTTTTTTTAAGTAATATTTAGAAGACGAATTATATGATGTATGAGAATAAACACAAGTTAACACAAAACTCAAGCTCCAATATTATTAATGAATAATACGAGTGATCTTAACTTATCACTAGGGTTACACCTTGAAGCTTTCGTAGGTAATCTTGTAATGTAATACGTACCTAAGACAATGACCTAGGATCTCCTTTTATACAACAAGGAGTCCTTTACAAGATAAGTATAAACTGATCTATTCTATACCTAGGATCTCCTTTTATAGAATATACACAAGATCTATTCTATACTTATCTAGACGCGTTTAACCTTATCATAAACTGATAGCAGTGGTAATGAAGAACTTGCAGTGGGAATACGTTTCCACTGCTAGTATTAATTCATGCAGTGTAAACCACAACTATCTGTGGTAACGGATTATTCCCAACACGAATGTAGTCTCACTCGCGATCTCAGAATGCATCATAAAAACAAGTTCTAGAATCTATTATACTATTGGTACACTCAATAAGCATTAAAGATTAATGCTTTATTCCTAAAGATCTAAGGGCGAACCTCACATTTTTAGGGTGAAATTTAAGTGGTATACGGTATTTGTGCTAGTCATATAACTCTTATCCATGAGACGCTTTATTAAGACTAAAGTTTTACTCGTAAGTGTCATAAAAAAATTCAAATTTGGTGCTAAACTTACCCTAACAAATATTTCTTATAGTTTATTACACAATTTAATAAGGACAAGGCAAAAATCGAGTGAGTGAATAGTTTCTAAGTTCCCATTTTATTCTTCCTCCCTACACTTAAACCAAACATTGTCCCCAATGTTCCCCGAAAGTATCAAAGTAATGATAGAGAAATGTAAAATAAAAGAGAGAAACTAATACTCCCCTGATTATCTTGGTAGGAGATGTGTAGAATCACGGTTAACTCCTCCTCCAAGAAGAATGACTAAGTAATGAGTGCTGCTTCCATCTTGCACTTCATCTTTTTATCCAATATAACCTGCAAATTTTAAGAAAATCGAGACGAAACCTCGCGTAAAACCGGCGGTAAATACTAAATAAAACAAAACTACACTACGAAAGCAAGTAAAATACAATGCTTGTAAAATAGATGTTTGCAGATTTCTGGAAAATTAAAAATTATGGAAATTTTCAAAAATTACAGATTAGACAGAAAACAAAAATCTAGAAAATGTTTCTACATTTCTTGACGCCGTCTGGTATTACTTCCAACGCCGTCAAGTTGTCCTGACAAAATGAGTCAGAGGCGTTTTCTAGAAAAAAATATTGAAAAATTACTTCTTCAAAGACCTAGAAAAATTACTGCAAAACATTAATTGTGACTCGATACAAGCATTTGACTCTTACAAACACACACATATATATACAATTTCAAATATTGTTAATCTCATGTTCATATTAGCTCTAAAAACATATGTTATCTTCTGTACACTTATCTTTTTTGTAAAATACCTTTATATGTAATTAAGATGAAGTTAAAAACAAAATAAAGCATTTTCACAAAATAATGAAAGCATGAGAATTAAGCAATAATGAAAAAGATATATAAAACACAAAAAAAATGAAAAACAAACATTCAAACAATTAAACAAGGTTGCCTCTCAAGAAGCGTTTTTTCTTTATTTACAAGTCTTGTAGCTAGACTCGAAGCCATACTACTATGTGACTTCATTATCCAAAATAATATTTTATTCATTGATCAAGTAACTATTATTGATTTGGTAATGCTTTACATGCTATCTGTTTACGGTGAATTCTCTTCCGTCGTAGTCAAATAACACGACTGCTCCACCGCTCGTTGCCTTTCATATTGTAAAGTGGCCAACCACCTTGACTTAAGTTTTCTCGGGAGTAATATTGATCTTGAATTATAAAAGAGTACCTTGTCTCCTTCAACAAACTCTTTAGGACTCTTGATTCGTTGGCCATGCTATTTCATCTCATTATCATCATCTTCCTCATGATGGTTCTCGTAGGATCTTTATGTGGCATAGTTATGTCCGATTATCTGTTTATCACGTTTCCACTCTCCTAATTCAATCTCCTTATCTTTGTATTCCTTAATCTACTCCTCCCATTCAATGATTTTTCTCCTAACAAGACTAGTGTGAACTTGTGAGTCATGATTAACCTTTCACTTATCCTTAAGCTTCTTAGGATGTCTTGGAACTACAGGTATCCTAACCTTTCTTTTACCACTTCTAAGTATCAAAACACCCTCATCGCATTTGATTTTTGCTTTGGCCATGTCTAAGAAAGGTGTTCCAAGAATGAGAGGCATGTGTTCATCTTCCTCAATATCCATTCAAAGTCTACTAGATAGATGCTATTTGCAACTTTAATCAACACATCCTCCATTATTCCTAAAAGGTAAACATATGAATGATTGGCTAAGGAAAGTCTAAGATTAGTTTGGTTGGTTTCTCCTTAGTGAATTTATTGTAGATTGATAACGGCATTATACCTACATCGGATCCTTGGTCGGCTAAGTCCTTTACATATTCTTATATACCAATGCTACATGGTATTATGAAGTTCCCACAAATCTCCTATTTCTTAGCAAGTGGCTTCTGATAAGGATTTAAGACGTATGTTTTTAGGGGGTCATTTAAGCCCTTAGTCGCCCACTTTTATATCCGTTACTGCTTAATTTCGTTCCTTTTCACTTTTTAGGTCTCTCGGAAGCAAAATGCTGGAATGTTGCATATTTGGACGAAAAGGAGTGAATATATGAAGAATATGGCTAAGTCAAGATCGAAGACACTCAAGTTGCTAGAATTGAACATGTGGGCGTTCCAACTAAAGGGCAGCGCCGTCCCTTTATACGAAGTAAAATCTCTGACGGCTCAGTAGACTTTTTGCTAAAATACACCTGACGGCGTCAGGCTTTGAAGAGGAAGGGCGTCACTAAGACTTTTCATCTCAGATGGCCTAGATCCAGAATCAGACGACGTCCCTGCTGAAGCCCGACGGCGTCACAACTACAATGTGACGCCGTCCCAACGATTACTTGGCCAAGACAAAAACCCTAATGATGGCGATCTGACGGCGTCCCACATATAAGGCGACACCGTCGCATTATAAAATTATATATAGAAATCGAATTTTCATAATTTTAGGAGATAGACTTGTGGAGTAAAAACCCTAAACGTTTGTAGTCCGACTTGGACAGTATCTTAGGTTTCCCAAACCCTATTTTACATCAAGATAAGTGTTTTACTTCATATTTCATTATGTCTTCCATTGAATTTTTGTATGCTTGCGTTTTTAACATGTCCGGCTAATTTCTTTTGTGTCTACTTAGATCTATGAAACCTAGTTATTTATTATTGATTGGTTGTCTCTTATCTTAATTGTAATTGGCTTAGGAGTGCGATTAGACCATCGTTGTGTTTAAATGCTTGAGTAATATTTGTGAACCTTAGTTTATGAATCACTTAGTGGATTTCATAGGCAATAACCTTAAGGTAGTCTCAAAGAGTTAGGGAAAAAGGCACACCCTACGACCTTAGAAAACACAACGCGTTAAGAATAAGGACGTGACAATTCAACCACCAATAAAAGATAACTAGGGAGTAATAGTATCTAGGTAAGCACATTTTTAATCATCATACGAGCACACATCAATAGACATAAGACTACCCATAGTTTAGATAATTAGATAGTAGAAGTAATCGATAGAAGTACCACCCCTCAAATCCAAACCCCGAGATTTTACCCTTAGCTTTCTAAAAAATATAAAAAGATAAGAAAAGAAAATTTTGCTCAACCTCAACCTTAGCGTAGTACACTTCTGGCTAGCATTCCTATTCCCCTAGAGAACGATATCAATACCCGAGGCTTAACCAATACTACACTAAAACGATTAGGTTGACTGCCTAGGGTGTTAAAAAACTTGCTCGATGAAAAGGAAGTTCCTTTGACCCCGAACGCGCCTTGTACGCGCATCAGCTTCTTTAAAATTTCCTTGTACAAAAGTCCCATAGGCATAGTATCATATTCATTCTCCTTTATTTCACCTAAAAAGGTCTTCCTAAGAGCATCATTGTACCTAAAATTCTTCACTAGGTTAACAATGTTTTTCTTATTAACTTGATGTTTAAGTTAGTGCCTTACAGTCTTAGGTTTATCTAATCTCTTAGCTTTGCCATTATCATAATTCTTTCGATTCGTGTTACTCTCTTTAGCCCCCTTATCCTTATTCTCAACTACTTCCTC
This sequence comes from Chrysanthemum seticuspe, assembly GCA_019973895.1. Classification (NCBI taxonomy): domain Eukaryota; kingdom Viridiplantae; phylum Streptophyta; class Magnoliopsida; order Asterales; family Asteraceae; genus Chrysanthemum; species Chrysanthemum seticuspe. The sequence goes on from BPTQ01000006.1 coordinate 290,677,825, forward strand.
CTTAATACTAGTTTGTTTCGCGGTCTCCTCATCATGAACAATGGAGATGGTGTTAACATACATAGTGTGGTAGTGTGGTCAACTCTCCTTACTAGCACATTCTCAGGAGTTTTCATCTTAGTATATTCCTTCACTAAGTTCATCATCTCCGTCATCTTCTACTGCATTTCTTCTCTTTGTCTATAAACTTCCTCCCTAAATTTTGCTAACCTCTCCGAATGAGTTGCCATATATTCTCTCATTTGGGTTTTGAAGCTAGGTGAAAGCGGTTGTGGTGAAAAGAGCGAAAGTGTTTTAGGGAATTGGGGTTTCTATCGCAAATGGGCGATTCAGAGAAGGGTATTCGGTCACTAGTTGAGGCGGTTAGGTTGACCGGTGGTCGAGGAGTTGAAGAAATCGGTTTAGGCACTTTCCTTTGTCATTCAAATAAATAATCGACTCATTTTTCAAGAGCACAATGTTGCTCTGTGGAGATGTTAGGAGAACTACGAGGTAAAGATATTGCCTTAGGTAGAATTGGAAGAGACACGGTCGCGTTGTCTCCCGAGTGGCAACATCAAGGTCAATTGAGTCAACAATTTTCAAGAAATCCTTGAGATGCTGATTTAGATCTTCGAAACGATTTCCCTGGAATGCACATCCGTTTTGCACCAACCGGATGGTGTCGGATCGCGGGACCTTAGTATGAGCTAGAAGAGGAAGCTAAATGGTGTTCCTATAGCCTTGATGGCTCTATCTAGAGTATTCACCAAGAGTAAGACCTCTTCGCGGGTCTTGTGGTGGATCGTTGTTGATGAGTTGATTGTCACCTTCCATGATGAAAAGTGACAAGGTTACGAACAAAGACACAAAAAAGGGGATAGACTAAAAGAAAGCTAATAAAAAGAAAAAAGTTCATTTCATAGGAATCAAGCAAGTAAACCTAATCGAGAGAGAAGACGAACTAGCTATTCTATTCCCCGATAGCCGTGCCAAAAACTTGATCCGTGGTTCGGGGTTAAAATACTTCTTTCCAAGAGCAAGCTTTACAACCCACTAGGCAGTGTACCTAATCGTTGCAGTATAGTATGGGTAAGCCCAAGGGGTTGATCATTCTCTAAGGGAATAGAGATGCTACTCGAGATGTATGATGAAAAGGTAAGGGTGAGGGTGATACTTTTTAGTCTTTTTATATTTTTTAGAAAGCAAACAAAAATCTCGAGTTTGAAGGAGTGAAGGCTTGGTATTTTGCCAATTAAACTACTTAGCAAAATAAATTTAATCTAATTAAAATAATTAATAAAATAAAAGCTATGGATTATAGGTTAGTGTTCTTATGATAATTAAAAACGTGTTTACTTAGATTTACTTACTCCCTAGTTATCTTTTATTGGTCGGTTAAATTGTCACATCCTTGTCTAATTGATGCGTTATATTCCATGTTTTAATCATAGGGCAGTGCCAAATTCCCTAATTCTATGAGTGTATAAGTCTCCTCTAGAACACCCGAGATCGCCAAGTACCGAGGTATCTCCCCCGAATATCCTAGTATCTACAAGCCGCAGCTCACGATATACATACAATGGGAGGAAGCTAGTGCACTCTAGGGCTATTAAACGCTATTTAGGATGTTCAAGCTAGCAACAATGAAAGAAGAAGCCAGTTTTCCTTAATCTAGTATGACAACCAATTAAACAAGGGACAACCAAACAATAATTAATAATTAGGTTTCATTGGATCTAAGAAAACACTATTTAATTTAGCTACACATGATATGGATGCAAGAACACAAGCAAACAATTAAACATAGATTAAACATGGTGATATAATGTATAAACTAACTTATCTTGAAGTAATAAAGAGGGTTTAGAACCCTAAGGTACTGTCCAAGTCGGACTAAAAATGAACTAGGGCTTGCTCTCCAAAATAACACACTAAATGCAGAAAATTTGAGGTCTATATATAGATTTTACACTTGCGACGGCGTCGCCTTTTGCTGGTGATGCCGTCTGATCGCCTTCATTAGGGTTTCGTCTTTGCCAAGTCATTACTGGGACGACGTCGGGTAGAAGATAGTGATGCCGTCTGGGTTGTAGCTGACATCGTCTTGAGAGAGAGAGTTGGCCATCTAGTGTAGAAAGATAAAGTGACGGCCATATGGAAAAACAAGTGACGCCGTCACTTGTTAGGATCAAAAAGTGACCTGAGAAGTCGCTTGAGAAAGTTTGGACCACTTGTAAGCTTGATAAGGTTTTAAAATGTACCTTTTTGAGGCGTCGTTTAAGCCCTTATTTGATCACTTTTGTATCCGCTATTACTTAATATCATTCCTTTTCACTTTTTATGTCTCTTGAAGGCAAATTGCTAGAATGACACTTATTCGGACGAAAAGGAGCGAATATACGAAGAAAATGGCCAAAGTCAAGAATCGAGACACTCAGGATGCTGAAATTGAAGGGGACGGCGTCAGGTTATACTTTTGACGCCGTGGGAACAATTTTTGTGACGATACAGTAGCCAAATTGCTTATTTTCAAGTGACGGCATCAGGTTTTAAAAGAGTAGGGCGTCGCAGCTCAGACGGCCTAGATTTGATCCTGACGGCGTCAGAGACTCAAGGCGACGGCGTCACGGACATAATGTGATGCCGTCACAATGATAACGTGGCCAAGACAAAACCCTAATAACGGCGACCCGACAACATCACAAATTAAAGGGTGACGCCGTCGCAGTTGTAACCTTATATATAGAAACCGAATTTTTTAGTTTTCCGTGTATTGTTTTGTGGAGTTAAAACCTAAACCGAACCAAGGCTGTCTTGTACACTATTTTAGGGTTCCATACCTTATCTTACATCAAGGTAAGTGTTTTACTTCATTAATTCAATTATGTCTTCAATTGATTGTGTGTATGCTTGCATGTTCCCCATGTCCGGCTAATTTACTTGTGTGTTTGCTTAGGTAATATGAAACTTAGTTATTGAATATTGATTGGTTTTCTCTTATCTTAATTGTGATTGACCTAGTATTGCGATAGGTCATTCGTTGTGTTATTAATGCTTGATTAATCTTTGTTGAACCTTAGTTTATAATCACCTAGAGTAATTGTAGGCTATACATCCAAAGAATACCTTAGAGTTAAAGTTTATAAATCCTAGAGATTTTGTAGTCATTAACCTTTGGTAGCTTCAAAGAGTTAGGGATAAATGCATACCCTACGACCTTAGAGACACAACGCGATTAAGAATAAGGACGTGACAATTCAACCATCAATAGGAGATAAATAGGGAGTAATAAATCCTAAGAAAATACATTTTTAATTTCCTAAAAATAGACATAGACTACATTCACCTTAGCTTAGATAATTAGATAGTAGAAGTAATCGGTAGAAATACCAACCCCCAAATCCAAACCCCGAGATTCGTATCTTTTAATTTCCTAAAAAACATAAAAAGATAAAAAATAATCCTCCTCAATCCCAACCTTAGTGTAGTAACTTCTCACTAGCAATCCTATTCCCCTAGAGAATGATATCAATTCCCGTGGCTTACCCTAATACTACACTACAACGATTAGGTTCACTGCCTTGGGTGTTGAAAAACTTGCTCGACGAAAAGGAAGTTCCTTTGACCCCGAACCCGCTGTGTAAGCGTATCAAAGCGACGGCGTCGCCCTTGGATCTGGGACGCCCTCCGGACCACTGTTTTAGCCTTGTTTTCTTGACTTTGCCATTTCTTCATGTTTTTGCTCCTTTCGTCCAAATATGCTTCATTCCAGCATTTTTCTTCCAAATGACCTAAAATGTGAAAAGGAACGATTTTAAGCAGTAACAAATATAAAATATAATGATTTAGGGCTTAAAAGACCCCTTAAAAACGTATGTTTTAAATCCTTATCAACTTCCAGGTTCAGGATTATGCTCTGTGGGACATCATAGAGAATGGGAACTCATTTATACCTGCACCCATATCAAACACTGCTAATGGTGTCGTAACTGTATCAACACTAGGTCGTGTGGCTGCAGATGAAAGGACAAAGAAGAAGAATGATGTGAAGGCTAGGAGCATGCTACTGATGGAACTCTCTAATGATTATCTAATGACCTTCAATCAGTACAGGGATGCAAAGACCTTGTTTGAAGCAATTCAAGCAAGATTTGGTGGTAATGATGCCACTAAGAAGACATAAAAAACCCTCTTGAAGCAGATGTTTGTAAACTTCAATGCTCCAAGTTCAAAATATCTTGATTCTATCTATGACAGGCTTCTGAAAATTGGCAGTAAATTAGATGTTTTGAGTGTCAACATTTCTCAAGAAGATCTGAATTCAAAGTTCTTGAAAACCTTGTCTGCTGAATGGAATACTCATGTGGTAGTCTAGGGCAACAAGCCTGACATAGACACTATGAGCCTTGATGATCTATACAATAATTTCAAAATTATTTAATAAGAGGTGAAGATGATTGCAACCTCATGCTCACAAAACATGGCGTTTGTGGCTACCCCTAACATAAGTAGTACAATTGAGGTTAATATTGTATAGTACTCCTAGTACTCAATCTAGTACTACTGGCTTGAGTGATGGAACTATCTATGCTTTCTTTACCAATCAATCTAATGGGTCTCAGCTTGCTCATAAAGACATTGAGAAAATCCACAAGGATGATCTGGAGGAGATGTATTTGAAGTGGCAATTGGAATTACTAAGATTGAGGGCTAAGAGGTTCTTTCAGAAGACTGGGAAGAAGATTAGGATTGACGCCGATGACTTTGGTAAATCAAAGGTTGAGTGCTTCAACTGTCATAAGTTGGGACACTTTGCCAAAACGTGTAGAGGGCCTAGAAATCAAGATGGAAGGAGCAAGACTCAGGATAATTAGAAATTAAGTTATCGACTAATAGGTATACAACGCGTTAAGATAAAGGACGTGAAAAATCAACCAACCAATAAAAGATAATTAGTGAGTAATAGTATCTAAGTGAACACATCTTTAATCACCATACGAGCACACCTCAATTAAGCATAAAACTATCCGTAGTAATTAGTTAATTAGATAATTAGTAAAAGTAGAGAAATCGGTAGAAGTGCCACCCCCAATCATATACCCCGAGACATTTACCTTTGCTTTCTAAAAAACCATAAAAAAGATAAAAAAAAATCATCCTCAACCCCACCTTCTCGTCATAAATTTATTTCTAGCATTCCTATTCCCCTATAGAATGATATCAATCCCCGAGGCTTACCTCATAATACACTAGAACGATTAGGTTCACTGCCTAGAGGGTTGAAAAGCTTGCTCATAGAAAAAGAGGTTTTCTCGACCCCGAACCCATGCATCAAGTTTTTGGCACTGCTGCTGGGAAATAGAATAGCTAGTTAGATTTCTATAGCATTTAGGTCTACTCACAAGATTTCTATCAAGTGAGATTTTTTTCTTTTTATTAGCTTTCTTGTAGTCTTGCTTTTTCTCTATGCCTTTGTTCGTAAAACTTTTCCATTGACTCTTCCATTCACCATCATGGAGAACGCGAATCCGCCAAAATTTTCACCCAATCGACAAAATCCACTACAAACCTACCTTTTCCACTCCAAAATGAGATCTTAAGGTTCTGAAAACATCCTGATGAATCCTTTCTCGAGGCGTGGACTCATTTTAAATACATACTATTAAAACTCCTTCATCAAGGCTCTGATTTATTGTGTCTAGTCCAATTATTTTACACTCGCATCGACCACGAAACCCAAATGAGACTTTATTATATAGTGGATGAGGATCTTTCGGGATATGATGTTAAGGATGCATGGGATAATTTTGAGACTTTTGCCCAAAGTGGAAGTCGAAGATGGGACCTGAATAACGAAAATTTAGACATGTTCTCAAAGTGGAAGGCTCAATTGGGATGGTTGTTTAGGAGTGAGATGATTAGAGTTAAGATACCTAGGTGCATGTCATGGTTAGGCGCTACAGTAGTACAAAATGAATGCCTAGGAGATCTAGTTATAATGGAGAATGAGGTGAAAACTCCAAGCCCACAAGCCCTATCGTAACTTGAGGAACACACACCGCCTATAACTTACCCGGAAGAAGTAGAAGAGACTATAGGAACCCCGATTAATATAAAACCTTTGGACCAAACACCACTAGAGAATGTAGTTTTAGATGCTTGTTGTCATTACCTTTCTTTTTGTTCTACGGAAGTTCCTAGTTTTGATGAACCGGAGCCTCAACCAAAAACCTTACCTAATTTTCCATCTTTAGATGTGAATTTCGGAATTAAATTAGGCTCCCATTCATCCATCAAACCATGTAGTCTGGGTAATGTTAAGATAAAGGTAGTACACTCTAAGCCATGTAGAGTGGAAGCTAATATAGGAGCAACCCATGACCTTACACACTTACATCACCCATTCATGGTTGATAACAAGAAAAATTATGGGTTTAAACCCTGGTTTATTAGGTCAAGATGGATCCATAACTAAGAATGATCCATTTCTAGGAGAAAGACCTGATTTACCCGCTACACCAATAGACTTAGGTAAGATTATAATGAATGGAACAGACCCCTTTGAGCATATAAATCACCCATCACCCTCTCCTCACGTAGCAAATTTTCTCCCTTAGGGTTTGTATCACTACTATCACCTGCATTTGAGCTTAAGTGTAGGGAAAACATCCCCTTTATCCATTAAATAAGGGTAGAGTCAAGCTCGTATCTCGAACAAAAACAAGCGCTTCTTGGGAGGCAACCCATATTTATTTGTTTGAATGTTTTTTTTTTTAATTTTTATTTGTGTGTTTATATATCTTTTTCATTATTGTTTATTCTCATGTTAGACTTTGTGAAAATGCTTTATTTTGTTTTTAACTTCATCTTAATTGCATATAAAGGTATTTTACAAAAGGATAGTGTATGAAAGATCACATATGTTTTTAAGAACATGAACATGAGATTAACAATAATTGAAATTGTATATATATGTGTGTTTGTTAGAGTCAAATGCTTGTATCGAGTCATAATGGATGTTTTGCAGGAATTTTTCAGGTTTTAATGAGGTAATTTTTCTAGAAAATGTACCAGACACTTTCTGTCAGGACAACCTCACGGCGTCAGGAAAAAAACCCGACGGCGTCAGGCAATGTGGAAACAGATTCTTAGTTTTGTTTTCTGTCTGTTAGGTCACTAGTTTTACAACACAAGCTTAATAGAAAGAGATAAAGGCGATTGAACAATAAACCAAACACACACACACGATATACTAAGACGGTTACACGTAGGGCATGAGTGAAAGGAATAAATTGAACAACCAACCCTCAAGTGAGGGTTATACAAGACTATTTATAGGCAAGGAGCTAGGGCAACACTCCCACTCCTTCCATTTTCCTTATTGGACATGGGCCTAAGCTTATGGGCCTTCTACATAAGCTAGACCTTAAACAAACATAAAGGCCATAATAAGCTACCTATTACATATGAGTAACTAACACTTGAATTAAGGTTTAGGAGTGATTCCAACAATCTCCCCCTCAAGTGTTGGTGATGAAAAACGGTGAAGGCGTTGATGTAATAGTAGCTTTGACGTCTTCTGACATTCTTCTTTCTTGTGAGAAGAATTGCTTGGATTCGAACAATCTCCCCAGTGTAGAGAGATAGTTTTCTTTGAACAGTTATGCTTTGACGTCATCTTTAACTTTGTTCTTTGATCATTGTTCTTTGTGATGAAAGTGATAGTATGTTGTTCATCTGCATCAAGTCTGCCTCAGGTCTGCTTTGCTGCTACAGTGTCTCCACGTCATTCTTCAACATGCTCACACGCTCTTTGACGTTGGAATTCAGTACTGATGAAGTTCTTTAAGTCTTTAACTTTGTAGATTCTTTGATTTGACGAAGAATCATTCTGACTGTTGTGTTGCTTTTGGATAGAACTTCCATTAGTGATGATGTTGGCGTGAGCATGAGAAGAATCTGCACGATCATCCCGCTCTGGAGCTTCCATAAGAAGAAAACATGAAAACGGTTAGTAATAAGCGGATTCCGGCACTTACAGGTTTGAACTTCGAGAGTGTTAACAGCATAGTGTGAAAACACAACTCTAATTCTCACAAAGGACGTTCCTGAACTGGAGTCCCACAAGTGAGATAACGCGATGTACCGTAGTACATCTACAGTTCGGATGAGTCGCTGAGGTACATCGAAGCATCAGCTCACGACTGTAGACCGTTTGAGACACACTAAGTATAATCAACGGGGAGTTACCGAAGTGACCTGCTGTCAGGGCTGTTTGATATTGACCCTGGCAGGAGTTTCCATTCAATCACTGAGGATCACAGATGTGAACCTCTCATAAATGTTCTCGACAGATTGCTAAGATCTGTGAAGGACTCGATAACGTACCACTGATGTTCTTATTGTTGAACATCAAGTGATGAAATGTCAAGTGTACCTAAGAGATCTTTTGATGAATCTCGTGGCTTTAGACTCAATAGTGCGTTTTGGTTTTCCTGAGCGGAGACTAGGGAGAGGGTCTCGTTCTTCAATACCAACGATCTCTAAAAGAAAGCCAATAGTTTACGTAGGGTTCCCTGTGAGAATGAAACAAGCTTATTTTGAGAGAAACTTGAGTGGCTAAGAAGGTATAGTGCATGCGTCACTGGGTCCATGATGACCTTTAATCTTCAATACCGGCGTCACTAAGTGACAACCAGTAGCATATGAATTGAACCCGGTGTCTGCCCTAAGTTGAATAATTTGGAGGGCTATTTCTTTTCACCCTTTTCTTTGCATTTCTTTCTAATTCTTCAACTCCTTCTTTCTCCGATTCTCATTTTCTCCTTTTTATAATCATACCTAAGGACTTCTAAGTACTAACTATTTGTGATGTCCTTTGGTAGATCCCTCCGGCTCTGGTGGATCATAGGACGGTTATTCCTAACCTTAGTCACCTTATAACTCCATTGCCATAAAACCATTTTTCATGAAAATCTCTCCAAGTGTTTGTGAATGAAAAACATGTTTGGACACTTTAAGAGTTTTAGATTTTCAGAAATAATCCCCCTCCACATGTGCTTAAGAGTTTTTACGGAATTCTGCATAGTGAGGAAAGAGCGCGCACTTTATGAATTGATCAACTCAAGATAGACAATCCCCCGCGAGACACGGTTACGTTGCATAGTTAAAGAGTTACATTGTCAGCTTTTAGGTGACAACTAGCTCTAATAACTACCTTGAAGGTGTAGACAAGCCTCGAAAGGTTGTCATACCCGTCAGAGTTCATGTCTACCAAGAGTTTCTCGAATGGTACATTCTACTCGAACAAGTCCTTTGCGAGACACGTTTACATTACTTGCGAACTAGCTTGAAATTATTACCCGTCCCGGACAAGTCTTTTCGAGTTTCTAACAGTTTAGTACCGTCAATTCGTTGTTTAAGTCTATTACACAAAGATTCATTTGCATTTACACAACATATTTCTTATCACATAATTTTCTCCCCCTCAAAAATGGCATATAAAATGTTATTTTTGAGAAGTTGAGAATAAATATGACCATTTCGAGTGTTGCGGGAAGATGACCACTATGAACAATTTGTGAACAAAGTTTTAACTCAAGTACTCCCCCTCAACAAGTGATATAAACGGTTGAGGTTTTGAAAATCATACTGGGAAGTACTTGTCCTTTTGAGCAAAACCTTGAAAAATGAAAGGTTTGATAGGTTTTACTCAAAAGTAAGAAGCTTTCACTCCTTTTATAAGGATTGTGGCACTGAAGCGTACCAGAGGGTCCTTTCTTGACAAGAACGGGTTGTACACTGTTATGTGTGCACAAGCCATGAACATAATATAATCACACATCCAAATTAATAATGAAAGAAGCAGTTCAAGGGGTACCAGGAAGTCCAGTGATGTTGCCAGGATTGCGAACCGGGCGTTGATAGCCGGTGATGTTAATCCTGGGTCGACCACCAACAAAGCTTTCCAATGTTCTGAACTGATCCCTTCGAAACAACCTTTCATCAATCATTTTGATGATCCTCCTCACATCCCTTCGATCCTGGGAATTCCATCGCTTAGCAGATCCAATCTTTTGACGTATATCCTTCAACCTATAAGCCAATCCGTCCCTAACCATCTTCAAAGTGTGATCCCCAAACTTGTGAAGATCACTACACGCCATTAAGCAATTTCGTTGAAGTTCACTATGGTAAACGATGCCGAATAGTTTGCTGATGAGTGTATATTGTGAGAGTTGGTTGATGTCGGGAAGATCAAGCTGAGGTGGAGTGAAGTTAACACGGGTCTGATATGATTCAACTACGAGCTGGAGATCTTCTACATGTTCTTTGATGACTATGCGTCTGATGAAGATGAGCAGTGACTTGATGAATTCACGTTGTACTTCAGTTGAAAATTGCCTCATGCGACCCTGTACTTTGGCAAGGTACATGTCTTCAATGTCGTTGATAGACAAATTCTCAAAGTCAGCTTCAGAGAATGCATAATCCCGTTCATCTTGCCTTTTGACC